>CAXAMN010004446.1:1840295-1881907 GCA_963970005.1 Durusdinium trenchii
AGGTGGCCTGAGACCACGGTTTGCTGCCCTAAAACACTCTGTTCAGGGCGACCTTGAAAATAAAGGTCTTGTAGCTACAATTCTGTTCCCAGGTATGGCGCGCACCAGGCTTCACAGACAGTGGAAATAGCTTCTTCCCGGCTTTGCACTGCGAATCAGCCCCACAAAAGCGCTGGCTTTCGTTTTGCAGCTTCTCAGGTTGTTGTATGATCCATTCAATGACCATCCAGCTCCGCGACCTTTTCCACCTTTCACCGGCCAGAACCCTCGGCTCTTGCGACGTTCTGCAATTCGACCACGGGCTTCTTGATAGGCCGTGAGGGCCGTGTGGAGTTCTGGTACTTCTTGGAATAGATCAGTTAGATCTCTTTCGAACCCTTGGACGGCCAGGGCATCACCATCACCTGAGGCTGCGAGGTTCTCGATGTACTCGTGGGTCACTTCTTCGTCCTCATATTGAGCCAGGTACGATGGTTGGCCGTACTGGGTCTCTTCATTGTTTTGCTCCTCGTCATCGCTATTGACGTAGTTGGTGGGATATACCTTTTTCTTGTCGGTCGTACCTGTCAGCACATTTGTTGAGAGGCTTCGCACAGCTTCAATGTCCATCACTCCACTTGTAATTGTCAACGCCTTCTTCTTGTCCTCCATGCTCAAATTGCTTTGCTTCAGCAATACGAAAGCTCGAACTGTCTTCAAGGTGGTGTCCAATCCAACATCATGGAATGCAACATTCAGGCGGTTCACGAAACTCTGGGTGCTCTCGTCCGCCTTTTGGTATGTTTTGTATATTGCTTTCTCAAACAAATCGAACGTTTTCAGCTCTGCACTCTCTTCCCATGAACTCAGGGCTGACAGGAAGTGCTTCACTCCATTGTCAGCATCCGTCAACAGGTTTGCGCTGACTGCACGAACTTGATGCCATGCTGTTCCCTTGCATAGCATTGCCAACCTTGGTGCCAGCATCGTACGATCCTTCTTTGGGCATATGCCATCGATGAACTTGACCTTTGCCACATACTCCTTTATGTCGTCCACGGCAGGGTCAAACGACGGCAACACTGACCAGATTCCAGATTGTCGATCATCACTGGAACCAGCACCTTCTGTTGCCATGGCTTTCCACTACTACGATCAAAATCGAAGCAGCGGGCCCTTTCGGGCTCCGCTACCAATGTGCCTCGTCCTCGAGGACACAAAGGTAGCCCTACTCAACCTGGAAAAACCTACGGATCCTATCAACCACCTATGCAATATCAAGCGGCCGCGCTATTTCCACCATCATGCCTGGTCCTTTGAGCCAACCGTCGATTCACGGTTGTTCATGCGAAGGTTCAACCTGGTGCTTGGATGCTCGAACGATAGCAGGTTTCACACACACATATATATATATATATGTATATATGATCATATTATATGTATACAGTATACATTTATGACATATGAAGGAAAGTGGCCCTCCTGAGACCACGACGAACCAATCGTTTGCTCTTAACAGGGAACATGGATTGTTCAAAAGGGGGCAAGTGCATTTCGGATTTGGTGTTCCTGCTGTGATGAACGGACTGTTGGACTGATGGTGAACGACATTGTTCGATAGTTTTCGGGTTCTTGGGCTGGCGTGCCTGGGGATGTTGACTCTTGAGTAAACTCCCAAGCCAGGAGATGTGAACAACCCTCCAGCTATGGAGCTTCAACATGAGTAATCTCACCTCCTGAAATGCTTCTCTTGATTTGGGATGTGAATCATGGGACGTGCTCAAACAAAACCACAGGACCTGCCAAATGGGATTCTTGAGATTTGTTGAAGCGAACCCAGGCCGCGATTCCGTTCTTCGCCAGAGCTTCACAGATTGAACCCAATGAAGTGAAGTGGAGGCTCATGGTCGCCTCGTGCTATCGGCGTGACCTGAATAAAGCCGGGGATGTCTACTAGAAGTCGAGTCCACTCCACCCCACCCAAAGGGTATGTAGCGGAAGGAAAATCCATCGTCAGGGGGGGTCCATAAACTACTTTGGGTGGTGTTGGCTCATGATAATGGTTTGATACATTATGATTGATATGATTTGATTGCCAACTTGATGGCAAAGAAGAGGGGGTGTTTTGTTTGTTTCGCCGTTCAATTGTCACTCAGACTCACTTCTGTTCTGCTAAGGTATGGGTGCCTACCCAGCAGCTTTGAAATTGTATGAGGATATTCATCGCTCACATCCAAACGATATCGAGTGCGTGAGATATCTCATCACCATTTGCAAGGAGATGAAGCAGAAGTATGATCCTGGATGGAATTGACAACTGTTTTTTTCTACTTGTTTTTCGGCTTTGCCATGTGTTGCTCATGCGCATTGTGTTGTTGTTGGTGTTGTTGCTGTGCTGTTGCTGCTGCTGCTGTTGCTGCTGCTGGTTTCTTACATGCTTGGCAGAACATCGCGGGCGGGCATTATAGTCTGGCAAGCCCACAGTTTTCCACTGTTTGTTGGCACGTTAGCATAATTAATTATGGATGCCCCTCCCCCTGCTGGAGTCTTCTGATGCGCCAAGGATCACTACGCCGCGCATCTCCGAAAGCTGGAGCGAATGCAGGAGGCCCAGCAAGGGCAGCAGGGTGGGCGGCCGATGAACACCGTCTCAGCCATCGGGCAGGACTGGCTGGCGAAATGGCGGGTTCCAGCTTGGCCGCCTCTAAAAGCGTTTGGGGTGAATCTGGGGTGAGTTAAAGCATGTTAAAGCTGTCGTGTCCAAGAAATCAACAGCCATGTTATGAGAAATATGTAGGACGTAGACATACAAATTGTTATGACTTGTGACTTGTGTTTTTCTGTTCTGTCCAGGGTTTCACCCGCGGCGAAGTCCTTGAGCTGCCACTTTTTTGAGAGACATCGGTGGAGCATTTACTCTTGAGGGGTCATAGAGTGCCCTAGGCTTGTGTACTTGTTCAACACCATGCAACCCGTGTGAACCACCACCAACACCTGACGCCGACGCCAGGATGATAGCCCGATGGATGAAGGTCGCATGGGCTTCGGCGGTTCTCGGGGTCACTTTGATGAGGATGACGCTCCACCAGCACCACCAGAGCCTACGGCAGCAGCCAGAGCGACGCGCGAAAAGCGGATAATTTTTGTGAAAAGTGCCAGGAAGCTGATCTACTCTCAGAGGTTTTTTTCACTAGCCTGTAGGTCAAATCCATCAGAACCTGGTCCAGTGACCACAAATGTTCCATTGGATTCCCCATCGCACCCACCGATCCATTCGCCTTCTCCCATTCCTCTTCGGTCCAAGGATCCTCCTCGCCCACCGATGGAGCTCTACGAGGCCGAGACCGACCTGCCGCAGAAGGCAGCGCCCAAGCGGCGCCTGGCGGCGCCCAAGGCCGAGGACGACGACGACTGGGGCAACGATGACCTCGGACGCTTGGATGCCACGGCGAAGGCTTTTGGGAGATGATTGCATGATATATATATATACATAATGCCAGCTATTAATTTACTGTTTTTCTGCTGTATGTATTTCTTGTTTTGTTTTGTCTTGTCTTGTCTTAATGTAATCTAATCTAATCTATCTAATCTAATCTAATCTAATCCTATCCCATCCCATTCGATCTATCTATCTATCCATCCATCCATCCATCCATCCATATTATATGAGATACAGTACTTGATATGGGCGTGCTGGGCCTCCATTTTGAGACACCCACATTGCTAGATTCAATAGGTGCTTGGCTCGACTGTTCGGAGAAAGAGGAGAATCCGGTTCTTCTTGTGGTGGCACATCTAGCTAAGCTACAGATGTATATATTTACGCGTTTTGTCATAGGGTGGCCCAACCGCATGTGTGAGCAGCGCTTTCAGAATGTTTAAAACTCTTTGAACTTGAGCCAACAGGTCTGGAAGATCCCTGTCATGTAGAATTAGTAGGCTGATGTGCGCTTTACTTAGGTAGGGCAAATGCGCTTGTCCTATAGGTTCTCATGTAGAACAACTCCGGGATTCACAATCTGTGTGCCACATCTTTTGCTGAACTGCGCGATAAGGAGATGTTTTGCCTCCCATGTGAAGAGGCAATTGTAGGCGGCATCAGCTGTACAGACAATGCGCCTGGTGCACGCTTGGCATGCGAATAGGTAGCATTTTCTCTTCAATTGTACATTGTCTGTCAATGTGGCGTGAATTCGTTTGGCGGGCTCCCATTCTTCCAAAGCATACCAGACCACGTTGGAACCTACCTTCCTGCAGATTCACATGTACCCCAACCACGGAGCAGTTATTTAGATACTTTGCGGTCCATGTTAATCTGCAGGTTGTTCTTTGAGATGTGTTTTGTTGTTTACTTCTGATGTCCATGCCCGGTTTCACACTAAGCATGGTTGACTTCCCAACGCACGAGAATTGCTGAAAGAACGGAGAGGGGAACGAGGGGAGAGAGCTGACTGCCAGTTAAAGATACAGTTGGGCGTTGATCCTCCGGATCCTTCCAAGGGCAAGCTACCCCCCCAATGCCTTTTGAAGGCTTCGACATGCTTCGACTCAAGACTATATAAATTGTTTTCCACACTTGGAACTTGGAACCTAAATGAGGGTGGAGCCAACACTGTGGCGGTCAGGGATGCGGGCGAAATTCGATCAAGTCGTGGAGTCCTCATTTGCTAGAGGGGACCATGAATGCCAAACTCCTTCTATTTGGGGCCATGTTTCTTCCTAGCAACTGGCACCCCCTGTTTCAGGGTCACATTAGGAAGCGAAACTCGGAGGATTCACGGAGACGAAACCAACAGACCGGGGACGAACAGACTCCCGTCCGGTTCAAAGCGCGCCTGTGAGGCGGTTTGCTGATCTTTGTGGAGCATGTGCCGCCATGTGTGCCTGGGCGCCTGGCTCACGCCGCTTACCGGCACCTGCTACAGCCGATGACAGCTGCGGTCTGCGGCCACTCGCCAAGCACTGCCGATTGGAGACTCCGGAAACAACTCTTGTTCCAAGAGTCAGTCTCGCATGGTCTCGCCAAACAAGCATCTGGACAGAAGCGAAATACATTGAAATCTCATCGCAACTGGCTCCTGACGTCATGTAAAGACCTTGTGTGCTGTTCCCTTCCCCACCCGAAGAGACGCAAAAAAATACGGGCAAGTCTCATACAGGCAGCTGCCGCACGTTGCTCCACCAGTCTTGGGATTTGGTGCCCGCGGGCGTGTGCCCCACGTGTGCCTGTTGACTCGAGGATGGATGCCTCACGTGCCAGGTTTGACCACTTGGTAGGTGGAGGCCCTGAAAAAGCGGTCCAAAGAAAGTCTCCGGAAAACCTCGATAAATAACAATATGATTCTGTATAAACCAAAAGTCTTGAGGGAGATGAGGGGAGTCTAGATTCTGAAGGAGCTCTTTTGTTCATGCCTTGGGTGAAAGCATCACGTGAGGTTGTGATTTAAGCTCCGATGCAGCCAACATATTGCAGTCTGTTTCTTGGCAGGAGTGGGAACATGGATTATGTTACTGTAATTTGGGTTTGCGAGTCTGAGACATTCAATATCCATATCGATCTGTTGTTTAACGAAAAATAGAGCCATGTAATACCATCCAGCAAGCCACAGACATGCCATACAAGCTTGCTTCATGACATTGAGATTGAGGAAGATTGAAGATTGAAGGGCCCAGGGCCCTCCTTCCCTTTGGATCGTTCCCTGCTGAGCCGCCACCTCACAGGACTTCAGGTTGACGCCCTTCGAGCTTCACCCGCTGGGCCTTTGTGTGCCACACGTGCGCGGCTGGGCAAGGATGCACTGTGCACCAGCCTGTGAAGCGGAGTTTCTCTAGGTGCAAAGTCACCTGCGGAACGCCAAACATCAGCTGCCATGCTGACAGACTCTGGCCATGAGAAAAGACTGGCACTCTTTTCACTTTGCCTGGATACCGCCTTGCAAGTTCCACTGGGTGGGAGGTCCGACAAGACTTCCCACAGCCACACATCTACTGTACCGCATGGTTCAGCTGATTGGTCGTGTCAAACACATTGGCGTGTTATATACAGACCATAGTGCCATATTGAACTACCGCAGCTTGAATCCAAAGGCAACCTGTCAAAAAAATATGTAACAGCTTGAGATCACCTCTATTTACCTTGGATCACTTGACCGGAGTGGAAAATGATCCCCTACTTTCCCCTTACGGAAAATAGTGGCTTTTCCACTTTCCATGTGGTGGGAGTGTGTTATGACATCTACTGAATCTACTGCTTTCTTTCCACAAATCCCAGTGTTTCGTCAGGTGCAGCCCGTCACCACAAGCTGCCGCCCGGAGACCCAAATGCCGGCCCGTCTGGAGCTAGTCACCTTGAGAAAGCGAAGATGCGTTTGATTGGGAGACCAATGGAAGATGTGACCGCGAAGCATCTACTTGCATATCCTGGAAGTTTTGGTTTCTGTTTATGTTTTTTTCTTTCGGGGGGTGGGCTTGCCGGCACACTCAACCTGTTTGGGACAAAAGATAGATAGTCAGATAGTTCTTATAGTTCGGATGGTGGGGGCTAACATTTTGCTCATACCCTGCCATACCCTGCCGTAGCCTTGAGCCTGAAGAAGCCCCAGATCTGACGGAGGGGAAGTTACCACTTCCACTGCGTATTCATAGATGAAGCCAAGCCTGTGTTCTTGCTGGGTACTTAATTAATGTCCTGGTCCCGCTGCTTTATGATGCCACCAGCACATTCAATACCATTGCATCTCTTTTTTTTTTTCGCCCAGCGTTGGCTCAAAGCATCGCATACCGTAGGAACATGAACATAGTGCCATGGGATTTCAGTGAAGTGCAGAAATGACTCGGAGTATGAAGATCCAGACTGCAAGACCCTTCTTTTGAATCAGAGTCTTCAAGAGACCCGGACGGGAACCACTGGCAGGATCTTCACTTGGTCCCAAGTGCATGGTCTTTCTATGTGTGTCGCAGACAAGGTGACTTATTGACGGGTGACATAGATGATGTTCCTAGTCTTGCATTTTAGCACTCGCCTTGCTCACCTGCAATGGCCTTGTCCAACTTGGCCTTTGCCACACACAGTGCGACACAAGGGACCTGGCGAGAGAGTGGCATCAGCGGCCGAACACGGGTGTCTTGGGTCAAGACCACGGCCCAAGTCCTGAAAACGCCGCCGTGGTCTCGATAGCACAGGCAGCGTCCATTTGGAGAGGAAAACCACATGGGTCGATGAGAATGGTCTAAAACGGCCTCCAATTGTTCGGTCCATGGTCGAGTGCAGTCGAAGCAGACCCACAGTCACCCACTTCCGAAAATGGGAGTCACCGTTTTTGCAAATGCGGTCCATGCAGTCTTCATGCGCTGTTCCAGCGAAGCGGTGCTTAAAAAGGTTTATAATTTATATGTTTGAGAGAGAGAGGGAGAGAGCAACTCTTCTCTGCCGTGTGCGGGTGCCAAAAGCCATCCAAAGAGCATCAAAGAGCAACCATCAGTGGGTGGTGTCAGTCAAGACCTATTCAGAACTTGGTGATAATCCACAGATATTTGTAGATCATTCTATTCGTCACCACTGCTAAGGCCCGCCAAACAACCAATTCAGTCCGACTGGGTCGCACCGACAACCGAGAGCTTTTCTTGGAGATGAACTTGCAGCGCCCCGACACTCAAACATGATTCTAGACCCTAGGCCAAAGAGTCACGACTACCTCTCATGTCCTTCCGACAGGCTTTTCCTACCTCCAGACACCCACATTTAGATTTGCCGACGCATTAATTGTTTGTGATGATGATGATGATGATGATGATGATGATGATGATGATGATGATGATATGATTATATGAGATCCGTTCAAAAAGCCTTGAAAGCCTTTTACATAAAGAGGGAACGTTTGCAATTGAACTTCTTCAACTTAGATCTTCGTTTAGAAGCGGAGTCATGTAAATACCAGGATGATATGGTTCCCCCCAGCTTGGCGCTAGGATCGCGCTAGGTTTGCGCTAGCTATTTGGGAATGATTCTATAATGTTCTTTATATATAATTGATCTCTTTGTATTGTTGCCATTAAAGTGTCATTGAAGTAGACCTGTCCAGACCTCGCAGCCTTTCGCTTTTGTTCAAGATGATCGTCCCGAAGACTTGCCTGGCACCTCGTGGGTGCCCTGGCGAGCTTTCACGGGCATGTGTCCAGGGATTCCATGTTCTCCGGTGTGGTGCTCAGAAGCATCATGTCACCTATGCGGTGGCCAAGGGTAACACAACAGAGTTTGTATATTCCACCCGTGGCCTCATGGATATGATCCGAAGTCAAGATGTCATTCGAGATTGGGAAAGCAATGCTGTGCCTCACAAGGGGCCAGAGGTGACTCCAAAGAAGTCAGAGCATGTGGAGAGCAGCAAGCAGTTGCCGCCGGGGAGTGAGCAAAAGAAAGCCGAGACCAACCCAAAGAAGTCAGAGCATGTGGAGAGTGGCGAGCAGTTGCTGCAGGGGAGTGAGCAAAAGAAAGCCGAGACTACTCCAAAGAAGGCAGCGCCAGTTCAGGCCCATGCTACTCCTGAAAAGGCAACGCGTCCCAATTTCGGAGGCAAGACCATACGAGCCCTTCACTGCAAGAATTGTGAGACCCCACGGACGGAGCATTTTAGGAACGCTTTGTGCCCGGACTGCACCGATGGGTTCCGCATGCCGGGTCGCAGCCGCTGCGAAGCCAAATGGACCCCTGACATGAAGAAAGAAGTCGCAGAAGAATCGGCCAAGAAGCGGGCCAGGCGTCACTAAGCCGCCAAAGGTGTGTGGTTGTGTAGTTTGTTTGCCCCTAACTAGGCGTTCCAGTGTTCCAGCGAGTTAATGCTGGGTCATAGAAGCCTGCCGATGTGTTTAGCCTTTCCTGACCTCCTTCAAAATGACTGAGGTGCTGAGAAGACAATGACGCCGGCAGAAAAAACCATCTTTGAGATGCAAAAGGAGCTGATGAAGCGATTGAGCAGCGAAGGCTGAGGGGCACCAAAGAACATAGACTTTGTTCTGCTTTGTGGGGGCTTGAGGGTTAGACTCATTGCTCAGTCACAGTCTTGAGCCAGAAGTTCGGGGCACTCATGGCGGAGACTTGTCTTTATTTGAGTCTTGGGCCAAGTAAGAGACCTTGGAACAATTTGCTTTTCTCTGCAAGAAGCCAGAGAAGGAAGCTTACCAGGGAACGAAGAAATACCGTTGGCAGAGTGATTCCAGCTTATTTTCAACACATGCAATCAGTCAGTGGAGACACTGCAGAAGAGTTACAGGCTTACATTTCTTATTTGAGCTCACACACTGCCAAGTTTAGAAAGGAAATCAACAAAGCAGGCCGAGGCTTAGTTTTCCGCTTGCATGAGCAGGAAGCTCAGCTGGAGAGGGATTTGGCTTGGATGAAGAAGGTTGTTGGTGCATATGTATTTCACAGACGCACTGCTGAAAGGCAAAAAGATGAGGTCAGTCGTATGATCAATTCTCTTCCCGGCTACCATTGCTTGATCTGGATAGATTGGAAACAGAACGTTACAATCCCGCTAGCCCACAGGCAAACGTCCAACATGTTTTGGGCGCAAGCCCGCATGGAGCTCAGCTGCTTGGGCATTGTTGTCCATGCAGGGCAACCTTCAGGTGGATCTAAAAAGCTTGCCTTTGTAATTTTGTCAGATGTGATCGAGCACACATCCCTAGCAGCAGCGCTCCAGCTTGAGCTTTTGAAGGGACACCTCCCAATGGAGCAAATTCGCGAAGCTCATTTCTGGTGTGATTGCGGGGCTCACTATCGAAATCTGGATCTATGCGCGTATCTGGAGATGCAGTGGGCTAGCAGGGAAGCCGGAGGTATTCCCATTTCAATCAGCTTCTTCGGAGAGAAGCACGGAAAAGGAGAATGTGATTCTCTTTTTTTCTTCATGCAACCGATGGCTCAAAGACAAAACATCGCAACCAGGTACTTGCTTAGCTAGTCTTGCAGATGTCATGGATGCTTTCAAGGAAGGAGCAGCAGCTGACATGCGCTTGAATCCGAAGGGTATACAATACAGGGTTGTCCATTGGAATCCAGACCAGAAGCCTGAGAGACAGTGGAGGGGGGTATCCGACAACGTGCAGATCCGAAAAACTTATTGTTTGTCAGCGCGGAGTGTTGGGGACAAAACTGAGCATGTGCAATGGCGGAACCTTTTCTTTTCAGACCTGATGGGCACAACCTCTGGTTCACGAGTCACCTTGTGCAGTGGCTTGGAGAAGATTCCAGATAAAGACAGGCAGTGGCGCAGAGGCCACTACACTCAGAAGAATTGGGTTGCGGAGTTTCCAACTAAAACCAATGCATTGATTCATCGGCATGAAGATTTGGGTTCGCATGACACAGGAACACTTGGCGATTCAATCGAGAAGAAAATTGCACGCTATGAGCGTCACCTGGCCACAAAACGAAAGAAGTCAGCTTTGAAAAGAAGCCGTGCTCTGCAAGACTGCGAGTCTAGCAGCAGCACCAGCAGCAGCAGCAGCTAGCTACAGTGAGCTTCGCGCTAGCACACGCGTGCAAAAAAAGGGTGTGGGGGTCCGAAACGCAGGAAATGAAAGCAGGAGGGTCATATATGAATTTATATTTGACTTTAGAAGCGGAGCCCCATGGAATAGCGTTAAACGATCGTTTTTTGGGAACTTACATTTTGACAAGACCTCATATATATGTTGCATATATATATATATGTATACATATACATGCACGTGTGAAGTTATCCCACTTATCTCGATGTGGTTCCCCACGGCGGTGGTTTGCTTCCGGGAACTGGACCGACGCGAAGGTTCCACAGCGAGCTCCTCTCGACGCGAGCTCCTCCAGGTGGCGCAGTCACCCACAAAGCGTGGCAGTGTTGCAGCTGGTGCAGTACCAGTTGAGCCGGGATGTTGTTGAGCCGGGATGATCTGAGAAAGATTCAGGATCGAGTTTGGGATATATTTGTCGTGTATGTTCAGTTCCACCTATTTTCACGGTTAATATGCCGTACGCAGTATACACACCGGTATACTCAAGAAAAGGATCAAGTACACAGCGGAACGCAACCAGATCCAGGATCCCTGATTCTGCTTGCTTCCATAAGAAGCTGCAGGATATCACACCAACAGCCTCAAAGCTGCTGCCCAGGCGCCACTGGCTCGTCCTCCTGGGTTTTGCCGGGGGCCTTGCCGGCCGACCCGGTGACCGTCGGGCATGTCGCGCGGAGAGTGCGCTGACGGAGGAGCAGAAGCTGGCCATCCTGAAGGCGCTGCGGGGTGAGTGTTCAGGTGGCGGCGGCTGTCAGACTGTAAGTGTTTTTCATGCGAGGTAGCTGCAACTATGTCCCGATATCCTGCGATCAGGAGGTGCAGAGTATGGGCGACATTGCAGTGAGTGCCCCCACGGTGGAAGAGGAAGAGGCTGCTTGGACCAGGATGCTGGACCGCTTCGCGGGCCTCCCAGATATCGAGGTACGAGTGCGCTGCAACCCGGATGCCTTTGACCATCTTGGACCGGCTTTTCCTCGTTCAGCGAGCACGGTCCGCGGGTGTGTCGTTTACAACTGAAAGAAGTGGGTCAAGTAAGAATTTGTGCGTTCTGGTTGGTTGAGATCCTGCAACTCCAATTTGAGTGATCCAACACAAGGCATCCTTCTTGGTGTTGCATGTGACAATGTGACCATTCCATTTGGTCACATTTTCACATCACCAGACCCTTTTCACATCACTAGACCATCCGATGATCCGAGAACTCGATATCCTTGGTGCAGCTTATGGCTTACGATCGATCAAAACCGCTCGAGGTAACCGGGGCAACTCCTTGGCTCGGCAAGGGAAGCTGTGCCTTGGCGGCACATGACGCGACGGGGCGCGAGCATGGAGCATATAATGTCAGCAGAAAGCGGGGCGTAGGCAGCAGATTGGTGTTCGAAATGGGGCGAACTGGCTACAATTGTGTTGCTTTCTTCCAGGGCAGTCAGGAGGCCTACGAGGTCTCCCATATTTGTAAATGCAACCATCTATGGGTAAAATAGCTCGTGGAATTGTCCACTCGGGCTGTTGGAGACAGGAACCTATATACAGGGCGTATGGTCACCGCATGTCTCCGGCACTTTCTATGATGTTCTTCTTTGAATCAGGTAAGTTTAGTCCAAAACCGAGGTTGGTAAACGTGTTGGTGTGTTTTGGCGCGTTTTGGTGGTTTTTCTCATGGACTTCTGCCAAGCAATACATCCACTGAGGCAAGAAGCGCTGGCAGACTACAATCGTGCCATTGAGCTGGTGCCCAATGCCCCGGATCCGCACTTGAACCGCGGAGCGGTCTATGAATCCCTGGGGCGTTTGGAAGATGCACTCAAGGACTATGACGTCGTTTTGCCTATCGGCATGAAGTGATTGATTTTGATTTTGTTCTCCCGAGTTAACAAGGTGCATCGCTACTAGTAGCTAAGTGCATTACTGTACTACTAGTAACAAGAAGCTACTAGCATTAAAGAAACCTAGTACCAGCAGCATGTTGTAGGAATGTCATGTGCTTGTCTTACAAAAATTGCTGCACAGAGTTGGTCTTGGACGTGTGAACAAACCGCGCATTGCATAGACTCAGTTCTGTTCTTTCAGGTGTGGGATATCGTGGGATGATCAGGAGGCGGATAAAACCAATCCAATTATATCCAATTCACGTTCATCCAGTTCTGAGATTTCAATGCCAACTAACTTGTGATGGATTTTGATAGCAATTTCAATACCCTGAAGCTTTTCTGCATTCAAGTTTCGACGTTTTATGGTCTTCATACCAAGAACATGGCAAAAAATAACATATATTATATCTACATATTAATTCCACACCCCAGAACTGGCGCCCGTGAACCACCCCTTGTAGGTCCTGGTATGCTTTGCTTTCCAATTCCTCACCGTTGCAAACGCCTCTACCACGGAACCCAGGCAAGATGATCCAGGGGACCCTGCTGCGTGGAACAACCGTGGCGCTTGGTCAACGATCTTAGTTTGTTTTTCTCCAGCGGACCATGTCATACCATGTTATACCATATCATTATTACTATCTTGTTTTTGTTCATTATTATTATATAAATTAATGTTTGTAAGTGTAGAAGTACATATAAAACTGTTGTGTGTCATGTTGTTCCCATGGTTGAGAATAAAAGCGAGGCATTCCACCGTTGTTTTTGCTTGTTGGCCCTGATGTTGAGATATTAAACCTCACTGTCAACATCAGCATGCCCTCAGGTTCAACCTAGGTTGAATATGGTTGAATTGGAGTCGGGCGCCGCTACTCCAAGCTGAGGCAATGCACTGCTCGGGCTTCAACGCTTTGAAGAAGCCAAGGACTCCTTTCAGCAAGCCTTGGATATCTCAGGAGACTCTTGGATGGGCGGAAACTTCCTTGGAACCCACTGAGTCACGGGAGATTAGACCAGCATGTCAACCCCCTTCCGGTACTGGTAGATGATTGATCCAGGTCAAGCGGAACACCATCCCCCATTCGAAGGACTGCATTAAGGCACCAGCATGGCAGTGTCAATAGCATCAGGGCGTCAGGGCCAGTAGGAGAAAGAGAACGGAATAAGAAGCAAAGTGAAATAAGATGTCCAACCAAAATCGTGGGCAGACACTAATTGAGCAAGCCTGCCTTGGAATGCCTTCAACATCTTACTTTGGTATGATGTTTCTTTGCCGGAAGGGTCTCAGCAGTTCGCCTTCGCGGGGGTCAACCTGGCTATTGCGCAGTATGAGCTGAAGGAGGATGCCCAGGCAGGGAACCTCCGGTCCAAATGCCTTGAAAAACAGAACATGGAAGTCAACAATGCCTTGCTTGGAGAGGAACACCAGCGTCCACTCCCATGTTTGTGTTTCGGAGTGCATCACCCATGAATCCATCATTGTGCCCGTGACGACACAATGCGCCCCGCTGTGGCCAGCTCTTGGGATGGAATGTGGATACTTTCTGCATCTTTCCGCTGAGGGGAACAAACCCTGAAAATAGGGATTTGCTTGTCCTACTTTTCATTGGTTTGACTCACCCCCAGGGTTACTCACCCAGTATCAGTTTGACTCACCGGAGCTCGACGGGGATTCTTCCATATCCCAAGCAAATGGCAAATGTACATGTGCTTGCATGATTCTTTTGTTTTTGCTGGTAGGCAGTCAGGTTGTTGTTTAGATTGATTGGTTAAGTTTAAGTATTGATTGTAGCATTTTTTTAGTTGCTTGGAGAGTGAGCCAGAGTGACTCTCATGCGTTTTTTAACAATATGTTTTTGCTTTGTGTCAGTGTCATACACGTTTTGAAGTTGTTTGATATGGACATTTGATCATGTGGCTCGTTATTGAAAATTGAACTTGACAAACGCATTAGGCATTAAGTATGTATATATATAATATATGTGTGTGTGGCGTGCGCAGCTTGGATTCTTCAGTAACGGGTGCCTCCTTGCTTTGGACACCAAATAATCCATCAGTGCCAGATTAGGCCATACAGGTGACTTCAAAGGAAGGATGAAAACATATTTTTCTTGCAGTGTTTGTTCATTTTTTGCTGTTCATTTATGGCCCTGTTCCCAAGTTTCACCATGTTTGGCTCACTCCAACCTCACGCGGAGGCGGTGCAGACGCTGAGGAAGCTCCTTGCACGCTATGCAGAAGCCTTCCCCGACGCGCGGGCGGCCTATGCTTTGGTCCTGTGGGATCAGGGGGAACGTGTTGAAGCAGAGCCTTCGTCGCAGTCTTTGGATGTCTTTGGATAAAAATTATGTCAGGGTCTTGGAAGTGAAGGTGCTTTGAAGAGAAATTGTTAATAAGTAGAGACGTTTGAAGAGGGTGAAGGAAAAGAGATGAAAGGAGCGTGTTTGTATAGAGGTTTATGTCTACAAAGTCTGGAGAATTGGTCTTTAGGTCTTTCAGGAGATGGTGGGGTTGGTACCATTGGCTGCTGGTTGCTGCATGTTGCTGCTGCAAATAAGACTAAGTTGGTGGTGTTGGACATGCTTAGAGCTAGGTTTTGCTGATCAACCGACCCAAATGTTTGAAGAAGATCTAGGAAATACGCAGCAAACCATCAGTCAGAGTGCAGCTGCAACTACTCCTACTCCTCCTTCTCCTCCTGGCTATGCCTACTATAATATGTTTTGGGGAGTCTACAGTATACAATTACAATTCACACCTATATATTCACACCGGGCTATTACGTATCCAAAACACCTGGCAATTTTTCAGAAGGGACAACCGTGACAACCAGCCCAAAACGACCCACCATGTGGGCAGATGAAAGAGGATTCAGGTTGAGAGATGATCCAACCGCCCTCCCCATCCTTATTGGTCGACTACAAAGAACCGTTGTCATTTGCTACATCCACCCAGGAGTCCCAATGGGACCGGGCGACCAGCGTGGACCCCCGCTATCGCCAAGCGCAGTGGGTCTCCGAGTTCCGCCGTTGGCCACCTCGCCTGATGTCGGTGTTCCGACGCTTCTCAGAGACCACCAGTGTCAAGGTGAAGCCATGAGGCTCAAGGTGAAGCCATGAGGCTCAAGAAGAGCGGCCATGCATTTTTCGCCCTTCCGGGCAGATCCGGGGAGAACCGGTAGGCAGACTTGGCGCTGTCTTTCAAGCGGAGAGATGACCCGTGGATTAGCCTGATCCACACGCTTTGGGATTGGAGGTGTCAAGGTATTTTGGCCCACACCCATAATTCACACTCGATTTTCAGACTCGCCCGCTCCCAACAGCGCCTGTGCAGAATCATGAAAAAGACGCGCATGTTGCTGTGGTGAACTTTAAGGGGGTTCTGCGTGTTCACCCAAAAGATCCAAAAACCCGAAAGAATGTTCCTTGAGACATCTTGAGACACACCTTCTGTGACACTTCTTTGTCTTTGTAGCTTCCCAACGTGCCCGCACCCAACCGCCAAGGTGAAAGAAGCTTCTCCCAAAGAGGTCAAAGCGTCAGGACGCTGTCGCACTGTCGTGATGGACCGTGACAGTCACGCTGTTGGACCCATTGCTGTTACGTCAACATAGCAACCATAGGGGTTCATAGGTTCAGACACGGACACATTTGTTTGAAGTAGTCCAGTGATTCAAATCATCCTTTTGTACAGGCATGCTGCAGTGACTTTGCTGTAGTGTTTTTGTTTTACATTGTCTATTGTCTTTACATCACGGGATTCATTTGTAGGGCGTATAATGGTGTGTCGACCAGTTATGCTAAAGCTGGAGAATCGATAAGTACAATTAGGGTAAGCAAACGGGCAGCAATCATTATATATTTTGCCAAACCGTTGACAAGCGCATTGCAGTGCAGTAGAGATTAAAACATGTAAGGGACACACAGGAGGGCAGTTGGAAAGGCTGAGGAAGCTAACAGAGAGAGAGAGAGAGATTAGAATGAGGGTGAGATGAAAACATGAACATAGTTAGTCTAATAGCTAGTCTAATATGTATATGTATACAGTATATAGACCTTAATGTTGTTCCTATTTTTCCGAGTTTGGTTATTTGCACAAGCATTGCTCTGAACAACACAAGGGCATGATTGATCATCTGCAGTTCACCAGCTGGCCGGGGGCATTCGAGTTTGCTCCAGACCTTGGTTTGAATGAGCAACCCAATAAGGGTTGGCCCCAGATCAATGGCCGTGCTGGGCCTTCCTTTCTTCAAGGAGCCTCGAGTGGCTGGCCCACAAATATGGTGTTAGCTTTGCTCTTCTTCGCAGGGAAGCCTGGTGAAAAATCATGAAGGAAAGTCTATTTGGCAGCTACACGCACGTTTCGAACCAGCATCATTCAACCGACGATGATCATAGAACATTTGGGCCACTTTCCACATGGTCATGGGCACCTGGAGTCAAGACCGTTTGCCGTGCAGTCAAGTTGTCATGCAGTCATGCATTTGCAGTGGGGCGCCTCGTTGACACAGCAAGAGGAGCTAAGCTCACGCACAGTGAGAGAGACAGAGAGAGTGTGGGGCACCGATTGATATCGATTGAACATGCCATATCATGCCTTACTCACCTGCAGCTGTTTGTGCTTCACCAGACGCTTTTTCTGAACGCGACGAAGCCCCCGTGCTCGGCCATGTCCGATGACGCCGTGCTCCGCCGACCCGCCCGAATGGACCGCCGGAGGACTGAGGGAGATCATCATTACAGAGCTCCTGGGACGAAGTGGTTGGGTAACAAAAACCAATGAAGAACTCAGATGTCAAAGGGTGAAAGTTGAGGTTTACTGAGGTTAGAAAGATGAGGTTGGCTCTTGATTGCACGTCAACCCCCCAAATATGACGAGGTTGAACAAATTTGTACAATCCATATTTCGTGCAGTCTTATTATTAGAGTATATTCATATAATTTCAGCATTGACTCTGGAACTCTGATTCCAAGTGCCTCAACAGGACTCCACCACCTCCAGGAACGCACCGAAAGACTCCCCCATTGGGGGGGGGAAGAGGAGACGAAGGGAGACCTTTAAGTCCCAAGTGCTCAGGTCCCCAAAATATGTGACACCCACGGAAACGGACCTACAAGCCCGTGGTGTGGTCCATGGGATCGATTTGCCACCGTGCCACCGGGTAGCTGTTGATTCCTCGCCCATCGATGACCCACCAGGTCCACGCTTGACGTTTGGTGTCACCAGGTCCACGTGGCGGACCTCACTGAGGGCATGCGACAAGGTCCCATCTCCCATGCCATTCGCAAGGCGCGCGTGTTTGACCGCCGGGCGTTCAGTTCGTTCTGTTGGCTGCACGGAAAGTACGAACAAGAAGATCTAAAGATGGATGGTTGCGGCGGTCGTGTGGTGCTGCATCAGAGATACATGTTTGTGTTCCATGTTTAAGAATCTCTTTTGGATTCGGATGGGTTGGGGCCTGGGTGGTGCCTGGTATGGCGACGTGTGACGTGGAGTTTTCGCAACGTGTTTGCTCCTATGGACGCGGCGAATGAGCTGATATGCGATAAGTTCTCTCGTGGACTATAGTTTCTCCTTTAACCTGAATGTGCTGAGAAAATTCTTCGCCCAAAACTGTGTTGATTCAGTTCATGATGCCCTTTTCTCAAGTCCCTGAGACCCATGCCGCAGGAGAAGAAGAACCTGAGACCCATGCCGCCGCTGATGACCTTACATGACATGCGGCTGCATCCCCCTGCGGCACCAGCCTTCAGCCCTTTGGCCTCTCATCCTTTGAGCCCTCAAAGCGACCAATCCACTCCCAGGAGCCACCGACGACGACGCGGTGGGGCGGTGACGTCCACCAGCCGTCCTCGCTGGTCGCACCAGTGGGGCCTAAGAAGGAATTGGAACCGAAGCATTTTGGGGTGAGACATTGGAACCCTTTTGCATTCGATCACGGTCCAGACTTTACTTCAGGCCTTTTCTAATTAACGGCGAAAGAGGCTAGACCTTCCTGGGCTCACGGCTCACCACTTGCCATTCCAAGTCTTTGCATCACCCTGATGTTTGGATGCTGCGCTTCTGGCTGGAGGGGGGTTCTTCAATTCTTGGGTGGTAGCACAGGATTTGCCAAGTTTGTATCACGACCTATGCAATGTGCTGTGCAGATGTTAATTGATTGTAATTGTATATGTATTATATATATATATATCTTAAGTTTCTGCACGGGTCTTCCCAATTCAAAGTGTAGTCTTTAAAGTGGCAGTGTCGTGTTGGGGGGACACAATTCCATCATACGGTCATACTGCATCGGCGCACGCACGTCCCACACCTATGCCGCATGGCTTGGCTCGCACCAGCATGGCTCCCTCCCGCTGCACCCTTTGCCAGGAAGAGCCCTAGCATGCTCAACCGGCGTTCCACGCTGCCAGCGCTGCTGGATGTGAACAGTGAAGCCTTGATGCTCTCACGACAGCTGCACTTGGACTTTCACGAAGTGAAGTTTGTTGTAGCTTGGGCTTGGACCAGGCTCAGGGTTCGGGGCAAAAACAACCACTAATGGCAGGGCCCACCCCAAACGAGGTACTGGGGGGTATATGTTTGCAACTCTAGTTTGGTGTTGGAATTCTGTGCATAGATGTGCACATCTCTGGAAAAGGACCGGTCATTTTTGGAAGGAGATTCCCTCCACTTACATGGTGGATCCCAAGACGGGTAGAGGATAGTTGCGAACCTGTTCGAGACCCAAGAGGTTGATGTGTTGTTGGTAGGCCCTGTCTTCCAGTTGGGCTTACCGCTCAGATGGAGTGCTCGAAAGAGACCGGTCAGACTGGACCTGGAGACTCCACCAGGTCCAGGAGTTGCGGCGCGACGGCCGGCGGCTCTCCAACGGCGGGATGGACCTGGGAACCTTTCGTCAGGCGTGGGGGGCGGCCCGTGGGGGCCTGGCGTTGGACCAAGAGGGGATGTCCGATACAAGTAGTACTCTAAAACTCAATATAACGATATATAACGTATATATAATTAATATATATATATATGTATATATAGGTATATACATATATATATATGTTTTACTATTACTATATAATACGAATGCATGACCACCGACCACCCCAATAGCATCTATAGGCAAATGTGGCTCAAACGTTGAGCACTCGGGCTCATGAGTTCGGCCCAAAACTGCTTCTGACAAAGGTCCCCCGCCGAATGTGTTTTGCACCAACCTGCTAGAGGATGGAAAATGATCACAAGCCAGGGGCCTTCTTGACAAACAGCATGACACACACGCATAGTTACCATAGTTCTTCGTAACCTGTGAATTACAGTATTTTTTGGAAAGTAATGCTTGCATTTTGTGTGGCACATTGCCTTTGAAACAAGGGCTAGAGCCTTAGAGAAGAATGAACAGCAGAGAGATTGGAATCTTCCATATAAAGGTTGGGCAAGATTGAAAGGTCGATACAGCAAGGTCCGAGCTCAGTCCAAGTGGCTGCATACATTGTATCCCTACAAGATATGGGTGTGTATTTCAATAGGGAGACCCCCAACCAGTGGGCTTCGGTCTATTTGCCTTCTTCCAGGGGGTCCAACTGGGAGGTCTCCCTATGTAAATGCACACCCATATCGGTGTGGACAAACTTGAAGTCAAGTTGAGGGGGTTGTAGGCAACCCTTGGTGTGGCCAAACTCTGATGCTTTTCCATTCATTGTCGTCCAAGCGCAAGACATTAAGATGCCTTGAGCACATTTGAGCACAACTTTTAGCTCGTTGGCGCCACATGGAAGATGAAGAAATCTTGTGTGGGTGTGTGGGGGTGTTTAAGGCCACTGTATGAGGTCAAACGCGTCAGAGGATCCCTCAGACCACCACATTCGATCCCTCAGACGCTGCCAGATCCTGCTACGTGTCTTTGGGTTGGATGACATCAAGGAGCATGTGGTGCAGGAGCGAACCAGTGCGTTTGCTGAACCAGTCACGAGTCATGTCAGAGCTACCTAGACGTTGGTCTCTAAATCTGCTTGGTTTGATCAGCTTCCAGAGTTTGCTGCCGTAGTTTCTAACCCCAAAAAAGGCATAAAAAGGCTACATATGGCTATATAAGGCTTGGTTTTTTTGATCAAATGGCCATCATTGTTGACGTTTCAAAGTCACGTCGACATACTAACATGGAAGTGGCCATACCATCCACACCTCCGTTTTGGTCCAATGTGATGTCTACTCCAATATGGAGACAAGCCCTTTTCTTTGCTCATTTCTTGAGTCATGCATGTATGCGCATGCCCGAATTCGACGGTGCCGCAGAATGCATATGGGGAGTGTTTGGCAGCAGAAGGCCCGATCGACACTCGAAAGTTTATGATTTGGCCGCTGGGTGGCAGATGGGGATCTCGGGAAGCTTTTGTCATAGAAGCAGGTAAAAGCCATACTGTATAGCCACCGCCGCTTTGAGCTCCATTCCGTTCAAGTCCCAAAGACCAGGTTTTGACCAAAGCCGATATACACTGACATCAGCCAGTTGCTTTTGTCGAAACCATCCCTTTGGAAAGAAACTTTGGGGGAGAGCTCTTAGGATCTAGTTCAGCTAGCTGAGGTCTTGTAGGATGGAGGCGTTTAGGTCTCTGTCTGGCTCAACGAAAGCATACACCGCAGCAGGCGTTTGGGGCCTTCAAAGGGGTGATTGAAAGAAGGCTGTTACATTTCAGGCCTCCCACATGGCCCTCATCCACAAATTTTCTGAATTTGTGTTTGGTCGCAGCATCACCAGGGTAAGCCGGTGCACTGAGTTGAAGATGTTGAAGCCTGTAGTTTAACGCCCTTATTGAATGTTGTTGGAGCGTGTCTCAAGTTGGATTGCAGAGGAACACATCATGTTCTCTTGAATGAAATGAGCTTCACCTCATGAAGCGGGTTTCACACATCATCACTGCAACCACATTCTAAATTCAAGTTGTAAGGTTTCCTCTCAGGTCTACAAAACGGCACCTCCCATGGTCCATTGGACCATATTGGACCCATCAGTCCGCATGATGTCCCTATGCATATGACATCGATCTATATGGCATTACAGTCTAGCATGTGTAGATGCACACATACTATATAATGCAATTATAGTGGTTTCAGAGTAGATATGAGTAGATAGTGTACCCACACTGAGGTACCGGGACCACATTTTCAACATCGAGGCACCGCTCATGTTGCCGGTTCTGTGTGCTTAGTCGGCCTAAGCCTGGGGAGGCAAAGCTGTACCCATATATATATATGTAAATATATTTATATACACATATATTATACCTGCAAGGTAGGCCTGAAACAGCCGAGTATGGACATCATGAGTTGTCCTGAAATAAGCACTGTATAAACTGGATGCTGTTTGCATCGCTCCCTTTGTAGGCCACTCTAGATTGATTCGGATTATGGCATTTAAATGTCCAAGTACCTTCTGATTTCGGTATTTGGAGCCCTCGAACGGGCAGGTGTTCCTCACGGTTCCACCTGTTGGACCTTGTCCCCGAATCCCATCTAGTTCTTCCAGGCCACGAAGTCACAAGCGGAACAGGGAGATGGTCTTACCCTGGAGCTGGCAAAGAAGTGCTTCCTCTACGAAGCGCGTGGTCGTTTCTTTTGGGGAATCTTTGTGGGTGTGAAGCGCTTGGCGCTTGGTGTTTGGTGGTGTAAGATTGTTCAAGCGAGCCCCGGATCAGTTCTGAACCGGCCGGGACACTCAAATACTGGCATCGACTATGCAAAGTGGTGCTTGTTGGAATTGCAAACCATTTCTGTTTGATGGTTCCCAGATCTTGCTGTGGCGGTCGGTGATGATTCTAGCGGTCCCCTCCGAATCAAGCAAAAGAAGCATGAATTCCCAGATCCTCCTGCTACAATGGTTCATAGTTTTGTTTGTATGTCTTGAGTTCCAGGATTTGCGGGTTATCGGCTACGAGGTTCATATGGTCATTCTAACCCCGAGAGTTCTAGATCATTTGTGTTTATTATCTATTGCCCGTTGATGAATTCTGTGAGAAAAACAATTTGATGAAGATTGATGAAGTGATCCAGAAAAAATATTGTTATCTCCATTCCTTCAATCTTATGGCTTTGGTTCGCTGCTTAAGTGATGATCCAAATGCGAGGTCTTTGACAACAGCCTAGTCACATTTGGTTCCATCTACTTGGGGATGGAAACAAGGCCACAGAAATGCTCGGTATGACATCTCAGGACGTTTCAGCGAGCGCTCTCCCATCATGAAATTCAGTGTGAAAAAAAGTTTTTTAAGCTTATCACTCTATCACTTGGTTCGGCCGCCTTTTCAGACACCCAAGCATTTGGTTCGCGGCGTGACCTCCTTGGTCCCGGCTGACTTGGTCGGTTGCGGTGGACGAAGTGGTTCGGGCGACGAAGGGGAAGAGACGATTCTCGACCTCTTGACGATGTGTCAAGGCGAGTGTGTACAGTAGGTCTGAGTGCTTGAAGCAGTCAAAATAGGTCAAGATGTCGTGAAGTATAAATATATATATATATATAATATTATATAACTATATATATATAAAGCTTGATTGATTCCCCTGATTTCCCCTGTCATCCTACTTTACGAGGGACATGGGGTCGATCGGGGAAGAAGACTGGCAGGCCGCATGGTACAGTAGTGCGATTCTGAGGCATAATTGCTCGTGCATTGAGTTGGACAAGGCCAGATTGAGAGATTCCGGGATTGCTCTGCGGGTGGGCCATGGTAGGGCAGGTAGGAACAAAGCTCAGGGTCTTTTTCACAGGGCCGATTCGCCTCACAATGAACTACTTGTACCCGCTCGGCAGATCCACAGGAGTGCCGACACAAGCCAACCCAAGTAGTTGACCATGAGCCTTGTTTCTTGACAAGTAAATTGATGTACAGTACATAGACATGAGTTTCCGTCGCCATGAACAACAACGGGGGTCTACATTCAAACAAACCGGAAAATTGCATTGGGGCTCATTGGCTGAACATGTTTCAGCATCCGACAGGATTGGGGTACCTTAATTTTGGGTGGACAACCCACCCTGTCGTGGCCTTTGCTGCTGGAGCGCATCACCCAGCGCAAAGACAAGCATGACAACTTATAAAAAAGAACACAACGCTGAACATACACAATGACAACACCAAACACAACCACAGCACATCCCGCCAGTGGCCCCACCCAGAAAAAGCCCACCAGTACCCCGGCACAACACCGGACAATACAGACAACGGAAACACCAAACAGAACCACAACACCGCACACCGGGTATAACATGAAAGCAGACAACAACCAATGATACACATACAGACAACACCACTGTAGATCATCTTGGCTAGTCCTCCAAGGGCGCTAGTTAGGCGCTCCCACCAATCTAGAGGTGGTTACGGAGGGTGTATGTTGTGGCATGCCACTCCTCTATGGTTGTGGAAGAGCTACCATCAGACGACTGACCAGACGAGGTGAAGCTCCAGTTCGATCACTTCGATTTGGACAAGTCGGGCGTTTGCTTGGCTGCAATTGGGAGGGGGGGCACCGGGAGAGGCTGGAAGGGGTGTGTCTCAGAAGAGGGGCCCCCAAATGGCTGTGAGTTCATACCAAGCACTTGCCAAGCACCCAAATTCTCAAGGACATGGTCAGAAGATGTGTTGTGCATGTGTGCTGCAGGGCGGCAGGGGCGGCGAACAGAACCGTGCTTTTGCAAAGCAAATGCAACTTCCTTTGGGCAGTTTGAGCACTGTTAAGTTTTCTATTAAGAAACCGCTTTTGTTCTTATGGGTCTAGAAATTGTCTTAATTGGATGGTTAGGACAAGAAATCCGCAGCTAGAACTAGACTCTAGATTGTTGATTCTTCATGTTGTGGTTGACATCCACATCCCCCCATATACAGGTGGCCGCATCAATGTGCCCAATTGACTGTGAACACGAAACCACCACTAGTCCAAAAGACACAACAAGAGATGGTTCTGCCGTTGGGGTCCCAAAGCGCAAAAAAGAGGATGCTTCTTACCTTTAGGACGACAGCCGTGTCAAAAGTTTTTATGTGAATGAGGACGTGGTGAATTAATGGGCCGTTCTCAGCATCAAAAAGACCAGTCTCAGAGTTGAGACCTTTGCTTTCGGGTGCATGTTCAATAGGTAGTTTACTAGGCCGCCCCCAATAGTAGGATTTCTTAACACGCTGACCAGCTGCACTTCCAGTGAAGACCTTTGTATGAACGTTATCGAACGTTAATGCGTATTGAATTCGATTGTTTTTGAGCAGTTGGACCTGTCAATTTTGTTGTGATATACCAACCTGGCAGTTTTGGTGCCTGGCGCCGTTTGGCAGTTTTGTTGAGGTCATTGACTTTCACGAGTTCGAGCACATGATGCCCGGCTAGATCATAGCTTTGAGCTGGGCTACCTTTGTTTATTACCACAGTTCGAACAAGTGAAACACGGCTTACGCGTTTTCCAGCATGCTGGCGGCATACGATTTCTGTGAGATTTGAAAGAAGGTCACACGGTTTACATTGTTGCCTGAAACCAACAAATCTTACGACATGTTCGAGAGCCCACCGTGAGGGAGATGTGGCCATGTTCCTGCCTTTCTTCCCAAAGTGTGGCCATGTGTGGCACCTTGAACCGTAAATTAAGGATGTATGAGCTTTTGCACTGTTCCAGCTTCTTGGTTTGCAGTCAAGTTTTGATCAGACCAAGTCTTGACGAAGTTGATTGAAGTTGCTAGACAGGGAGGCTACAGAGTTTGTGTCATGCTGCTCGTGCCGGCGGCACAACACCTGCAGTTTCTTCCCTGAATCCTAACGACAAAACTCTTAGATAATTTAGTCAGGTGTTTTCTTTTTCAATGTTTTTCATGCAGGGCTCTTTGACCACTCCAGTCGTCATAGTCAGGCTGCTTGACACCCCTCCAAGGCAAGTCGGACTTGCCCCGGAACCGCTTGCTGCGGTTCTGGCATGAAGCAGACCTTGATCAGAATGGAGTCATTGACTTTCAGGAGTTTACTGAGCAACTTGGCTGTTGAACACGTGTCGATTTGGGGTTCCCCCACGCACCGACGGGTGACGAGCAGCGAGGCCACCACCGGAGTGGGAAGTCGTTCGAAGCCAGGGAGGTTTGAAACCTTCCCAGTCGTGGTTGGAAGCAAGCAAAACCATTTGCACTGGTGACTGGTGTTAAGCACCCAGATTTCAAGAGAAATATGAAGGTCATCATGGAGGCCGTTGATTGTCCCAATGGCTCTTTGGAAGGCACCACATGTTGAATCTCAACCACGCTGGCCATCTCAATAAAACGTGGTACAAAAATTCCCGGACATCCTGCAGGTGTAGCCGTGCGTTCGCTTTCAATCCTACCTTCTGGGATGTAGCCTTTCTCAGGTGGTACATGAAATATTTCGGCAGTGCCTCGCCCGGCGGCATCGTCGAAGCCTTCTACAAGTCCTTCATGCCCGATGTTCAACGCACACACCACCTGGAGAACCTGATCGAGTCTGAGGCCATGGCTGTGGTGCATCAGTCAATTGGCCCTAAAACTGTATGCCCCCAGGACCTACTTGGAGCCCAATCGTTAGCATGCCATGTTTGCCTTTGCAGTTTCCAGAAGGGTGTGCCAATTGGACTAATTTTGAGGAAGACGACATTCGGAGTCCCGGTGCAAATGGATGCAAATGGTCTTTGGGAGGTGATTCAAGCAACCGCAGTGTTGAATTATATACACAGTTTCCGTTGCTTGCCAGAGCTTGTGGAAGGAACGAGGCTTCTATCAGCAGTTGCTATAGGTGTAAGGCCACCAAACATCCTTAGAACCTCTCAAAGCTTGGTGGGGAGGATCCTGTTCAGGTCATTTTGGGAGATTTGATCACCCAAAGGTGTTATCATTATCATTTAAGACAGAAGCTACTAGACTGTGTAGGTTCCTGACCTGTGATGCACACCGCCCACTTCTCTCCAGGAGAAGAGAGGTGACAGCAAGTTGGACACCCAGGCACGTTTGCCTTGATATGCTTCGTTGGGAGCAGCCGTCCTTTGATTCCACTGGATGGGTTGGATGTAGTATCAGCAAAAAGTCCGCGTGCATAGTTCATGAGAAATCATGAGAACAGACTTATAGTCAATCACGACCAGATGGCATATATGGAAAAAAACGTGGCTTTATGCCAACTACCCTGTGCCAACTAGTTTGTTGCGACCCTGTGTGCCAACTGTTGGTGACCCACCATAGGATGTTTTAAAGACCGTGATCGCCCAGTCCTTATGGGACGATCACGCTTCAAACGTCAAAGTCTTTGCAATCGAATGCCGCTTCCTTTGTCAGATGCCAACGAATGGCAGGCACTGAAGCCATATCTGAACTCCAAGCACCTTGCCCTATTAGGGACACGTTTGGTGAGCCAAGCGGCAATCGATATTCAATGGTGCATGAATGACGATGTGGTCTCCCACACGGGTTCCAGATTCCATCAGATTCCACTTGAAGAGTTGCTACATTTGAGTGCCAAGGGAACGAGTGGAGCAGCTGTGCCTTAATTTCAGCGACCCGAGCTATTGCCGGCCTTGGCGCCTGAGGTTCCAACACAACTGCCGCATTGACATCAAATGAGCCGGTCTTTGCATCGGCGTGTCTTGCCGTTGCAACGTTGCGGCGGTTAAGTAAGCTCCTTCGGGGCACAGCTAAGTAAGCAGATAGATGAGGCAGGAGCCGGAAAAGCCCTCAACCCTTCCACTAGTCACTAGTGCATTCCTGAAATCTCCTGAAACTGTGCGCAGTCATTGAGTTGAAAGTGCATTCAAAGACAGCAAACCTTGTCTTTAGTCCTTGTCATCCTTCATGAGCAGTGGTGGCATATTGTGAGTTTTGGAGAGGCCTAGCTGGACTACCAGCACTGATAGTGATGCAAGCAAGTATGTAACCGTTAAGCAACCTTCAAATGGTCTTGATCATTGGGAGGCAAAAACGGCTCAAGACAACAGTTCTGAGGATCGCGAGGACGAGGGCAGATGCAGCAGAAGCCGTAGTTTGAAGCGAAAATCGCATGACCGAATTGCCCACTCGACCGAATCTGCGTCTTTATGGTTTGGGCGTGGCTCTAAATATGGACAACACTTCCTCAGAAAGTAGTTCAGAAACGGATGGAAGTTGGAATGCTCGTTTTTGATCGTTTTTGAGACATGCCACTTGGTCGACGCTTCCGTGTTTCAATCAATGGGCATTTCGCCCGTACGGTCGCTTGGCCATGAGGAGTTTAAGTCGTCGTGGGTGCGCGTCGACGGCGCATCATGTCGACGTAGGAATCGTGCAGAGACGCGATGTGTTTTTGAAGTAGACAGTGATGACCTCTAACGCTCTTTTTGGAGCCTGACAGCATCGAAAAATATGATCTCACAATATCTCATAGATTCCCTAGACATGTCGGCCCAGTGCAAGGAAAGTAGACAGCACAGCACAAGGTAGAAGTGAAACGAGCTATGGCAATGCGAAATGAACATGTTCAATGTGAGGTTTCACAGAACAAGCAATTGCTAATGCCATACATATCTCAAAGGATCTCGATACATCTCCAAATACCTACTGGTAGCTGTGGAATATGCTTTGAGAAGGACCATTTCCATTGGGGTCAACGTCCTTTTTCCCGATTCCTGTGTGTTCCTGAGGCTTCAATTTTGTAGTTATAGAGATATAATATATACATATATATATATATGTATGTATGTATTTATTTATTTGTGTTTTTTCACGTGCAATTGCACAGAAGGCTCCAAGAGTGATGGGTCATGTTCCACGGACAGGGCCAAAGGCCACATGTCTTGGTCAAAGATGTTTGCCCCTCTCAGGCGCCCTATGTTCAAGGTCCTTCCTTCGCCACTGAAAACCGGATAGACTGCGATTTCTCAAAGATCAAGACTATCACCGTACCGTGAGAATACTGCCCTTTTGGGCCACTGGCCGGCAGACATGGAGGCATCCATCATGTCGGGGAACCAAACAAATTGCAACCAGGCCGGTTTGACCCAACATCCTTCTATCTTGGTTTCGAATCACCGAGGCTCAGTTGGTTGGTCTTGAACCAAGGACTGTTCAATGGTGTTCTCCATTCAGGGGCAACCCTTTCTATTGGATTTGATTCCAACAGACTGCACCAGGTGTCGCGTGCGCGTGACCGGGACTTTGTTTGCGCCTGTGACCGGGCTTTTCCACCTCCCCAGGTGCTCGGCTGGACAGTCCGGAGCATCAATTTGAAGCGGAGGTTCAATTTGCTGACCTACTCCTGCAGCTGGCGCTGCGAAGCGGTGCGCCACTGCCAAAAAGAATGTTGGGGGTGAGAACTGCGCACTGGAGGGTGGGCGGGATATCAGATATCATTACTGCAATACTGTACTATGGACAAAAATCTCTACTGTCGACAGTTACAGTGGCAGTAGCAGTAGTAACAGCAGCAATAGCACTAGTACAGCAATAGAAATTGTAGCAGTATGTAGCAGTACACTTAGTAGTAGATATATAGTAGTAGCACACTTCAAGTCCATAGACGGATGGCCATATCTCCAGGTGCTTGTCTTATTTCATGTACAACAGTAGGAGCTGCATGGAGCAACAGTGGATCAGTGCTGAGGTGTTGGCGCCCTGGCTACAGCCAGAGGCCGGATGACGCCTGTGTTGTTTCCCTCAGCCTACCAATAGAAGAGAATCATTATATCGGTATATTCGAGAGGTATCACATATTTTGTCGGCCTCAGTGGAAGGATCATAATCCACCGTCTAACGACATCGATAGATCATGACAGATCCAATGTTTAGGGGTTTCCTTGTGCAATGTGTCATCCTGAAGGATGGGAGCCAGGTGAAGAGTTCTTTTCTCACAAGGAGTGCGGAACAGTGACTCCAGAGAATGCAAACACGTTGGAAATTATTGGTGTGTATATAATGAAACCAGTGAGAAGGTGGTTAAGAATGTCTTTGGCATCATTCAACAATCCGATGGCCAGGCAGCATCCTCAGATGGGTCCCTGCGGACCTACGCGTTGGCCATCCTCCTGGCAGTTTTCCTTGGCTACAGGCGTAACACGACATTTTGGGGGGTTTGCGGATTACGCTTCGGTTGTGCGGATGTGCGTAATCTAAAGGAGGTTGTGCGATGTTGTGCGCAATCTATGTTGTGCACATGGGAGGCGATCGATGCGGTGTTGCGTGTTTTGATGGATGTTTATGTCGAGAAGCTGAGTCTAAATCCCAAAGGCCTCAGATAAATATATTATATATTGTTGATTCGATAGAAATTCATGATTCATCAGAGATGAACGCAGTGTTTTGCCCGTGCATCCGTTATTTGTATTATGTTTGTTTCTCATGAACTTTGTTGGCACACGTTTTCAAATATGCAGTATGTAGTAGAAGAAAGTAGAACTGTGCCCTTTCACTGGTATGACCCCATGGCACTTGAGAACAGTTTTGGTCTGCCATCGCTTCCAGCCGCCTCTCACCAGGAGCTGCTCGAAACGGAAGCGAGACGAAGAGGATGAGGTGACATGTGACCAGCTGATCCAATCACAGCCACCATGCTGATGAAGGGTTGGACGAGCATGTTTGGTGGAAAAGGCTTAGTTTGGAGCCAGCAAGCTCGGGGGTGTGAACAGGAGACGGGACTGGGGCTGAGTGGGCCCGTTTTCCATGCCGCGCTGTGAGGACGATCAATGGGAGGACTGTTTTCAGGCCCGTGACACGCACGTTCGGTGTGATGGATGAACATGCAGACGAGGCTTTCTTAGCGCTTTATCACTGTTTCTAAGGACCCTACTGGCATATATACTGTAGTATTTGCATGCTGTATTTGCTTTTGTGTTGATCACCCGGTGAGCTAAGAAATGAAGGATGTTTGACCATGGCACTGGCGTGTGTTTTCCAGACACCGAGGACACACAGATGGTGTTGAGCTCTCAGGACACGCCTGCCCATGAGAGCTCCCGGCGAAGCGAGCCTTGGAGACAGGAGCGAACCCGTCCACGCGTGGTCCACGCGGATGTGACGAGACGACAGGCAGAGCGAGGATGAAGAATCAGTAGCAATGGCAGTACCAGTAGCAATATGTTGTACACTATTCATCACTATTCCATATTATTACTCTTTTTTTGTTATCGGTTCTGGTTGTTGTGGTTGTTATTCCAGTAGTTAAGGGGTACAGGGATAGAGACCCGTGAGCCCATTGCCATCACTTCTTTCCCAGCCTCAGCGAGCCTTGTGCATGACCGACCGAGCGTGAGGAGTTCACTCGCGAGCTGGTCCTGGTGCTTGGAGCCTTAGGGGGAGACCACCCATTGACGACGAGGACAGATTCTCACATTGATGACGGATGCAGGATGGGTCCCCAACCGGATCAATGACTCCGTGAAAAACTGCGCCGCATGTTCCACGAAAATTGTAAGAACATATGACTATCAAAAACTGTTGTTAATTAACAGTTTTATTCGTATGCTTGAAAGTTTGTTCATAGTTTTTTTAAAAAAGATTACCCGGTATACAAATACACATCTAACTCTATTTGAAGGCAAAAGAGCTGGATGGTACCTACAAACCGCTCATGCCTTTGGAGGAACCTTGCTAATTCGGATTTAAACTCAGTGAGCAGGTCCCAGATACACGTTCGCCCCTTTACCGTGACTGTAGCGTGACTCTACCGTGACTCCCCCCCTACTCGAAGTTTTGCTTAAAAAACTTTTGTATACGACAAACTGTGTCTATAGCGTGACTCTGGCCCCTCCAGCACGCGCTTTGTTGCATGCATGTTGCGTGCATTTCATGTACACAGTGCACCTGTGTGTTTCCGGGGGTCGTCAAAAAATGGAGGGCAGCATACTGAGCGATATGCGGTTAAAATTGCACGTGTGAAGCTCGCCCTGAAAAAAGGCTAGCTATTGAACTGTTTTTTTGTTGAACATTTTGCTGCCAGGACTTAGTTAAATCATATGTTTTTTCACACACATGTCTTAACAAAATGTTTTGAACGTCAAACAAAATGTGATGCCGTTAAACTGCGTCACACTTCCTACATCCCAGGAAAACTGCGTCGTTGGATGTGTAGGGGATGGTTTTGCAGCCCACCTCAGGAAAATCTTGTGAGACATCACAAGGGGCCACAAATTTCTCAATGTCTTTTTGGTGGGCGGCTGGATCCATGGAAGCAAACGTTGTTTCTTCGGATTTCTCATCAATTAGTTCCGGTCTTTGCTGAGGCGTGGAGTCTCAGCTCATGAGCTGCTTCTCAACTGAGGGGGTAGTAGAAAAGCAGCGTCGCAGCTGGAGACGGGATCGCGGCGGTGCCGGTGGGCGGATTCCACCAAGTCTGAGATCTGAGGCTGACTTTAGATGAATTGAAGATATACCCCTAGGATCCCCTCCAAATCTGTTAGCATCAAACACATCCAAGATGCATGGCACGGTTGTCCGGGTGATTTTGAACCCAGGGTACAACTTCCAGGAGGGCAACACTTCGATGGGAGCACCTATGTTTGATGAATATAAACAACAATTCCCATTGGCATGTTTTGGCTACAGTTCCTAGGAAAGCAAAGCTCTTCATCATTGACCCCTTTCTTAAAATGACTGGATGCCCTATGGTGCCCCTACTTAGGGCTGCTTTGCGCTACATTATTGTTGGGCAGTGAACACAAGACGCAACTCATGGAAAAGTGGTCAATTCATCAGAATGTTTGGCATGCACATCAGTTCCTGCGCTTGGTGCATGAACTCTTCAAGCCACTGCACCAGTTCGTGGCGAGCATGGAAGTGGATGGCCAGCACCACCTGTTGGCCTGTCGAGGATGTGCTGGCAACACATGCGACACAGCATCCACTTCCAGGACTCTTGCAGGGACTCCCATAACTCAAACACTCCATGTATGGCATCATTAAATACAGTATATGCCTACCTTGACCCCATAACTCCCAGGTCAGCCACTCCAATGTCTCTATGTGAACGTGCCGTCTCGTCCATCCATCTCATGGAGTACCGCCTCAGGTCGCCGTTGGTGGTCGAGGAATCCGATGAATTTCTGCTAGTCGGCCTGTGTCCAACTGTAAGTGGGGGGATGTGGTTGATGGATTGAGTTCTTCAAGTTATGCTGTAAGATAGAACATAAACTGTATACACATAGGTGTATATTGTATATAATATCATAATATCTCTTGCAATATGCCTGTATGCCTTCATATGTCATGAGTTCACCACATGAGTTCACCATTCGTTTGTTTGTGTCACATCGCTGGGATTTTAGGGGCAACCGCTGATCCAAAGTCCAGCGCCACTTTCCTCACCTTTCCTCACCTGCAGACCGTTTTTGGACATGGGCCACGTAGGAGGTGCAAATGAGCGAGCGAAGTCGCGGACGACGATTCGGTGGAACGAAGCGACTCGGCGACCCAAGCCGCCCTGGCAGCCCGAACTGGGGAAGTTGGAAGACGGAGCCTTCGGGTCTTAGACATTTAGACCTGGACCCGCCAGGGGTAGTTTATGAATGGACACCCCGGACCTCTAATGGAGCTATCATGGGACACCCCTTCCTCCAGGGGGCCCTGGCCATCATCTCTTGTTGGAATCATTTTGGATCGGACACGTGGCTCCCACGAAGAAGCCTCAAGCAGCTCAAGCACTCCCAGCGCGTGCGGTTTTCGCAGCGAGAAGCACATCCCCTTCGCAGTTGGAGAAGTTGCGGGAGCTGGCGCAAGAAGCAGAGTGACTTGGGCACGCGACGAGGTGAAGGGGAAGGATTATCTCATTAAGACTGATGTCCATAGATTCCCCAAGCACAGTTTGGACAATTTTTCTGGCTGTGGGTGCTCAGTAAAGCATGCGCATGTTGGTTTCGTTGGAAAGTCCCCACATCCAGACAATAGTTCAACCTAGTGCCACTATTATTCTGTGGTGCCTCCGGGTAAAATCAATTGATAGCATTGCTTTGGTTTTGAAACCTAAAAACAATATTATATAATAGTCCCATTTCTGCAATTCCAACTCTTTTCGTGCTGATGCATGGCGCTTTGGCATGCCCGGATGAGGTCTGCTAAAGCTTTGGTCCAGAAGCAGAAGGAGGAACTGAAGACCCTTCAGCAGGAGTGTGAGGACTGGCACCTCCACCGCTACCACATGAGACATCAAGAGGCCTTCGAACCAATTTGGTCATGGACCTCACCTCTGAGATGAGGCGTGTGCCCACCGCAGGGCCAGGTCTCTTTCTGTTCTGAAAACGCTGCCTTAGGTGCGTCACTGCGGAGGCTGACCGGCTTTCTTTCAAGTGTGTGCATGTTATCATTTTTGCATCGTGTGATTTTGGCTTTCTGGGAGGCTGCCTCTCTCAAATCCTAGTCCTAGACCTGCCGCAAGATGATCTTCACTCAACGCTGGCGTGAAGAGTTTGCCTTGCGAGTTGTTTTTCTCGCAGGCTTCGGCTAGCCCCCACAAAAACAGAAAGGACATCATGGCCCACTCTTATGTAGCTTGGTCAAAACGCATATGGGCCCTCCCAACCGGTGAATCCAGTTACATGCGTTTCCTGCTACATGCCCGCCGGGCGCCCAGCGGTTTGCGCCCGGTGCCCATTGAGTCGGAGGAGCACCGGCGACAAGCCACGGATTTCTTGGAATCCATGCAGGTGCATCCACCGGAAGCAGGGAGTTTGATCGAGTTTGATGGCCAAACATTGCCAGCTGATGGTATGTTCTTTTTTAGTTTTTGGCCATAATTAATGGTAACTTTCTTGTTTTCCATTTCACTTTAGATCGTCCATTAATGTAGAGGAACTTGTTTGTGTTTTGACAAAATCTTTCATGGGTAGGCCGAGTGGAGCCATTGTGGGTATCCGTGCACGTGGTCTTTAGACCCGTGCTTGAGGAAATTAAGAAAGGCTCGCTCAAATGACAGACCTGACAACACCTTGCGTGATTTAATGAATAAAGATGCATTATATAATATAAGTCATGATGATATGTGTCAGTCTTGGCCATGAAGTACACAAACCCGCAGTTTTGGTCACATGTGCGTTTCAGTGAAGGTCGCTTCCACATCATCACACAATGTCTTTGGTGGAAGGTTTGTCAAGGGGAATCCGTGCGGGTTTGCATGGAGGAGCAGTTTCTATTTGGAAGACACCCCCTTATACATAGACGTTCCTATGGGTTATTTTATATACATGGATTTGACATGGAAACAGTCATGTATTGCGCAGAGATGTTTTGGGCTCAAAAGGCGCCCGTCTGAGTGTGTCCGGCGTCCTTCCTGAAAAAGCGCGGTTCTTCTGTGTCCCGTGGACATGTTTCATGGTGAAGTTTGAGGAGCCAAACAGGAAATCAACCATCGTGCATGGGGAGGCAGAACTCAAGCCCTGGAGTTTGAAGCATGGAGACCTGGTGGAGAAAAAAACAGCTTCCAGGAACCAAATACATGTTTGTTTCTGAATTCATAGCTGAGGCGGCCTGATTTTACTGATTTCTACTTCAGCACGTGCAGGTATGTGGATAGTTTTCCTTGCACCGGGCTTTGCACACGGGCTTTGGATGCTTTTGTTGACCCACTACTTCACTAAGGATACAAAGAAGATGATGATTGTCCGAACGGCTTCTCCAACGGCCTCGCCTCCACCAAACGACCAGGCGACGCAGGTGGGCCCCGCCGCTATGGGCAATGCATGCGCTTGCTGGAAGATTCCCAAATCGTGAGGGGAAAGCGCTTCAAGTTGCAGTGCAAGGTGCCCAAAGAGCGCCATGACAGAAAAACATATGCCCCGATGCTGCCCTGATATGCGTTGTTTCCCACACAACTCGGCTTGCTCTCCAAAAGAAAGTCTAGAGTCTAAAGGAAGCAAACTGAACTGTGGTGCTTGAAGAACAATACCCGCCAAAACCTTTTGGTGTGTAGAAGAAATCCATATTCATTACTCATCGTTTTGGTGTGTATACCGCCTGCAAAGGGAACAGGTGTTTGTTCCCAGTAGAGGCTTATACCAGGTTACTTTTGCTGGCTTCATTTTCGATATGATTTCCAGCTGAGAACCTGCGAGTAGAACTAGCCTAGGCACGATGATCTCCACCTGCTTTTCCTCCCGGTGGAGAAGAAGAAGATGTTCGTGGTAGCTGTGGACGTGGGCTTGGCCAAGGATCAGAAGGGGATCGAGGCTGTAGGCTTCTTGGCGCTAAAAATCAACAACGGTGTTCTTCGTGCGCCCCCTCAACTCAGGGCTCACAATAGCCCAGAAGTTACAACTGTATAGTTGTGGGGTAATTTGACCATACTGTACCCCAAACCCAAAGAGGCAGGCGTCCTCCTGTTACTGCAGGCTTTCCGGATCTCCAGCACGGCCTCGTGTTGGGTCTCATCTCCACCTTTAGTGACCAGCCTGGCTGGACATCACTACTTCCAGGCATAGGTCCCTACCCATCTACTACCCATCACTGGACTCCTTTGTCAGAAGATGGACTCTTCAGTCACCCAATAAGGACTGGTGCACAATCGTCGCTTGGCCAAGAACTTCTTGTGCAGCCGGCCGGCACGGCTGGAGTCCAGCCACCGGCGTCAGGAGATCACCATGGCTGTGGCACCCTTGCAGCAGACGGACACTGCTCAGGTGGCTTTGTGCCTGGTGAAGGCGGGGACTGGGACGTCCAGGGACATCCAGCATGGCACATTGGACTTCAAGCGTGGCAGAAGGGCCTGAAGGGTTTAGGTGGCCAACACCGGGCTTCTATGGGTATCATGAAAGGACGCATGTACATGTATATAACATACACAGTAATTGTCACAATATATATATATATAGTTACACATTCTTGGCACTACGTGGCCTCTCTTTGGGTTTTCTCAGTTTCCTCTAACAAACTTGGGCTTGTTCCACTTCTACACCTACGTTGGATCGAGGCGGGCCCTGCTGCAACAACATGTGTTGCATTGGCTTTCCGTACTTTAGATAAGCATCAGCGGAGAAGAACAGGAGACCATGCAGCCGTGTGGGGCACAGAACATGCCACTGATGCTGAGATCGGACGTGTGATCTCGGTTTCACTGCGACAAGCTAGACATCAGGGGCTTATTGGAGTCTGAGTCCACCCAAAAAGGGGACTTCTTCAGAACTCGCCACGGTCTTCTTCTGACAACCAGACCGTTGGCAGGAGAGTGATACCTTGGGCAGCGATATGTGGACTTTGCTGGATCACTTGCTGGTGGAGGTCCAGCGCACCGAGCGCTCTGCAGAGGTGAAGCCCTTGGAAGAATTGCTGGCAAAGGCAGAGGAGAAGCTGAAGGAGGTGGGCCTTGGCTGCGTTTCAAAGTAGAGGGCACACTCCCCAAGTTTATGGTGGTTTCCACGTCTAAGGGACGGGGTGCCAGTGCCATCTACTTTGGAACCACTTCACTCCATCGGATGGTTTCGATTCGCATCGGTCATAGGTTGGGTGCGACCCATTGCTCACGAATATGTGTATCTCGTGCACAGTATGTTATAGTTCTGCAAGGTTCTGACGTAGTTGTGAAGTTTGCTTGGAGATTTGGAGCTTTGTGAATTGCAAGTGGCTTTCCAAGGTCAAATGGATTGCTAGGTGGATATCAGCACCGGGCCGACAGTTGAACACATGAAGAAGAGTCTCTTATCGATCTATGCGCATGCTGCTTGACATGGATATGTTCCCAACATTACATTACTGTCTATAAAAAATAGATGTTCAAGTAACTGCTTTCACTATGAGTCTCATTCCCAAACTCATGGTTTCACATCGGGCAGCACCCAAAACAACATGTCAATCCTTGCTTTCTGTGGCACGTCGGCGCCACGCGGAGCGTTCGGCACACCGTTGGACGTCACCGCGCTGCAACCAGGACTTCGGCCGCGTGCTCTCGCTGTTGAAGTCGGCCGATGCCAAGGGCGCACGCCTCGCCGCTGAGGCGCTGCTGCGCAAGGTGCCGCGGAGAGAACTCCGTGGAGTAAACGCTTGGTGGTGGGGGAAAATGGCTGGGCGGTGGTTGGCGAGGGTGTTGAAGAAGTTGGGTCTTGATTGGGGCGGTTAGAGCTAAAACTTGATGTAGCTGGTGCCCAGATGATATCTGGTGCCCAGATTGTTGAAAGATGGAGCCTTAGAGAGACCCTGTCAGTTGAAGGTGACCGACTGCTAAGGAAGCAAACGAATACAAGAGATGCATCTCACAGTGATGAGTCCTTATACCGATAATTATTATATCATAGCAAGATGCTAACATTGACCATATATATATACATATGTATAGTATGTACATACATAGTTGGTAGATCATGTAGATTGCTTGTAAATACCCCCCCGCATTTGGATTGTAAAACATCTCCATATGGCGGGCTTTACTAAGCAGCATTGGGCTAGGCGGTTTTACTCGGGTTTAATCGTTTTCGGACTCTTGTGATGTGGTTTCGGATCCCCAAAGCCAAATCTCTTCATCCGGGTAAACCCGGATTCCTTGTAGCGATGATGTCTAAATCAATTTGGACACTGGCATGGACCAATGGAACTCCGCTCGTAACGAAGGATGGGCCCAGCCAGCCTGCGCGATCCTCCATTCTGAAGGGCCTGAGCCAGGCACGTGGCTTGGCACTTGGCCAGCCAGGTTTAGGCTTGATGTAGGTCCTTCAAAAGGATTTTTTAAAGATAAAACATTGAAATGAGTTTGGTTGCAGCTTTGTTGGTCGGAAATCTGTCATGTGAAGGCTAGGTTCGGGGGTCCAATCGGAGCCTAGGCACATTCCAAGCGCTGCTGGAAGCAGGAGGGAGTTTGTTGGAGAAGTATGTTCCAGACAGGGAGCATGAACCTTGGCTCCACTGGCGCAAGGCTAGCTGTTTGTCGTTTTCGGCTACTGCACGAGGTGGGGCTATATAGGCTTGTTATCATGAGATGTTAAGGAGCGTTGATGACTTGCATAATGTTGTGCTGGCGTGTGTCGGCAGAAGGGAGCCCTTCAATAGATAGATGTTATTTTTTATTGTTCTTCAAGTTTTTGATATGGCACTGGATCAAAATCTAAGATAATCTAAGCCTGCAACACCAAAGCATAAGTTAACGCCCCTGGTACTTGTAGTCTAGTGTCTTCATGTTTCTTCCGTCTTGGGGCTCTTCCCTACAATCCACCAAGCGACCGGGTCGTCCGACGGTCGCCCCAGTCACGCGACCTGACCCACGTCACCGACCTCAGGAGCTTCAAGATCTGAAACGAACTCTCCAGAACCTCCAGCAATCCCTTCACCTCACCTGGGATGATGCCGTCACCGACGGTCCCGACGGTCCCGACGGTCTGGCCATGCTCTTGGAACGCCACCAGCACGACGCCAACGTCACGTTGCCCGTGGAGTTGCCACTGCGAGGGGAGATGCTCATGGCGAACCTGGCAGTTCACCGGAAGAGGCAGGAGATGGCACAAGTGCTGAAGGGTTTAACAGATGTCGGCAGAGTTCATGGGTGAACTTTGGATGTTGTGATCTGGATTCTGGGCATGTTCTTTTTGTGTTGCTGATCAACTGTTTGGACAGTTCTGGACTCCGGACTTTCTTTTTCCGGACGCAAGGTGCCCAACTAATTCAAGTGCACAGAACACCACAGATAGACTTGCTTTGTGAGGGGCGTGACTCTGGCCGGACTTCGAGTGATGCTGTGCTGGCAGAGTGGTGCCGAGAAGTCTGACTTGGCACTGGAGCTTTGCTGCCCCGAGTCAGGTTGTGAGGTGGGCATGGACAAAGCCTGGGCTTGCGCATGTGTGGATGACGTGGTGGTCACCGTGGAGACTTTGCCCGAAGGCGACCTGCTAAGCAGCCTTGAGACGTTGGGTCTTGAAGTGGCCGATGCGGGCCTGGAGGGACAACGGATTTTGAACATCAAAGATGGCCCACTCAAGCAAGCAGCGACCCGCTTGGGATTGAAGGTGCAGGTGGGAGACTTTGTGAAGCTGGGACTTGCTCAGAGATGTGTTCTTAATGTTTATTGAGAGGCTCATGTCCCTCTCGGAGTCAACTTCCTGAAGCAATGCCCAGGATGGGCAAACAGCCTGGCCAGCGTAAATACAAGTTGTTTTTCTCTCCTTCAGAGATGGGCAGGATACTATATACATATATGTGGTCCATAGGGAATAATGCGTTGTTGATCCAGACAATGCTATTAAATGTGCAGACTTGTAGACCAGCACAACTATCAAAACAAAACTGTTGGCTGCCCTCATGTTTTTTTCCAAAAAGCCTTTAGGAGATCCTGTAGCCTTCTTCCGTTTGCTAATTATTGCCTCAGCTTTCCCCTCATTGGTATGCACAGCCTGAGATCCAGGAAAGGCATCGAGGAGTCCAAAGTCCGTTTGAGCCGCCCGAGGGTGTCCCGAGTACATCTGGATGTGGCCGAGCCAGGTGCCAAGCATGCCACTCGGCCGGTTGAAGAGGTGCATATGACGAAGAGTTGGTATATACACTGCACTCACCCAACTGAGTACAATGACACTGAGCAGTTGGTACAAGAGAAAAATGGGAACCTGCAGGTGTGGTTCACCAACTGTTTTGGGGCGAGCCATAATGAAATGGTTTTATCCATGGTGTGGTGTGGTTGATTCTTGAAGATCCTGAGAAGGGAAACATGATGCGATCCAGACTAAACCCGGGTATCCGTGTTCACTCTGATCGAACAAGATGGACTCATAAAGCAAGATCGACTCTGAAAGCAGCGGTCTTGGTCATGAGTTTGCTTTTCTTCCGGTGTCAGCATGGCGCACCCGGAAGTGCATTCTTCTCATGGTCCAAACAGTCATCGCGGATACATAGAGTCCTTCAAAGAACTCCACTATGCAGACCTTGATTCAAAGGTGAATGTGTTTTCAAAGATGATGGCAATCAACTGCATCTCCTGCCAAGTGCTGCCTGCCTTGGCGCAGAGGCACAAACTCATGAACACCCAGTGTGTTGGTGCCCTATCACTTTAAGACGAATCATGTCGAACCCCTATATACGTAACAGGAATGTAACAAAACCAAGACAATCCCAGACACGACTAATGGAACTGCCATATATTGCCGCCATATATGGCATACATGGAGCGTCTGGGAATGATAAACCATGAAGTCCTCAAGCACTGTTGTTCCGCCTCTTTTTGAGCCTCATGCGTTCGGACTCTCTTGCACCGCTGATCGAGGCAAAGTCTTTGCAAAATCTCTTCGTGCAGCAGCCTTCTGAGAAGCGTTATGTGCTGCAGGTTCGCTTGTGTGCGGGTGAGCCTGTGCCATACCAGGTGCTGCTGCAACGAGCAGGATGGCCGGACATGGTCTATGAACTGCCACCGCACGAGCATGTTGAGCAGGCTGTGGAGATTTTCTCAGGGAACGGCTCCTAAGCAGTTGCAAAAGGGTTTGGCTAATGTGTTGGTATATTGCCCATGGCTTTTTATTCCACATCAGATTTGTGGGTTGCACTCCTTTTTGTTGCATGTCAATGAAAGTACAGAATTGTTTTGAATGCATTCAAGCACCTGTATGTAGGCTGAGAATCAGTTTTAAAATAAGCATAGCCAAGCCCCTCGCAAAAAAAAAAAAACACATGATCACAACAGCTTCCCAGCTTCCAGAGACTTGACTCTCTCCGGGCTCGATCCAAGGTGCAGAGCTCGATTCTCAACACAATGCTTTTCAATTGGACTGACCCGCAGCTCCCTGAAGGGACTGCGCCAGGATTTGCCCAGCCTGGCCGGCTGGTCAGCTTATGGGGATGACTGAGGTTGCAGGGCATGAAGACACTGAAAGCAAGGCGTTGCTGGTGTGGCTGGAGAAGGGCAGCTCCGTTCAACTTTATTCAAGGGGTTGCACTGCGCATTCCAGTTTGTTTGATGTTGCCGGCAGCAGCTACCATAGTCATAGTATCAATATATATATATATGGAGGGGTATTTATTTTTGGATTTTTTTTGTTTTTCGTGGCTTCTGGCTTCTGGCTTCTGTGGCTTCTGGCTTTTGTGGCTTTTGGCTTCTGTGGCTTCTGGCTTTTGTGGCTTTTGGCTTTCGTGGCTTTCGTGGCTTCTGTGGCTTTTGGCTTTTGTGGCTTTTGGCTTTTTGGCCTATCCATCTATCTGTCTATACCTATCTATTTATCTATCTTTCTTTCTTTCTTTTGGCAGCTGTTCTCCTTTCTCTTTTTGTATTTGCTTTTCCTGTTGTTTTCGTTGCAGAGACGAAACCAAACAAGGAAGCAAGCAAGCAAGCAAGCAA
>CAXAMN010004446.1:1882307-1908564 GCA_963970005.1 Durusdinium trenchii
AGAAAGAGTGAATATGAAATTCTAATCACGAAAGGTGTTCCCCGAGGGGATACATACCTAGAGTTTGTTTTGTGAAGCACGTCAATTCTCTCCTGGGGAGCGTCTTCGTGAGCCTCTTATGGTTTCAGGACAAATCCTATGATGTTCCGATTCAATGCTCACCGATGATCTGAGCCATGGGGCAAGTTTGTTTTGCTAAGAACCTTTTTGAACATTTCGAGAGCATATGTTTGAACATTTAGAGTGCATATGAACATATATTTACGAAAGGTCGCCTCCGAGGGGATAAATCACCATGTCGAACATTGCATTTTTGTTCCTGCCTCTCGCGTTCTCTTCTCTTCCCGCTGTCCTACCTTTCGTGTCTCCCTCCTCTCAAGTTTAAGGTGAACTCCCCGGTGCAAAACTTTCTAACCAAGCAAATATGCCTCCTCTATCTATCTATCTATCTATCCTATCTTATCTTATCTAATCTAATCTAATCTAATCTATCTATCAATTTATCTTTCTATCTTTCTATCTTTCTGCAGTTCAACATCCACAAAGTACTGCACCTGCCACGAAATCTGCACTTCAAGGTCCACAAAGTCTTGCGCCTGCCACGAAATCTGCACTCCAAGGCCCACAAAGTCCTGCACCTGCCACCAACTCTACACTTCCACACCGACAAAGTCCTGCATCTGCCACGAAATCTGCACTTCAAGGTCCACAAAGTCCTGCGCCTGCCACAAAATCTGCATTCCAAGGACCACAAAGTACTACACCTGCCACGAAATCTGCACTTCAAGGCCCACAAAAAGTCCTGCGCCTGCCACAAACTCTGCACTCCAAGGCCCACAAAGTCCTGCACCTGCCACGAAATGTGCTTTGCAAGGTCCACAAAGTACTGCACCTGCCACGAAACACGAAAAACAAAAAAACGACAAAAAATCCAGAAATATATTTGCAACCTATATATATATATATATGCCTGTGGCCTACAATATATACTCAATTCTTGACTCTGCTCTGCATTGTTTTGCATTGCTTGAGTTTTACAGTCCTTTATCATTGTTTGTTGTTATCAAGTTTCAAGATTTATATAAATATTGGGCATATCGGTCTCTCCTACCATGTATGTATGATTGTGTTCTCCAAGCCCTGCATGGAACTCCAGGTTCTCCCTTTCCGCTTGGTCCGCCAAACGGCGGCCCTCCCAACTCTCCGAAGGGGGGAAGACTTTTCTCAGCGCTTGGGGCGGGAAAAGTGCGCAGTGGCAGTAGCTTCGATCGGAGCTACTACGAGAGGTCGTACCAAAGCATTCTCGAGCTGATTGTCCCGGCAACATATGCATTACAATAGTGTGTAGGATGATTTCTTTGAACCATGGAAAATTTCGACACTGGGACAGGCTCTTCCTTCCCCCCCAAAGAAAGGTGACTTTCCCACCGCCTCTCCACCTCCACCTCCGGAGGCCACTCAGAAGGACATGCAGAGCCTGGTGGCGGAAGTGCAAGCGCTCCGTGCGTTGGATGCCGGGGCCGCAGCCAGATCCCATTGTTTAAAGTTTTTTCTGTACAGGTATACTGTATATATTATAACATAACTTGTTCAATCTTATATACTATCTATATATTATATTGGGTCTTTTTACTTGTGTTGTGCACGCAATCAATCGTCCTGAAGAGCCAACATGTGGAGCTATATAGAAACTCTGGTGGCTCCTTAGCTAGCTGCAGTCCCGCTAGATTGGTGAGTTGGGTAGGTCAAGCTGAGTCACGGTCTTCATAGATGTCCTTGCGACCGGAGAGCAAAAAGCAAACAACATCCATGCACAGCTTTTGATGTGCTGCTTGCCGCTTGCTTAGGTCCAGTGATTGAACATGCGATGTATATGTTCTCCCTTGTTGATGGCAGACAAACGCATTTCCGATTTAGCGCCACCAGGCAAGATTGATGACATTTGGGGGGCTTGACAAGCTTTGGTATTCTTCATCCAAAGTTGGGCGTCGACATGGGATTTGCTTAAGTGGATTGGCTTCAGGGTTCATCGAGATCGGGTCAGGGCCGTCAGGGTGCGTCATCCTGAGGTGCAAAAAGAAAGCAGCCTGGCTTTGGAAATGGAACGCCACGCACAAAGCGCCGGCCACAACAATCACAGGTCCAGCACCAGCGGATTGGTGGCGTGATTGCCATGGGGTAGGTTTGGAAGCAGCTTTGATATCCGGTTGCTTAATATGACTTATTGCTCAATACTGCACTATAGTACAGTAGTATAATTATATAAAGCAGTTCATTTCGCTTTTTACTCGTGCAACCTATCTATATAGAGTTGCGTAGTGCAGCCTGCAGGCTGAGTCGAAATTCCAGGACTTGACGTGTCCTGAAGAAATGCAACTTGATTTGTTGACCCCCCATTTGCCTCGCTGTGCTCTTGGACTTGGGCTCAGTGGTTGCTCGGGGATCGCGTTTCGAGGCACGTTGGAAGTGAATAGGGCTTTTGAGAGACACGGGAACATGTACATGTGGCACCTTTTGAACACCTACTCCCGACCTTAGGACAAGATTTTGAGTCCGCAGTTTTGCAAGCAGAGAAGTGGATCATCAGATAGTGTGTGGCCAAGCAGGCCCCCCTGACCATGGCAGTCGCACCTTTGCTGCACCAAGCTGCTTCCTGGAAAGGAAAGCTGTAGGTTTTGCGCATCATGCTTTTTTTTTTAATTCTGGCCGTTAGCAAAAAGGGCGATAATCGTTGGCACTTGGGTGTGCGCGCGCGTGCGTGCGTGCGTGCGTGCGTGCGTGTGTGTGTGTGTGTGTGTTTGCGTGTGCAATTCTTAAGATTCTTTGATGCGACATGAGTGGATGTGGAGCATGCTGCTTGTGTAAATCCGGCATGCCGAGGATTTCATGGCTTGAGCCTCGGGAAACCTGTTTCTTGTTTGGTGTCCGGTCGACCGTTGGCTTTTGCACTCGGAAATGAGAGCAGGGTATGTCCGGAGATGTGTTCCCAAAAGGTCGAGTTTGGGCCCCACACTCTTTCCAATCTCTTTGGGGCCGTGCAGCTGCGTTCCGCGTCTTGCGTTCAGTTGAGCTAGGCAAGAGGCTGATCTACCCACACTTTTCAGTGAATGGCGTTTTCCAAAGTAATTAAACAGAATGATAATCATATATGTGTTTGCAGCTTGGCTTTAGAAAAGCTTTGTGGGGAATCGCTGAAAGTAGTGAGTATAGTAGTCGATTAGCACAAAAGCTTACGAATAAGATGTTAATAAAGGTTTATCCCGCACTGGTTTCCAGGACAGCCTATGCAAGCCTCTCCCTCAAAAGCCCTGCCGATCTCCATGCCTGACCATGTTTGCAGGCTGATGATGACGATGGAGATTGGAAGATTTGTTGGGACTTCGAACGAAACGACTGGGGTCCAGACGCTCAGCGAGCTGGGGTTAGTGGGTGGCAGAGCCATCCAGCCGAAAGACACTCACGAGACGCACTTAAGAGCTCCTTTCCATATACGGTATACGGCTTATCTAGGCAACTCCCAGACAAGTCCATCATATATGTGGCGGCATGCAGTTGACCATGCTTCTCTTCGGAGCGGGTCGGCCTGATGTCCAAGGAGTTCACTCCACTGCTACCTCAGGAAAAAAAATAAACTAAAGTGATTAAAAAAACAAAAACCTGCAGTCCCACTGCATCCATGCCATTCCATGCCCAACACCGACGGACAGGGAGGAATGGTGACCGCCCTCCCTCTCAGGTAGTGGCTGGAAATCCTCCAGCTCTTGGGCTCCAGGCAGAGTCGAAGCAGGTATCCATTGAAAAGATGCATAGCCCAGTGAGCTGACCAAAACGTTTTTTGGGATTGGCATTGGAAACTGAAGACGTGAGGCCTTTTGATTTCAGGTATGGTTCATGGGGATGCTTTGATTTTAGTGTTTCGGGAATTTGATGCATAATTCAGCATTTCGGACAAGATGGCTCATGTTTCAGCTTGATCTCAGGCATGATTCAATGATGGTCATGTCATGATCGTGATTCAGGATTGGTGTACTGCATGCAAATCTCAGGGTAAAGTCCCTTGACCCAGCCGACAAACTCCCAGGCCCAGCCACTTGGCAGGCGAGCGCGGCTGGGAACACAATCACTTGGTAGATGAGCAGTGGGGCCAACGGAAAGGCACCCGTAACAGATCTCCAAAAATTGGAGACACTTCCGAGTTCTTACACATTTTTGCTGCCCTCCCTCCAAGCATCCTGGAAGTCGAGCTCCTGCTTTTTGGAGGAAAACGGTCTTTCAATTGGCCATGTTCCACTTCTAGAGTTGTTGGATGCCAGATGCGCTGTAGCGCAGCCAGTTTCCCAGCTGGCGCTTCTTTCGCGGCGCCTGCCCGCCAGGCGCCACGCCCGCGGCCAGTCATGGGCGGAGGCCACGGGTGGTTTCACCTCACCTGGTTTCGACGTGGAGAGATGAGAGGAACCCCTGGCTGTAAACCTTTGCTGAACCCCTGGCTATGGAGACTGGAGTGCCCCAATTCTGATCGAAATGGACACTGTTTCAACTTCTATGTCCAAGGCCAAGGGGAATTCCATGATCGAGGATATTATTTTCGATCGCTGGTTTCGAGGACTGGGACATCCATAGATTAGGACTGTGACTGGGACCTTCCTCCAGGTGCGGATTATGTCATGTCATGTGGATTTGCGGTGGCAACATCCAAAAGCAGCGGTTCTGACGGTACCCCACATGCGAGCCATTTCCTACCAGCTGGGGGAGTACAATCCCATACAATCCCTGTTTCTGGTGTGTTTCCATGGAGCACTATGGCATATTATGGGAGAGAAAAGCAGGTCTTTGCCGGGGAGAAATCAATAAACGTGCCACACAGCTGCGAAGCTTGTCCCCAGTGCCTTGAGCACAGACCTTAGTGTCACTTGCTGGCCGATAGCTGGGTACACAATGGTACAAATGCTCGCCGCTATGTAGCCATTATTGCCAATGTGCTGCTTATGACTTTGGAAGCCACTCAAGCCACTGCTTTGGCATAGGCAGAATCAACTCAAATCGACTCCAGCTGGTGATGCTGCTTGATCCTGCATGGTCCTGGTCGTTGTTCGCTCTCAGTGGTCGGTCGTCCGAGGTGATGGTCCCTTTGCCGGCGATGCTGGAGCGCCAATGCCTGTAGAGCCCTTGGTGTAGCAATTAGATGCACAGCTGCCAGGCTGCCAGCGGGTTGAATCGGGATGTTGTTGCAATATAGAATTAAGGTTGTGCCCTTTTTGGTTGGGAGCAGCTTCGGTTCGGAGTTCTTGTGTGGTTTTTAAGAATGAAAGACCCATGACACACCCAGTTCCACAATTTCATATTTGGCCCCAGCTACAGTGAACATGAGGCAAGCACAAAAAGAAGCAATCAGTGTTATGGAGCATGTTGAGGTTTGCCGATGGGAGAGCCTCAAGTGTACTTGGGGACAATGAGACAACACATGATCACCAGAAGGCCAATTTTGCAATTTATTCTGAGATGGCCCAGCAATGTCTTGACAACGCAGCCAGCAGGATAGGAACCAGTGCCTTGGCGTTGATGAGATTGCAGCCATGTGGACCTGGCATGGTCTTCACAGCTGCGCAGCTCCATAAGGCGTGGCCAGAGACGAACGAATGTCCTCCAGGCCGCGGCCAAGGTCTGCATCCTTGAAGGCTTTGCCGCCAGATTCTCCAACACAGCCCGAAGTCACGAACCTCTCAGCAGGGGCTGCCGCAGCTGCCCACTGGAGTGTGACCAAGGAAAAGCCTGCAGCTGGGCGACCACGACCTCTGAAGAGTGTTTCACTCAAGTTGGCCAAGGGGGATGGGAGCCCCACCTCCATGCGGTCCAATTCAGCCGGTGGAACCGGTGGCACCGCATGGGGATCGGGCGAACTGGTGATTGATGCGCGTCAACAGGTGCGACGTGACGTGGGGAGTGGACCACCATCGCGTGGCAGTGCCTGTGAGGTTCCGCAAGCAGCCAGTGTAGCAACCCGCCAACGCCAAGGGCAACCACAGTCCAGCAGAACTCGGCTTGTGGAGAGCCACCCCACGGCCGCACGTCCTCCCATGCCCAGACCTGCAGCAGAGGCATCCTTCCAAAACGAGGGTCGAAGCAGCTCATACCCCAGCAGGCCCAGCTCGTTTGACGAAGAGGCAAACAGTCGCCCCAGCAGCGCAGCCTACCAGCGAGCAGCTGCCATTTATGCAAGTTTGCCCAAGACACCAGAAGGCACCAGAACTTTGGTTCGAGATGCAGATGGTTTCATTTTTCGACCTAGCATGCAGGCCGAAAGTGTTTCCACTCGACCTGTTGTGAAGAAGGAACCTGAAGAAGAGCCACAACAAAGGCCTGCAGATGGTCGGTCCATGGGAGAATTAGAGAGGAGCATTGCAAAGGCTAGGGAGCGAGCAGAGAGAAGCCGCCAAGAACTCACGGGTTACATGGAGAGCTTGCGCAGCAAGATTTTTCACTTCGAGGATGGCAACCCGACCAACGAGGAGCTGCTGGTGTCCCTCCCACCCGACTTTGATGATGTCGTGGACATCAACGCATCTTTGACCGCTTCGGAAAGGTCTCGTCCCAGCTCCGGTGGGAAAGGAGTACATTCCAGTCAGCTAGAGACCATCGATGCAGGCTTCAAGTTGCCTTCCTTTTTGGTCAAGTATTTTCAAGAAGATTTGGGTCAAGCAGAATTGCCTATTGTGAAGATGCAGAAACAGGAATCAGAGCTGGAGAAGGTTGCGAGGCAAGTCGCTAAGCTCGACCGGCTGTTGTCAAGACAAGAGGCTGAAGGCCTAGCTCGCCTCAAAGCTGTCAAAGAGGAGATTGAATCGACTAAGGAAAGCTTGCGGAGGGAGAGCGAGAAGACTGAAGCTGAAAAGCTCCAGCTTCTGAAAAAGCTAAAGGAGAAGGGCCTTTTGCGCAGCCAACCCTCTGGGCTTTCCAAAGCACCTCCGGCAGAGAGCTCATCGAATGACATCCCTCGTGAGAAGGCTCGGTCCGCTGCTTGCTTTACTCCATCCGTGGGTAGCGAGGTAGACTGGAGTGGTTGGGAATGCTCTGCAGAGGTCGAATCCACATTTGCACCATCCAAAGATGCATGGTGTGCCACTCCCCAGCCAGCTCATGGTGATCATCTTGTCACCCCCGAGCCAGCTCATGGTGATCAGTGTGAGGGTGAGTCAGATACTACGACCTTCACCCTGACGGCAACAACCGCAGATCTGACGAAGATCAGCCAAGGACTTCCACCAAAGCAGGCCAAGTTTGATCCGGTGGTCGAGGACACTCTACATGAGGAGAAGGGGGTCGTGGATGACGGTGCGGGCGAAGAACTTGTAGTGCCTTCCCCCCTCCCAGAGGAGCTTTTGGCGGATCCCTATGATCTTCAAGCGATTCATGCCATTGACGACCAGCTGGCCAAAATCATACCCGAGTCAGAATGGGAGGCAAAGTCCATCCGATCAGTTCACAATGGCTCCGATGTTTCTGCCGGTCATGTTTCAGCAGGTGTGAAATCGAAGATGTCCAAGCAATCGGCCTTCTCTTATTTGAGCTCCTCATCTTTGCCTGGCGAACCAGTGCTACGTGAGCAGCTTGAAGAACGAGAAAGCCGAAAAGCACTCAGTGCCATCAACGATCGTCTTGGTCGCCTCCAGGAAGAGCGACACTCAGAACTCAAGCCCGAGCAGCTACAGCAGTTGCTGCTAGAGGCAGCAGCTTCCCAAGTGGCCATGGATTCCAGCAGCAAAGTCTTGACTCTAACAGCAGAGGCGGGTGACTTGGAAGATTCCTTGAAGAGGATGCTTCAACCTCTTCCTGTCACACCGCAAACGCCGGAAACTTCAGGGCCTGCTCTCGCTCAAGCCCGGAAGATCTTGGCCAGGCTCTCTGAAGTCAAGGAGGAATGGGACTCGACCAGCATGGAGGCCAGATGTAGTTTCGTTGAACTGCAGGACAGTGTGAAAGCCTTGGAGGCAACAGCTTCACGTCCCAGCACTGCCGAGCAGGGCGAGCAGGTTCAGTCCGTAGATCCGGATCCTTTGGTGGCGGAGATTTCCTCATGGGCTACCTCGGATGGCTCAAGAGGTGTTTTTGTTTGGGGTTTGTGCTGTGTCCTTTTGTTCCTCTACTTGGTTGCACTTCGACTAGCAATCTTGGCAACATGGTAGAACACCCACAGGTATGTTTCTTTCTTGAACCTTTGAGTTGGTAAAAAAATCACAATCTTATAGGCAGCTTATAATAGGCGTAAATTTAAAGACTGGCTTTTTGTGCCAATGTCCCTCCAGCAGATCCCAGGCTACAAAGCTCCAAGAGTTGAGCCAAGAAGCCTCGCTCTTAGCCGAGCAGGGGATGCCAACGACGGCCCGGTCGCCGGAAGTGGATACGGAAGGCCCGGCTGCTTCAATGGGAGCGGCTTCTTCTTCTGCGGTGGACACCACTACGGAGGCCTGCCAAGTGCTGAGTAGGCTGTGGCTCACACATTTTGGCGCAATCAGCCATTGGGTTCTAGTTCATGTTTCACACGTTCGGACGTAATTAATTTGTTTGTCACGGTCCTCAAACCTGAGCAATAGAGCAGGAAGCCCACTTCTTCGTCGTTGGAAGCCCCACTTGAAGGGAATTTTCAGGCGACGTTTCTTCGTCCGGTACGAATCTCCGAGGCCGAGGAGCCACTACCTCCGCCTTTGGCAGACTTGGCGACCTATGGCCCTAAAGTCGGCCCTTCCCATCAGACCGACTTGGAGGATTCCTTGAAGCTTCCCATGCTCGGAGCTCCCATGGAGGACCTGGAGGCTTCCAGCCTGCTGAGCGATGAGGACTCCGATGGCCCAGTGTTTTTGCCTGTGCCGGACATCGAAGTCACCAAGGCATTGGATCCGGAGATCTTGCCCGAGGGACCCTGGAGTGATGAAATGCTGGAAAGGTTGTCGCGTGCCATGGAGGAGCACTTTGGTCCTGTAGCCAAGTAAAGATGGCGGGCGACAGCGGCAGTTGTTTCTGACCTTGGGTAGTTTGCAGTATTTCTTTGACATGGTAGCTGGGTCAACCTTCTTCCACCTGCGAAAGTGAACCCAGCGGTGCTTGAGCAGATGCCATGTCAAGACAAAGCGGCAGCATAGCTCTTTTGTAGATAGGTCGTTTCACAGTATTGAATTAAGTCTTGAGGTGCCCGGAATTGATAGAAACGATGCGCTGTTTGAAGTGTTTGCATATATGTGTGAAAGCAGCTTTAAGGATCTTATGGTGCAGGCACGTTCCTTACGTTTTTCGCTTGGCTTGACTCAGGCTGTGACCCCATGGTGGGACCGTTCTGGATATGCGCCGCAAGCAGAGTCCTCATTGGTCACTGGACTTCAGGAGAGTTCAGAAGGATAGAATTGGTGGCTCAAAGGACTATGACCCACCTCATGACCGACATTAACCTGCAAGATCTGCAAGATTACTCGATCTTCTCTAGGCTTCTTTATGTTATATAACATGATCCCGCAGGCAGGAAGCACTGCATTGATGTGATATAGGTGCTTGCTCACCCTGTTCTGAATCACCACCCATGGAAGTTGCCGTGGGGCCGAGAGCAAGTCTCAGTTGATGGAGACTCGTCGTGTTGGCAGACGAGTCTCAGTCAGGCTCCACGGGGAGTCTTTTTGATGCTTTTTGGGTGAGGCTTGTGGTGGGGTCACCCCACCCTAACCAAACATAGCTTCAGAAACCACTGGGAAAGAGGAGATGCCTTGCTCTTTGGGCAAGTGCGCTTGTGTGGAAGAACTTCGTCATGCGTTCGGAAGGCATCGAAAGCTGTCGGCGAGGGTCCCTACATGGGCGATGGCCACTCGACAGAAGCGCCTTTTGGTTCTTGTTTTGCTGTGTGCACTATAGTCACTAAAGATAGTTGTTGAGTGACGACTGAACCTGACTGAACCTTTGGTTCGGCTGGGTTTGAACGTTAATTTGAGATAAACTTGGGTTGCACTTCCAGCAGGTGACATGTGATAAACAGCTATTTTGCCACCATCCACTAGTACTCGGAGGGTCGGGGGTGTGCGATTTGCTTCTCAAGGAGGTGTACCAAACATGGGGCCAATGAAACACCGTGTGACCGAGATCTTAGACTTTGGGCTTATTCCGATGCTGTTGGGGACATGGATGAACATCCAGATTCTTGCTCAAGTTCAATTGTTTAACTCAAAAGTGCATTCAGCATCATTCAGCTATGTTTTTGAAAGGAGCGTTTAGACTTGCCCTAAAGCACATGCTCCCCATATCTCACGTCAGCTTTGGTGAAGTCACAGCAGCAAAAAGCAGCTGACGCTTCGCATGGGAACCATTTTTCCGTGCCCAACAAAACGGCAGATTTTGTTACATGATCCTTCCCTGGCCACTATCCCCTTGCCTTTGAACTACTGGAGGTACCTGGCATTTGGGATCCCCTCGACCGTTGCGAGTGGTGAGGATCCCTCATCGCGAGGCGTGACAATGCGGTTGACATCGCTTCACGTTGACAGCACACCTCGAACGACGGACGATCTACGGCGCTACTGACTCGCGACGCGGTTCGGAGCTGCTGCTCCGAGTTCGGAGCTGGGCTGTCCATATTTCCCATGAAACAGGAAGCCAAGGAACTACAGGGAGTTCCCCAACCCCTTGCTAGCTGCTAGCTAGTATATCGCCAGCCAGGGCTTTGTGGTGTATCTTGCAGCCAGGTGCATCATCGCACCCAGTCTTATCAGTCATAGATTTGTCCAAATATGTCCAAATATGCAAAAATGGTGCAGCAAGAGTGTTGGGATTGCCCATCCCCTAAACTATCCTAAGCCTATGTATCTCGCTTCAAAGAATGGAGGACACCACAAAACTAGAGACAGAGAGACAGGATCCATCGTTTGTGTGACACTATATAGGTGACAACAGGTCCTGCACCACTTTCATTGCCCTGGTTGACGTGACTACCCTGATAGACATGAGGCGGCCTTGGCATTTGCTGACCTGAAGGCAACCTTTACCAAATTCTTGAACTGGCGTATTGTCATCGCCCAAACGAATGTGTATTTTTGGTCATGGGTGTAACATCATGATCAAGATTCACACCACATGGTGACAAATGCTTGCACCCATCGGAGGGTCTCAGTTTCAATGAGACGGGCCGGGCCCCCAGAATTCCCAGAAGTTCAGCCCTTTGCCACTCTCCATGCCTCGGTGACCACCTGGTGACCACCTCCCTCCGCGCCATCGAACCAGGGCTTCGCCATCCCTCCGCCACCACCGCACCCCAGTGGGCCTTCGAACCCGGCCGCGCCTGCGTTCGTGCCGGCCGCGGCATCTGTGGTGGAGACAGAGGAACAGCCGGGGCCTCAATGGGGGGAGCGGTTAGTGCATGGGAGAGATGCAAGCAGAAAACCAGGACTACTCACTCACTATGGATGAAGGGATGGACGGAGGGAGGGATGGAGGGATATGTAAATACGCACTGTTGCCCAGCATTAGGAACTAGCACGAGCACTAATTACAACGGCTTTGAGTGATGAAGCCGACAGAATGTTGGGACACAGGTGCTTCCCTATGTGAGAGTAGCGATAAGATTGTTTGTAGAAATAGAACAGTTATTGAAATACTCCATATGGTCACTTGCTGCGGGTGTTGATTGTGGTGCTCAAAAAGTTTCAGCTGTAATACAGGATCATACAGGTGAAGGTTTGCATGCTGGACATTTTGGTTCAGATTGGTTGCTGGCTGCTTTGGCACACAGAATCATAGCCTTTAGGCATGCGATGTGACTGTGCGGCGAAGTCCTTTGTCAAATGCCTTTTGCTGACCATCCTGACGCTGCTCATGCAGCAACTCGTTGTACCATGCCTCACGAAAGACGCTCTGGCACAGTGTCGGCCCTCACTCTGTGGCTCAACTCTTCCCACCCGGACGAGGTCATCGGCTCGATGTCCTCAACCGGTCCCTTGGAGCCAAGCGCGACTTCGGTAGGGAAAGCGAACGAAACACGGTGCAATGGGCTGTTGGCCCGGCATGGAAGATACCCATTGAAGTGATTCTTCATGAAGTCAAGAGATGAAGTGCAGGGGACATTGCCCACAGTTCAGGTGAAGCTGAAAGGTTATCTTGGGCTGCCGATTTGTGACAGGCCTGTCCGTGGCAGTTCAAGCAAAGGATTATGCTGATGGGCAGGTGGTGCCATTGAACCGCTTGGCCACCTTCTACTTGTTGGCCAAGGTGCTGTGGGGACTGCAGGTGTTTCACATGTTTGTCTTTCGTCCAAAGCTAGAACCCACGCATGGGAATTGGACGAAACTAATCTGTAATGACATAACACATTGTTTGATCATATTTTGATGCAACTCCCCAATGTCTATAACCCGCCAACCAGCGACTTGGGCACTGAGGCCGAACAGTCGTGAACCCCTACGTGCAGAAGCTGATCGTGGCAACCGATATAGCGCCCTGGACGGGTGCAGAGCATCGTACACGGTGGTGCCGGCGAGCCCGGGAGGCGGTCGAAAAGGACGAGGACCGCATGGCTGCTTGGAGCAATGTCAGAGGTTCATGAGGACTAAAGGTGTGAAGAGCGGAACTGGGAGCCTTTGTTGGGTGGCTTGGAGTCTTCTAGAAAGGCCTGTGTGATAGAAACCAAGCTAGATTTGATGGAACAGATGGCACAGCTCCTGGAAGAAACGTTGCGGTCCTTGAGTGCATCACGCATGGGGACTGGATGGAGTGCCGACTTGACAGCTGACGTGTTTGTTTGCGTGCGGATTTTTTTCTGCCTGGCAGCTCGAGAGCTTGTCCTTTGACCTCCTATTGCTCGACGAGGCTCATCACTACAAGCCTGCTTGGCAGCAGAAGGCAGATTACACGATTACACGGAGGAGAGTGGTCCTCATTTAAGGCAGGTCTTGTCGCTGAATGCTGCCAAGCGGATCTTCTTCTCAGCCACTCTAGTGCCAAACCTTCCAGACTTCAACTTTGGCCTCCGGGCGGCCCTTGAAGCTGGAGTCATACAGGACTATTCCATCCTGGTGCCGGTTGTCTCTGCTGATTCAACGGTTGCGACTGTCGTGGAAGATCCTGGCCTTTTGTAACACGCTTGGAGAAGGAAAGCAGTTCACCAAACTCCTTGTGTAGGCTGGTATTCCAGCAGATCACTATAATGCAATCACCAAGCAAACGCACCGGCAAGAGATCCTGTTCTTAGCGAGGGTGTTGATTTGCCGAGGGCTGATACTTGCCTGTTTGTGTCACCACGGCATGGCATCAGGTTCGAGTGGAAGCCGGGGAAATGCATGGGCAAAGCACAGGATCTCAGCACAGCATCCAAAGGGCTGCCGATCTGGGACTTAGCCTTCGAGGAGGGGCCGGAGACCGATGCGCTGAAGACTCACGCTGGGGGTTGACCAATGGAAAACAAGTGGGTTGCCTTGCACAATGGATCAAGATTTGATGTTTCTCATTGGAAAATATTTAGGCCCGTCAAAAAATGGTAGAAAAAACAATGAACACCACATTTTCTCTACAAATAGGTGGTTTTCCACTTTTATTTAAGTGACTCGGAGAGTATCATCATCTACCACCATGTGGCGTTAGCATCAGGGCAATCGTCAACGACCATGCAGAGAATACGTTTGTACCTAACTTCTTCAATCCCGAATGTTCTTCCCGATTTCGGGGCTGCGGACGACTGGCTGGCTCTTGCTCATTTTCCCGACTGGCTCGACCACGTGTCTGTCGTTGATCATTCTCATCCCTTTGGAGCTTCATGGCGCATCTCGCCTGGGAGACCGGCCGCCCCGTGGTCGTTTTCGTGCGCCAGGACCACTTCGACCGCCTCACCTGTGTGCCTGACCGCAATGGCGTGCTGCGACCCAACCCGGAGACATGGACAACCGAAATCGGCTCCTGGAACCGACCAAACGCGCAGAGAAGATGGAGCAAACCGTGCGCGTTTGATGGGCAGTTTTGGAACAACACGGTTTTTAAGGCTGTTTTGGAAGGGATTGGAGAACAGCTCGCAGGGAATTAGGGACCTTTTTGGGGTCTGAAGAAGGTAGTTTCATATCTCGGTTTTGCCGCGGAAGTGATGCGAGATGATGTGAGTTCAGTCATGTTGCCTCGATGCCCCCAGTGGTTGCGAAGAACATCAGGGCCACCCAGGGCCACCAGAAAAGGTCACTGACGATGTTTGAAAACCGCCTGAGGCTACAAGCGAGGCAACCCAGCTGCGCTGATTTTCGTTTGTTCAGAAGGGTCCGAGAAGACGCGAGATTAACTGAATACATGCTGTAGTTCGGATCGTGCTGCAATTTTCATGCGATGCGCATACTATGGTTTAATGAGTGCACCGCAGTATTGTCACAGAGATGCTGGCCGCGGCCCAAAGAGGCCGCGGTCTGTGATCCTGGCGTTGTAGTTGCCTCAGGCACATATATGCAGACAAAGGTGTTTGTCACAATGAACAGACTTTATTCTGTGCCGGAGCTTCTTCTCAACGCTTGACAGCCCCCAAGGTAAGGAGAGCCAGTTCTACCTCCCAGACAACGTGGAATGCAAAGACGGCGCGCTGGTGATCACCGCCAAGCGCGAGCGCAGCAAGGGCGAGGCCACGTGTGAGGTGGCTCGATTGAATACCAGGGCGATCAGCGTCAATGCGTAGGTCCGGTTCTTCGAAAAGAGTCAAGCTGGATGCAGTGGTTGCTCCACCAGTGATCCGTTCAGCGAATGGCATATTGGCTGAAGATAGGGAATTGAGGCGATTCCTTTGGAAACTGGCCACAGTGGATGTCGTGTTCCGGAAGTCGTTGGAAGAAGGTAATTCAGGGAAGGCCGTACGGTTGGAGATCAAAGCAGCAGGGCTCCCAGAAGAGAGTTTATAAAGAGATGGTTGAAGAACGAGCGGCGGACTTGACATATTGAGAGAGATTCAGGCAATTGAGATGACCTGGGAGGCCGCTTTCCCTCGTGCCCAAAAAGTACAGATGTCCAGATGGCTTTCGAATTGGCGCATGGGTCGAGATGTCCAGCGTGTCAAAGAAGCGAGGCAAACCGCAAAACGTGTTGCACTTTGAAAGAGCTGGAAATTGTGCGGCGGCCGAAGAAATTGAATCGGCCAAGATTGCCTGCAGAAGGGGTAAAACAATTGGGTTGCGCCATGCGTGCGGAAAGCTCGTCGCCAAGCGGGGTCAGTCGACACTTATAGAAAGCACAATATTGGCAGGCTATTGATGGCTATTGTATGATTTTGAGAAACAGCCTGCCTTTCATACAATAGCCTGTAATATCAACGGGCTATTGAAAGGCAGGCTTGATATCGTAATGAAATGATATTGAATGAATGCCGCAGCTGAGGCCGCAGAAGAGCGAAGCAAGTGGGGCTTGGGACTCAGAGCAGGGTTTGCTGATGATTTCCTGAAAGATCGTGTTCTTGAGGGGCACATACTGGGCTTTGGATTGGGTTTCTGAGTTCTATTTTTGAGCCGGTCAAGCAAGACTCCAAGTTGGCACACGTGGTTCCGTTACAGTTTGAATGACATGTGGGTCTCGTTCTGAAGTATGCTGGGGGGAACCATGGCGGTACACTCCTTCATTCGTTGAACCCTCGGCCTGGCCAGGTTGGGAAGAAACCCAAGAGGAGGAAGGAGCGACAGCCGGTCTGGAACGCAACATGAGATAAGACTCTACTCCATACCCGGACCATCCTGGACCATCGAATGCGTGTCAACTTATGAAGGTCCCGTAGTACTTCCCGTAGTATATAGGTGGAGGATCCGGCTGCTTTGGTGGATGCAATTGAAAAGCTACAGAGTTATATGCTGTTTGGAGTTCCTATTTGCTGTCGTTTGGGGCGCATTGTTGTTTGCTTCCAACATGCGGTTTGAACTGTTGCAAAGGTTCAAGTTATACTTCACTCATCTTCACTCCAAGGGTTCAATCTGAAAGCACACAGGGCAAGAAATTATTCCAAGACAGGACAGGGCAAGAAATTCCACTGAGAGGAAGGATTCAAAAGGATGTCATTGGTTCCACTGAAGGTAAAACATTAAAACAGTTTACAAGGCGTTTGACCTTCTGCCGCAGGAGCGTCGAGATCGCCGGGGCTCCGATGGCATCTTGGACGTGCAGGGAATGGACTTGGCAGTAGGGGGGACGACGGTTCTATGACAATATATCCATCTACTCCTGGCCATAGAACCATCATAGTATCCATCATGTTCGTCATACTGCTGGCTCGGCCGATTCCGACCTGCACCCAAAACAGGCGGCCGCGAGGATGACATCTCCTCGGCGATCGACGGCTTGCTGAGCCTACCGAATGCCAACTTGCAGAAGGTGCTCACTGGGATTGGCAGTATACCTACATCGAGATGATTCTTGGAGTCAATGTGGGTCTGTATGTAAGACTCCGCACATAGTGTGTTTGGGACCCTGATGCTGCATGTTCTGTTTCTGACATGTATATAGAAGATCTATAGAACTCAGTGACCAGTTGGCCGAAAACTTCACCGGAGTAGCGGCGTTGTGACGAGCGGGGGGCCCACCTTCCTCGCCGGCCAGTCGCGCGTACCTGTCCTATCCTGTTTTGGCCAGGCGGACTTCGACAGCGGCGTGCGGCGGTATTTGGGCGCCCTGCGGGGTTGTCCGAATGGCCCGCCGGGACCTCGTGCTGAACGAGTGCGGCGTTTCCTGGGTGGTGGGTCCTGTGAGGAGACGGAGTTTTCAAGAAGTGACCGACCAAAATCTAAGGCAAAAAGTGAAGGATGCAATGGCAGGGCGCTTAAGACATAGAGTATGGCGAACTTGGCAGACACCTGAAGCAGCTTGAAACAACCCTGAAGGCTACAAGTGCTTCAAACCAAGCATATCAGAATCATTCGTCCAATTTCGTCCATATCTTTCCCAACTGTGCAGAACTTTTGGCCTGCTTCCATGCAGTAGGGTTTGTGCCATCAAGCACCGCTGCTTCAGGCCATGCTTCACACCTACACCTCCCAGAAGTCCCGCTCGGCGGTGAAGAATTGGCCGGCCTATTTGTGACTTGGTAAGAAGGCATGGCTTGTAGTTTCCTTTGGGGGGGATTACAGTGTCCCACTTACAGAGTGGGGCGGTTGACCTTGAGCCTAGTTTGTGTGCGAAGACTTCAGTGGCTACATATCAATCCTTCCGAGATCAATTGAACTTTGTTTTTGTGGCTGAATCGAGTCAGCACCCCTAACTTTGTGCCTTTTCCGATCGTGAGCGGGTGTAACTTTTTGCGGCAATGTATCACGTCCACATGTCATATCCTTCTGCCACCGAAACTCCACAATGAACACAGACCACACAGACCACAAGTACCCGAAGGGTATCCTCAGGTAGACGACCTCTTTTACCACTTTCAATGGTGTAGAGGGAGTGAATCACTGGTATTCTGTTCGCTCCCATTTTTACGCTTGAGGCTCACCTTGCTGAAGCGTTTCGAGCCTGGGGCGCTGAACGCCCGAAGGTGGGGAGTCGGATTAGATCAGAGCATCAGCAGAGAGGAGGACGGAGACACTAAGTAGATATAATTGAAGGTATATATATATATTTACTGTATATATGATTACATATATATATGTCTATATGTGTAACATTATTAATGGAACTATGGTTGGGTTGGGCTATAAGTCATACAGAACACATCAAAAGGTTGTTGTACTCATTCCCTCACCCTTGGCCATGGTCAGGTACTTCGAGGGCAAAGGCTGGAACGAAGCGCAGGGATCAAACACCGACCGCCCGGCGGTGCGACAGTGCCGGCTGTGAAAGGTTATCAGAATCATGTGAGTCCTATTGAATGCGTGTGTTACGCCCAGCTTACCAAGCTGCTGACCGGGATACCCCGACCGGAACCTTGGGCCCTTTCTTCCAGGTGGCCCTAGAAGAGAGGACGCAGAGGCAAGGACTGGGAGCGTAACCCGCGTTGGGAGTATATGCTTCTTGTTCCTAGTAGCTTATTGTTTCTAATAGCTTCTTGTTACTACTAGTAAGGCACTTGTTACTAGTAGCGATGCACTTGTTACTAGTAGCTTCTTGTTCCTAATTAGCCACCAGGTTTGAGATGGAAGCCCGGAGCCCGCTCATGCACTGTGAACATCTCTGGAAGTATGTGTGATGAAAGATGTGTGATTGGACATCGCTGTTGTACATGCTTTTTGGCCCTGTATGGAATTGTATGCTTTCCTTGAAAAGCTGCTTTGCAAGTTGGGCAGCACTGGTTTGCGTGCCATTTGGGTCGGGACACCCCGACATGGCAGGGCAAGGGTGAGCAGGATGGAGAAGAGGCCAGGCAAGATATTGCTTTGTCCCATTTCGGAGCAGGGGCGGCAGCCCCACATGTTTTCCCCACTTAGGGCATGCACTGAAAGCATGGCATCGGTTTTTTTTCGAGCCGTTCCTGAGCTAAATCAAAGATGGTGCAGTTCACCCGGCACATCAAAGCATATTATGTTGAAGCATGTTGAAGCAACCCTCTTGTGCTGAATTCTTGAAAGGAGGGCCCGCAGCCTTTGCCTGAGGAGGCAGGGTGGGTTGGTAAAAGCATATCATGCAAGATGCTCCATGTGTTTGTGATTGTTGTCAGGCCTTGGGATTCCCAGTGCGTAGGGGTGACTACGATAGGCAGCAGACTAATGATTCATGTTGAGCAGGGCTGCGTGGCATCAAAATGTGCGCTAGTGTGTATACATCAGTGAATTTGTTTTTGTTGTCGTCGTTGTGAAGCTTCATTGGCTTCCCCTTCATTATGGAGAAGAACCATGCGTTCTCGCTCTCTATCTCTCTATTTCTGTATATATACATATATTTCTTTATATTCGTTGGTAGGCCTTATTGAAGAGATAAGTGTTCCTTTTCTTGAAAGAAGGCCAAAGCTCCGGAAGCTGCAGCAGAGGCTTTGCCGGGAGAGTTGTTATTTAACATGGTGCTGAAGCTACCCGCAATGACCCACATGCCATCCAGCCATGTCAAACACAGCAGATCTTGGCAGATCGTGCGTTTGCAGGGTTCCTTTTGTCTTGAAGCTGAATGCTCATGCTTGGATCCGATATACGATATCTACAAGCATATTTATGTATCTAATAGCGATCGAGTTTTTTTGTGATTGTGCTTTGGCGCCGAGACAGGAACAGACGTGAACGTTACACCATGGAATCCTTTTGTTCCTCGGCATGTGAAACAGGAAGCGGCAGCGGTGCCTACGGCAGAGGCTTCGAGGACACATGTCATGAGTCAAGAGCACTCAATCGGAACTCTTGTACTATTGTACTTGTTCTATTCGCAGCGTGTGATGGGTCACTGGCTTCACTCGACAGACCCTGAAGCGGCAATTTACATGGCTTACGATGGCCAAGGTCAGTTTTTCCACGTTTTCCAGGTATCCCAAGTGAGATGTGACACGGCAAGATTCATGCAACACCATAATACCAAAATAACTTTGCAAGGGGGTGATGTCAGCAACTCGGAATCTCAAAACCACACGCTTTCATTGAATTGTGCCACGCACTTCGATTAAAACCCGTCCTCCCTGGCTGTGATCAGTGTGGCCATGGTTTTGGAGGGTATCAAGTATGAGCTCCGCCAAACCTTCTACGAGTTCCTGACGCTGAAAGCCGATTGGCGCCGCATCTCTCGTCGGGTTGCGCCGGTGGCGGCCTTTGTGACGCTGGGTGCAGGTGTGCTGTACGCCCGGAAGAGGCAAAACCCTCCAGATTCAGGCAGGGTTGCCGAAGCCATCCGAAGCCCAAACCATCCGTCATGCAATGACGAGAGATTATCAACATGGGAGTCTCTTGCGGGGATATCCATGATATCCATGCAAGTTTCAATGTTTGCTTTGGCTTTCCAGAGCCTTCACACCACGGCATGTTGGAGGTTCAACACCCTATAGCAGCTTTGCAGCTATAGCAAAAAAAGGGGATGAAAACTGAAAACCATGCCAGGATTTTTGGCTTCCTGCACCTTCACTTGTGGCTCTTCCTCAAGTGCACTTCTGAAGGAAGTCCGGTCACAGGCACCTGACTTCGCTGCCTTGCAACTTGGAGCTTTTAAAGTCGAGACTTGGAACTGGATCATGTCATGTCTATGACACCACCCCCCAAAAAATATAACCATGAAAACTCCATTGCTCCAACAGGCCACCACCTGCAATGGTGAAGAGAGTGCCCTGGACTTCAGACATCAAACCTGACTAGTAGGGATCCAGTCCCAGCACCAGCACCCCAGAAACCGTTGATTCCCGCTCGTTGCCACTTGGCCACAACCTTCCACCACTCAAGGCAACGCGCCGCCCGACGCTGGCGCGGGCCCATGGAGCGCGACCTGATGCGCGTGCAGCTGGGCAGAGAGTCCACCGTTGCGGTGGTGCAACGCCTGGTGGCCGAGTGGCAGGAGGCTGGGTACTTCGCGGAGCCGTTGACGGTGAAGAGACCACGAGAGGCTTTCCCTGGCATCGATCTGATCTCTCAGGTGGATGAATCCTATGGGCGAGATATTGGGAGTGAGGTGCCGCTTTGCCTGTTGGAAGATGGACATGCAGTTAGAAGTCTGAGTCCTGAGGATTGGATGGCTGCATCAGATTCCTTGGAAGTGCATGGTGCCGTTGTTTTGAGAGAGTTGATCTCCACAGAGCAGGTGATGCGCTTGCGTGAGCGCATGCACCTGCAGAGCAGCCAGCTGGATTTGGCCAAGTGCAAGGGAGGGGTGCCACCCATCCGGGAGTTTAATTCCAAGCCCTTGCAGGCTGAAGATGAGGATCTGGAGCCTCACATGTCCACCCCTGGCCGGAAGCACTTCTATCTCAGGGGCCGGATCTTTGAGCAGCAGGTGGCGGAGGCACAAGCAGGTGCTATGCCGTTGGTGTGGGAGCATTTGTTGAAGCAGGGGGCGCCTCAAGGTTTGAAGCCGTACCTGTCAGAGGTGCAACTGACGCTCGGATCAAATACCTTGCACAGCATTGAGTTTCCAATTCAACCAGCGCACGATTCCTTTGTGACCTGCCTGTTCAAGCTGGCTGGGGCCATTTGAGGCAGGTAATTATGACATCACTAGGGTTTCGTCCTCAATTTCAGAATCAGAATTATCAGAACATTTCCAGCACTTCTAGTTCATGTCAGTCATTTTATAGGCAACCTTCTTTGCATTTTTGTTGCCCTTCTGCCAAGTGAGGATGGTCTCAGATCCTTGTGCAGTGGACCAGTTCTGGCATGTCGACAACGCTGCTTCTGGTTTGACCCTGGTGGTGCCACTCACAGCTATTCCGGGGGGACATGGGTGGAACACTGCTGCTGCCAGGATCACACCATCTCTTCAGCAACCAGGGCACAGTTTCTCGAGTTTCTAGGCTGAATGAACTTGAAAGATGCTCCATTCACGTCATTGTGGTGATGCTGGTGGCGCTGCAATATCCTCTTCAAATGCTCATAACTTGTCACGTCAAACGGACCAGGTTCTTCCTGTCCAGCAAAACTCATTCCACTGTTTGAATGGCACTGGAGGCCAATATGGCATATGGATCAACGTATCAATACATTCAGATTCAGTCACTTAATATAAATATGTCATATTAACATGTCTTTATCTTCTTGTGCCATTGGCTTTCCCACCCCTTCTCCAACTGCAAATCATCGGAACCATCGGGAGCCACACCTTTTTTCGCCAATCCTTCCTAATATGCTGTGTCTCCACTTCTTGGCCTCCCCGCCTTCCCCGAGGTTCAGAACTTCTTCTCCTCCTTGCTCTCCGCCAACGGCCAGCCCTCCGTGATGCTCAACGCTGGGGACGCCTTCCTCTACGACTCCCGGCTGCTGCACCGGAGCGCAGCCAACCGGCGCTACGACCGGACCGCGGCGGTGCTGGTGTTCCGCTACGACTTCGAGCGGCCACCAGGGATGGGCTGCGTGGAAGAAGGGAAGGAGGGGAAATCCGCCGGATCGAAGTCCACAACCTGGGGCAATTAGTTGTGTCATTCCCTTCTGATAGGCCATGTTCCTTTTAGGGGACTGTGCAGTTGTAGGTTGACAACTATATATATATACTGTATATATATATATATTAGTTATAGTAGGAATATCCACCTGGTAGTGGAACATAGTGTCATTTTCCACTCGGCGCCCGATGTTTATCAAGAACCCCCTGCTAATAGGATCCAAAAGGTAGTAGGCACTCATGATGATTCAAAGTTGGTGGACCTGGAGTTTAAAAAACAACTTTTATTAAACATATTTAGTTGGGTGACCGGGTGAGAATCACACACATTCAGTTCCAGTTTACATGTTGAAAGAGTGCCACAAAGGAGTTCTCTCAACAGATTGGAGCTGATTATATTGGTGTTTGCGCTCTTGTAGCAGACAGCCCATACACACTCCCACACAATCATAGAACTTGACCCATAGCCATAGCCCTTAGCAGCCTTAGCCTTTTGCACTACGTCCCTTGACATGTTTGCTAGTCTTTCTGGATGACAATTGTCATGATGCGCCATCCCAGGTTTGATCGCTGCACAAATCTGGTCTTGGACGGGCAACCTCCTTTCAGGCCTTCATCGCTTCTATTCAAGGCTGCCACCGCCACCTTGACGCTTCGGCAGCCACGTGTCGGGGCTGAGCGGTCCAAGAGACAGATTTCAGGGCCGCGGTCCGGACTGCCGGGGAGACGATGAGAAAACAGTGCCTGTCACTCTTCCAAAAGTCTGACTCCATCCTGAATCCGATGCCGCGAGAGAAACATAGAGAAACCATGTTGTTTCCGTGTTGTTCTCCAGCGCCCTCTTCGTGACTCTCGTCGCTCCATGGTGAGGAGCCCCGCTGAGCCAGCCTCGCGACCATTGAGGCGCTTTGGGCCAACGGAAGCAAATCAGCACACATAGCTCACAAAGATTCCGAGTGAACATCCCTTCTATCGCGTTTACTTTGTGTTGTTTTGCTTGTGCAGTTTAAGGAGCTTCAGTAAAAACCTGAGTCTGCCAAGGAGCTCTTTACTAGACTGCTTGCTTGCGGAGGTAAAGTGTTTGAGTCCGGTTCAACAATGGTTCTATGAAACTCTAGCTCAAGAGCAGTCGCCTGTTTTTGGCCATGTAGGGTTGGCCATGTAGTTTTGATACACCCGAGCCAAAGGATTGTAGCACACTCATCAGTATTTGACCCTTGCCTTAAGCCACTCGTTCAAGGCATCTCAGGGTCCAAAATGCTTTCTCAAACTGTTGCACCCTTCTCCATCCCTATTGGCAGGCTGCATAAGAGGCAGTTTTATAGCAGCAGTTATACGCATATATATATATATAATACTCCAATGAAATGTCAAAGTAGATACATCACGACGCATGTTCATCCAAATGTATATTCTATAATTGCAGGTAGTTTTATGTAGGTTTAAGCAATTTAGCCTAACATTTGTTTACTTCCAAGATGAAAACCACATGTGCAAACAACCACAAAGCTGCAATGGAAGGACTGGAACGGTTTTGACCACATTGGTTGTTGTCATGGTCCATAGGTTGACTCCTCGAAAGACTGGACCCCCCTCGACTGCCACAGTCCTCTGACATGGTGTGACCGTCCCGAGGAAGCCCTTGGAGGAGCCAGTCTTCGAAAGGCCTCGATGGCCGGAAGAAGAGGAAGATTTGCCCGTTGGGGAAGCCAAAGGAACGGCCGGGTGGTTTCCGCTTCCAGCTACGGTCGGTGGTAGGCGACCCACGACCTTGGAGTACCAAAATGACACGTTTAAAGAGTCAAGGAAGGAAACAACACATTTGAACTGAACGCTTGGTATTCCACAGTTTCTTGTGTTTTTGTTTACGGTTCAATTGAGCGGATGTCATGTTTGCCGGTCCTTGGAATACTTGGTGCGGGTCATATCCGCGCAGATGTCCTGCTGTGAAGGCCATGTAGTTTCCAAGAGCACTTAATTTCGCCGGAGGCTTCATGACCTTGCAGATCGTTCCACTTATATGTGTACAGCGTATTTATAGAGTTACTTCATTCATGTTACTTCAGATTGTAACCGGTACATGTGTGTTCCCTACCACGGCTGACCGCACATGGCTGCGGCTGACCGCCTCGCCCACCAAGGCCGATGCGCTGGTCGACAGTTGACCCAAGGCGGCCAGTCTTGTCGTTGCCGTGCACCTGGCCGACATGTCGTTCACTTGTCGTTTGCTAATCGCTTGTAAGATGCTTGTAAGTGTCAGGCAGGTGGAAGCCACCAAGCAGATAGTTTTTTATAGACGTTTTTAGATAATCGATGTTGTGAATGCAATTCCTTCCCTTGCAGTTCAGGAAGGCTTTACTGTTGCTCCTGTGGCTTCACAACCCGAGTCAGTTGGTGCTTTGGCGATCCTAAGCGTTGCAGGAGTTGCGAAGCCTGCATCACTTTGGATGCATTGAATTGATTCGACGAGTTGCTCAATATGGTTCCTCGTTACTGCGTAGAAGACCTCGAGACCTTAGAAGCGTCAGCTAAAGCGCTCTAGGGCAGTAGGAATACTCTCAGACGGCTTGTGGGTGGGCGGGATGAACTGCAAGAAGGTCATCGTCAGTCAAGTGTGCCTATGTGTGCCTGTTTGCCAAATGTTCAACTGGTGGTTTTCCATTGTTAGTAGCTGGGCGACTAGTTACTGCCATTGAAGCTTGGCAACTGGAAAGAGCATCTTTCGTCAGGGGGGACACCTTTCGTCAGGCTGCCCAATGTGTCTCAGACTGACAAGCTCACACACGCTTGGATCCCGAACGCGCCCCAACGCGGTCCAAGCGAGACATGCCCGTCCAGCCGAGCTGACCACGTGTTTCACTCTGCAGCTGGGCTGCCCAGCAGCTGGGCTGGAGCAAAAAGGATCGAACGTGCGGCACACAGGGCACGTGCAGTGGTGTATCAGTGGGAAAGCCGTGGACATGGGGAATCGATGCGAGTCGCTTGTGATGCATGTAAAGTTAGTTGTTCTAAATAACTTGAAGCTTTATAAAACTAAGTTTCGATTTAAACAACCTATGACTGGGGATATGCCGACGGAAGGTGCTGTTTTAGGCGACACAAGGCTCTTATGGGACTCCTTTCTCTATGATTTGATTTGTTTGTTGCGGAAGGCGTCCGCCGAAGACTCCCACGTAGAGGACAACAGTGTGGGGCTAGAATGAGTTGCTGTCGAATGGCTTTTGCATTGTTTCTCCGCCATTGCTGGAGCACGCAGGCAAAAGATCCAGGTTATGATCAACATCAAGGACTGGTTTCTCCAAAGCACTTCTGGCGTTTTTTTCTGGAACAACTGCACCGACTGTGTCAGTTGTTTTTCCCGATGATGCTTTTTGGCTATCGCCAAGCACAACGGAAAGAACGGCTCCTTTCGTCGCAGATATGGTCATATTATATTCCTTGACTACTGATTTTACTTGGTGTTTGTGCTTTTGGTGTTGGCCATGCCATACCCACGAACTCAACTAACTTACGTATAGCATAGCATCCCACATGGGCAAGACCGGCTGCACTTGTCATGCAATATGACGGGCATGATGAGTGGCGTCTTTCTGCGAGGAGGATAATCGCCTTTTGCGGGCCGAGTTGAAAAAGGTCAGCCGTCATCGCGGCAATCGAAGTGAGCGCGAGAATCGAAGTCATCGCCGTCATGGCGGTCCGAAGTGATGTAAATCAATCGCGCGGTCCAAGCACTTTCCTGGAGGTGTCATTCAGGAGATCCGTTCGGCCTAGGAGTCTCGTACCAAATCGCTCAACGAATGATATGTGTCTTGTTTTTCCCGAAAGCATTGCGAAGGGTTCTTCCGGAAAAGCCCTTGAACACTCACACTTCGACACTTCACTTACACACTGACACTTCCACCACACTTGCACTACAACATGAACGCTATACGTACCCCAGTGTAAGTGGAAGAGCGAAAGCATCCAAGTGCAAAGTATGCAAGTGTCAAAGTATGCAAGTGTAAGTATATGCAAGTGATGGGTATGCAAGCATGCAATGAGTATGCAAGCATGCAATGAGCATGCAAGCATGCAATGAGTAGGCAAGTGTGAGTATGGAAAAGTATGGAAAGCATGCAATGAGTAGGCAAGTGTGAGTATGGAAAAGTATGGAAAAACTACCACGGGAGATGTCCTAATGAAAAAACATTTCCCCACTTATAAATTCTCTCTTAAAGGCGGAGGGTGGGACGAACAGCATCAACCGAAAATGCAAACCTTTGCGGAGATCGTGCGTGTCGAGTGCGCGAAATGCAGGCGAGAG
>CAXAMN010004446.1:1908574-1963013 GCA_963970005.1 Durusdinium trenchii
CCTTTGCGGAGATCGTGCGTGTCGAGTGCGCGAAATGCAGGCGAGAGTGCGATTTGTCCGGTCCGCGCGCAACCCTCTGCGGAGATCGTGCGTGTCGAGTGCGCGAAATGCAGGCGAGAGTGCCGCGCGTCGGCTGCCCGCGCAGCCCTCTGCGGAGATCGTGCGTGTCGAGTGAACGAAATGCAGGCGAGAGTGCCGCGCGTCCGGTGCGCGCGCTGCGGAGATCGTGCGTGTCGAGTGCGCGAAACGCAGGTGAGTGCGATTTGTCCCATGCGCGCGCAACCCTCTGCGGAGATCGCGCGTGTCGAGTGCGCAAAATGCAGGCGAGAGTGCGATTTGTCCGCGTGTCGAGTGCGCAAAATGCAGGCGAGAGTGCGATTGGGTCTGCGCGCGCGCAACCCTCTGCGGAGATCGTGCGTGTCGAGTGCGCGAAATGCAGGCGAGAGTGCGATTGGGTCTGTGCGCGCGCAACCCGCTGCGGAGATCGTGCGTGTCGAGTGCACGAAATGCAGGCGAGAGTGCGACTTGGTTTGTGCGCGCGCAACCCTTTGCGGAGATCGTGCGTGTCGAGTGCGCGAAATGCAGGCCCTGGCGACTTTAGTACTACTTTAGTACGCGGAGTATTTGGGGATCCATGGAAGATGAGAACTGGCGACTTTCTAGTACAATTTAGTACGCGGAGTATCTGGGGAGCTGGAAGATGAGAACTGGCGACGTTGTAGTACAACTTTAGTACGCGGAGCAATCTGTGGAGCTGGAAGCTTAGATCTGGCGACTTTGTAGTACAACTTTTGTACGCGGATGAGTCATCTCTCGCGGCTGAGTCATCTCTCGCGGCTGCCCTGGCGCCCCTGCAGCTGAGTCATGTCTCCCGACCACCCGGCTCTCTTGAGAGGTTGACACACACACAGAGACCCACGCACTGCCTCAACTTACTCGGACACACACACACAGACAGAGACTCATACACACACAGACATATAGATACACACACACACAGAGACCCACACACTGCCTCAACTCACTCGACTTAACACTTCACACTGAACACTTAACAGTTAACTCACACTCTGACTTCCTACGTGATGAAAAATGCTTTCGGGCCACTCGTCGTCTAGTTTCAGATCCCGGGGTTCTTCCCCAACATCGGCATCACGGGAGAACGACCCGACGCGAAACGGTGCGTCAGCACCTCCGAACATCTAGGCACGTCAGCGCATCGCCCATTTGGAAGTGGCCTCGGCCGGAGAAGTGGCCTCCAAGGTGCAACCGTGTTGGATGCGGGGAGTTGGATGCGGTGTCAATCCAACTGGCTTGGCAGCGGTGCGGTGCCATTGAACGATTCAATCATGAACTCATGCCGACTCAACTAACCCGTGGTGAGAATTTTGTGGGTGGGCACGTTGAAGTGGGAAAAGAAAGGTGGTGGTGTGTTCTAGTGTTGATATTGTTGGCTCCTCGCTTACTCATTTTGCCGGCCTCCTAACACCAGTGTCTTATGCCACTGATTGGCAGGAGCTGTATCAGGATATGAACCGCTTGTGTGGGAGAAGTGGTAAGGTTGGGGGTTTCCAACCCGCGTTCTCCTGGTATTTGCACCTGTTCTGCAGAAATGCTCATGTGCACCATGTTTTTTTCCAAACAGCCGGAGGGTGTTCCAAGGCAACTTGCATGCACCCAATTACACTCGTGTCTTTGTTTTCTTTCTTTAACGTGTCTAAGACACCTCAAACATTTGTGAGTTCAACATTGCTGTTCGGAACTGTCCCAGAGTGGTGAGAAGGAATCCATGGACCTGACTTCAGCCTTTGGATGCAAATTCGCACAACTACAGATTGTCAGACGGCCACCAACCTGTGCTACCTTCCCCTGGCCAGATTGGGCGTCGCCTCTCTGTTGGCAGCCTCGGATGGGAGAGCCAAAATCATCATTTCGGGTCACCGGACGTTTCCGTAGCAGGGATGTTTGCGTGTTTCATGTGCATTTAATGATTTAATGGCAATCATATGGCTGTGAGATGCTGTGAGGTCCTGGAGCCGACATGTTCGCTGTTTGTCCATAGCCACACGCTACACCCTCCCTCACGATTTCATCAGGGTTTGTTTGTGTTGTCATTTGAGAAATGCCTTCTACAGAGGCAAGAAGAACCTTTTACTGTAGATGTTAGTATGTCAGGACCATTTGGACATGGACATCCCTAAATAGATAGAAACGATGTCCCCTCAAGTACATTGAATTGATAAGTATACATCTTGCAAGGGAATTGACTTTGTTCTACTCGTTTGGTGCTCTGGGACCGCTTAAAGTCGCAAGAGAGCTGCCCCTATGCGGCTCGACGTCCCTTGGCCCTTCCCTGAGGCATCGCCCCGACATCGTCGGGACTCCCGGATTCGTCCGCCGATGGCGAAGACAGCCTGGTGGAGTTTCAGGTTAAGAGTTGTTTGCTCCTCTCCTCCAGTCCCTGGTGCAGCAAAAACAAAAGGAACTTTGGATCATGTTCTATTTGGGAGTCGTGCACCAAAAAACACAACATTTAGCGCGACAGGGTATACCGTTCGGGAAAAAAGGCATTTTGGGTTCGACAATCTTTATATACTTGATGGATGGCATGACATGATTATGACATGACATGTTGACATGGTGGCATGACATGTTGACATGAGGCGTTTTGGATGGCATGACCTGGATGGCATGACTTGATGGATGACCCCTCCCTCCTATGGAAGGACAGTGTCTCGGTGTGGAGATGCTTGAGATTTTTTTTGGGAGCTCCTGGACGCCGCCAGTTTGCGTGTGCTGGAGGTTGTCGCCAGCCTGAGGCTACCGGCCTTGGGTGTGCATGGTCGTTGCACTTGTAGAACAAACCCATCTAAAAAGTGAGCTATTTCAGCTCTTCCAGCACCTCGACCCTTCCAATAGAGAGGTTCATATCCCTGTCTAGTTGTGGTGGTGAATGTGGCCCATGTCAATGCCCAAGCAAAACAACAACTCCCGGCTCAAGTAGTTTGCGCACAGTGCATTTTGGTAGTTAGGAGTCCCTTGTGGACGCCAGCGGGTCTCGGCCAAGCCGTCGCCCATGGCGCCGAAGTTCGGGCCGCTCGGCGAGCGTCCCTCCGCAAGGGGTCTATGGGAGTGCCCATGGGGTGTGCAAGGGAGAATCCAGACTGGCTTGGGGAAAGGCATGGGGAAACATCCATGGGCTCTTGAGTACTTCATCAACCACTCCGTCGTGGACAACGTTGATTGGATTCGTCAACCAGAGTTTGAAGGTGTGTATTCCTGCCTGCACGCCTGTTTGGCTTCCCCTCATCCATCTGAGGAAAGCCAGTTCTGCGACCAAACGCAGCAAGAAGCCCCTGCAGAACTCAGGCCATGTGCGCCGATTTGCGCTGTCACATTGAGCCAAACGAACTAGACTCTCGCAAGTAATTTAAGTCATGTTCATGTTTATACATATCTATATTCATATTTATACTGTGTCTCTTTTACCGGCGATGAAGAGATCCTCGTGTTGAGTGCTGGCTTCTGACCGAATGATGCTTCGGCGCACGTGCACCGGTCGCGGCAGTAGAGAAAGAATGGCCGCAGACCAAGACAGAAGGGTATAGTAATTAGTGCAATTTTTCCGTGCACTCGCTGATTGCTGATTGGTGGTTTGCCCTCAACTCAGGAAGTTCTAAAAGTACTGCTTGAATTTGCTTGTTAAGCTTCCGCCCTTTGAAAGGTAATTATATCAAAATCAGCTTTCAAGTTGATATCGCTGGCCATCGCTGTGTGTCTACACCCAAGGTGTTCTTGTAGTTAAGGTGTGTGAATATATTCCGAGCCTTGCGTGTGGTGACTGGGGAGGATCAGCACTAACCAACCATCCTGTGGGAGATGCAGCGGCGGTGCCCTGGCGTGCACGAATAGTTCGGTGTTTGCGCTTGAATGCCAGGTCACTTTGCTCTCTCAGCGACAGCATCTGGTCTTGAATTCTGGCGGACTGACGCGGCGAGACTTTGGAATTGACTGTGGTATTGCTTTTTGCACTAGGCGACTAGGGTTGGCTGAGTTGGCCCATTTCACCCAAGCATCTCCACCAGAGCATTTGCTGAAAATACTGAATAGTAGTTGATGTTGAGAAGCTTTGGGATGTGATGCTCAACTGAGCTGTTCAGAAGAAAGGATATATAATGATATAAATATGGATGGACTAGTTTATAGATAGAAGAGTCCTCCAGGGTTGGAAGCCAGGTATTTCAAGGTGGAACCCACATGTGCCAAGGAACTTGGTTTGATTCGGTTTGATTCGCAACCTGGAAAGAAGATGTGAGAAGAGACCTCAGCCACACAGCCCAGAGCGGGAGTTTGAGGATCGGAGCCGCAGCCTGAGCAAGCCCAGCTTGAGCCCCTTGAGCCGCCTAGCTTAGAAACAGCCTCAGGTGGGGGCCAGAAAGGTGGAAGCATAGATGAAGCAGACAGAAGTGTGAGCAAAATAGACCGTTGTTTTTTCAATTGACCCCCCTGGGACTTGAATTGCTTTGGCGAGCCAAAGATATAGAGCTTTTTGGGCACATATGCCGGGAAGAATGCTTATATAGTTGGGATTTGTGTTTGGCGGGCTGGTTTGGTCCGTGACACATAGAGTACTATAGAGCCTACAGTCTCCTTGTATAGTTGTGTTGTGTTTGGATGCATGCGGCATGATACAAATCATTACTTGGGCGAACCTAAACAGAGGTGGGCTGCAAACTCCTGCAAACTGCATCAAGCACTGACCCGAAGAGACCTGAGACAGTTTCAAGTGGTTTCGGTGAGCAGGATGGCCATTGTTAGCTAGTCCTGTGAGTTGAACTCTTCCATTCCCGCCCACGTCATACCACTCAGTGAGTTCAGGTCAATTGTATGAGCAGAAGCCGTGCCTCGTCACAGACATGCCCTGTGAGTTGCTTCGCATCGCAACTCGAAGTTGCTACATCTTGCGCTTCCCAATGACGAAACCCTCGTGAACGGGGCCCAAAAAGGAGCCTTAAACCTCCCAACGCACGCCCTACGTGAGGACGGACACGTTTTTGTCTCTGTGGTGCTTTCAACATCTCAACTCTTGAGGCTGAACTCTAGTTAGAGTTGTTTTTTAATGGTGTTTAGTATTTATGACGCTACAAATGGGGCTCCTGGCATCGCTACGAACGGAGCGTTCGGACGCTACGAGTTCGGGAGCGCCACTGGCTAGGAGGCTTCCTGTATGTCCGTCCGGAGGGGCCTGGTCGGACCGCAGCTCCGAGGTTTGGCTTCAGCCCCAGCAGTCCACGAACCTTGCTTCAAAGCACCTTGACTGAACGCCAGAACCTGGTGACGGTCGAGTGAGATAGTAAACTTCAAGCCGTCGCGAAGACGCTGAACGCGGAGTCGTGCAGACTCCAAAAAGAGAAGCCTTTGCCCCTCGTCCTCAAGGGTTCTGAGAAGAGCCCTGTCGTGTGGAGCGACCACTTGCCACGCAAGGTGTGCTGGCAAGCGGACCTGGCTCCGTGCATCCCTATGCAATCAGGGTGCACTCTTCAGATTGACTCTTTACATGTTTTGAGCATATCTACAGTCAGGATATTACAGGATAAACCTCAGTGGCTGGTTATTGGCACTGCGATTGCATGTCTACAGAGGTGTTGCGAAGGTTGCCGGCCCTCTCAATAATATGGAACAGGAGAGCTGGAAAAGATCACCGGCCAATGGATATGACAGGTCTCCACCCACATGGATTTTGCCCCAGTCTTCTCCACACATGGTGCAAACCATGGCCTTGTACTATTGGTCGGTTGATCAATAGGGCGATGCCTCAACAGGTATATGGTATCAAGTCGATCCCTTTATGATTCCCAGAAGAAGCTCATCATTTGTGCAACATCTGGTGATGATTTGCACTCCATGTGTGCATCCGTGGCGTTGGATTTCATGCACCGTCCAATGTTCAACTGAGGTCAGGCAGTGGCAGGGCTCAGAGAAGATGTCCGTCTTCAAGAGATGTCTAGCTATGTCACCTCCAGAGGCTGGAATGAACTAGGGGATGCGACATCGAGCTTGAAGTGACCAGAATCCACATGACGTGGTACGACATCGACAGGCAGATGAAGGTATCAGGTATTATATCGTGTTGACACATTTTGATGATGTTGCCATTTCGAAGGTCCTGCTGGGTTGGAGCATCCTGTATGTGTATCTGTATTTGTTTTAATTGCATGTTATTTGAGTTGGAGTGCCAGTGCCAGTGGCAAGGTCTCACAGCCTTGACTGACGTGTAATAATGCATGGAGGTCTAGTATGTCAATTCCTAGATTTGCACATCCCACATCTACAGCCTGCAGTCCTAGAGTCCTACAGTCATACTGACAAGCTTGCAATCATGTCACATGACATTTCCTGAGGCTTCAACTCTGATACCCCATCTCCCTCCCACGGAACCCAACCAAAAGCTCCCCGTGCACGGTCCCGCGCCGGTCCAGGCGGGAGCTCCTTACCGGTGCTGACGCCGGAAGTGCCGATCGCAGTTGCCTGACGGCTTCAGTGCGGGTTTGGTCACTGTTGGTCATGTGGCCGGGATGGTTTGTGGAGGCTCATTTGGAGCCCTGTGAACTTGTGAACTGCGTCCTTGGATCAATACAAGGACCAGAGCCTGGATGAGGAGGATGAATTGTGATGAATACACATGCAATGGGAACACTACCTTCATAACCCATTTGGCCAGACAGATTGTGCACATCGCCAGCATTGGTTGTGGTGCCTGACTATAGCAAATTACAGGATCACCTTGTCCAATCACTGACACCGTACAATCCTCCCTGCGCTGGAAGATAGTGAGGCTTGGCCGTCCGAGTTTGCTATTTTTGCCTTTCAGACAACTATCACTGATACCTGCAGCCCTGGAACATGTGGGACCCCTACAGCTGGAGCTATTTGGAGCTATTCATGCATCCGCAACGCCGGGTTTGGTGATGCATGGGCTGGGTCCATTCATAGACCGACCGAGTGTGACGAAGAAGAAACATGACCAGTCCTTCGCATCCCGGACCACTCGACGCGCCGGGTGGACGATTCGGGCGTGGACGACCGAGCCGTTGCATATCATTAGTCAACTACTGCTATATGGAACAAACCAACTTACTGTGCACAAATATGGCAAGTCAATGACACGCATATGGGATCATATGGGTATTTAAATCTTGAGTATGGACCATGGATTGCCGTCAGTAAGCTGCCAAGAATCCACTAGGGTGTTTAGTCTTGCCGTGTTGACTCCATCAACCATACCTAGGCTGACGAGCTGATCTCGGCATTCGCATGGATTGATTCTCCAGTTCTCCGCCGCGGTACCCAGGCAGCCGATCCCACCTTCCGGAAGAGCTACAGCTCCAGTCGAGGCTTCAAGGGCAGGACGGCGGTCTCATCTCACCCGCCAAGCCGAAAAGCTATACCTAGAGGATAGCTAGGGGGCCCAGGGGCCACTAGTCTTTGCGATCTCGGTTTTGTAAAGGATGCAGTGCACACTTTGTTCTTGTCGAAAGGTCCCTAGGAGTGATCACCTCACAAACGGAATCCAGTGAGCAGGGAACCTCCAAAAAGGATGAGTGCGACTCCCTGTTTCGTCGATGGTGAACAACACGGGTACTTGTGATGGCAGTTGACTGATACAAACCGAGGGAGGTAACAGAGTTCCCTCAACCTGTTTGATAGGCAAAAAAGGGAAACAGTTGAAACCTGCTCGCCCAACCCTCCCGGTTTGCAGGAGCGAGGACGTCCTGGCAGGGCTGCCACCCAGCTACGCGCAGCACATGAATCAGACACATCTCTCACAGCACGAGGTGCGCTAGTGTGCAGCTGGTGCGCTCATATAAAGCGGAGGATATGGATATGTATGGTTCTTGCACCCAATGGATCAATGCAGGGGATACACACCAGTCATCCATGAAAGCAGGAACCAATAGCAACCCAACACAAGCGAGGGGTGACACAAAGGCAACCCCGCAAGTGTTGAGTGGGCAAGTGTTGACCGGGCGCCACCCCCATACTTTGTGTTCATACACTTGGGTGAAATTGAACTTATATACCCTATGGATCCACATACCTTCTCAGAGTGTGATTGGAGACTATTTATATATGTAGGCTTGGAGGGTACAATTACCTTCTGAGAAGGTATGTGGATCCATAGGGATAGTTTAATTGTTGATGTGTGCCAATTCTTTGTGCCAACTGTACGATAGTTTGGAAGTGTCCTGTCCCAGAGAAACGTTCTGTGCTGCTTAGGATGCTTCAATATAAAACGGATTTGACTTGACATATCCCAGGGCCAAGGGCCGTCGTGGCTTTGGTACTCACAGCTGAACCCTGAATAGAGGCTGCAGCCCTGAAGGAAGCTGTGCAGGTGACTAAGACCCTGCCTTGAGCCTTGTACCATTTTGTACCAACAGTGTGTTTGACGTATCATTTGCCGGCCGACTATGTGATTGGCAGTGATTGCTTTGCCAGGGGTATTTCACATGATGTTTATTCTTTTTGTTTTTTTCGGTCTTCGTCTTCGTCAAGAAGCCTGAGGGCGGACACTTGGCTGACCTGACTGCCACAGGTATTCAAGTTCCCCTGAAGATTGACAGAGAATCTGCATTTGCAACCACCGATTTCGTCTTCGGAGATCGTTTGCCAAGAGCCACTCAGTTCGGAGATGGGAATCAGAGTTCCAAACTCACTCAGGTGCACAGCATATATAATATATAGAGAGAGATGCCCAACTCCAGCTTCCTGATTTCCACCCTCGCATTTGGACCCCTTTAGTCGGGGTGGAAACCCTCTCGCCACCCGAACTCGCGGCCTGGCAGACCTTCGGATCGCTACCGGACCTGCCTGGCTACAGCTTTCGCAGCACCACCGGAGAGTTCGCTCCCCTTCGAGGAACCCAAGGTGGGGTCCGTAGAGAAGTCCGTTTTCAGGCTGCAGAGTGTTTTTGTTTCTGCAGAACTCACCACCCGGAGGTGAGTGCTGAATGGAAACACATGGAAATCCCGAAACCCTCCTCCAGGAAGGTGCATGGAGGTGCAAAGATCAACTCCTCGATTGGAGGGCTTTGTTCCATGAATTGGGGTTTGCCTCCTTTTCGATGTATATACATTGAGTAGACTCGACTCTTTTTGGCATCGAGTCACCAAACAGTTTCTCCCCAAGTCAATCGCTGGATTGTGCAGCTGGACAGATGGTGGTGGGCGTTAAGATGCTTTAAACACTTTGAAGTGCTGGTAAAGGAAGCATGACCTCCATGCAAAACCTCCCATTTTGTTGGTGCGTTGACTTACGGTTCAGAGATATCCAGAGTGTGATCTATACACGTTGATAGTAATTGATGACTTCACAACTGGGTTTGAACTGGAAAGTGCATTCCTATGGTCATATAGATATTCAGCCAAACTGGATGTCATCAGGATCCATTTTCCTACATCCGGGCTCCCTCAACCCCCCAGCTACTCCCCTACCACTCCCAGCAGCTACAGTAGAGTCGAATAATATTCCAACATAAAGGCAAGAAAGAAGCCACAAAATAAAATCAGCCTTTTTATATTGCGCGAGGAAGGTCAAGACCATACAACCGAGCTATGAGGCGAGGCTGATATCATAAGAACAAATACCTGGAGACCTGGAGACTGGATACAATTCCCTGGAGGTTCTGAGAAGGCACCCGGTCGCTGGATTGACCTTCAGTGGATGGGTCACTACGCATAGCGGGAGTGGGCCGGCGATTCAGGCAAGCAAGGCAAGGATTGCTGGCAAGCACACATCAATTTGGGGAGAGGGGGGTTTTTGGCTTATGCGCCTGTACGACTTTGCTTGAGACTCCGAGACCACCCACGACACACAAAAACCCCGTCTCATCTCCCGTCTCGTCTCGCAAGACGCCGCCAGAGCTCCACCGTGCCTCCCCAAGCCCAATCGTCACAAACGTCAGTCTAACTAAATAAACGAACGAAAATACCAGGCGACCCAAACAACAGCATGGACGCAGCCAACCAGGCCCGGAGAGACCACAAAAGAGGAGACAACAAACATGCATCTCTGCGTTCGTAGAGAGCGACGGGTCGTTCTGATTGTTTGCAATCACGGGGAGAGAGAGAGAGAGAGAGGTATCTCAAAAACCGCCCTTCCTGGTTGATTGACGAGCAACCTACCACACCGAAGTAGACAGCCAGAGATGGAGGCACCGCAGAAGAGGACACCCAAGCAACACAGCACAACCACAGATATCACAAGAGAGGCGACCCAACCTAAGCAACCAACTGCACCAACCCACCACATCCGAAGACAGCCGGCACCACCCAATTTATATACTCTCTACTCTCTAGTCATTCCCTAGTCCAGAAACGCAATGACTTTCGATCCTGTCGAGACATGTTTTTCCAATTCGCGCCGTTCATTGTGTTGATGTTGGGTGGTGCAAGCTTATTTGGATGGGAGAAGCATGGGCTTGATCGGACTCCCGCAACCGACATGGATCGAACCTTTCGGGCTCCATGTATTTGGTGTGGAAGCTTAAAAAGCCATTCCAAACAGCAATCCGATACACAAAGGCGCCGTTAACAACCATTAAGTCTGGTGCCTGGACTGAATTCGGCCACATATCATGATGCACAGTGTTCCGCAAGTTCCCGACGCACGACTGAATTAAAGGCTCACGTTGATTTGATCGAGCATGTGGCTTGGCACACAAAGACCACTGGGACCGATTCCAAGTTTGGGTGGTGCCAATAGGGCTTTAGTGCACCAAAGGATGGCTGGTGAAACTGTGCTGGGGTGTTGCGCAGCAGCTTCCACGCGTCACATGCGACTACCTAGCTCCCAACTTTGTATGGTTTCACCGGCTGCGTGATACAGATGTAAGAGTTAGTTCGGGTGCATCGCTGGACCAACCTCTTCATGCATACGGGCTGCTAGATTGCATAAGAACGCAAAGCCCCACATGTGGACACACTGATTCCTGGTAAATGAAACAACAAAGCTGGAAGCAATATGGGGGCTGCATGTGCAAGCATGCAAATGCAATTGCAAGTGGTGACAGGGTTGAGCCAGTGACTGTCAGTGCAATTTTCAACTGTGGCTGAGACAGGGGCAATCAGAGGATGTTGAAAACCTGGTCTTCCGAGGGTCCATGGCCTCAAGCTAGTTTCAACATGTTTCAACACTTTGTTGGGTGTTAAACAGCAGACCCCTTTCTCACCCGTTCTTATACTTAGAGAAACTACGACATGGTACGAATGACTTTTGAACAGGCTCAAGAAAGATGTCGGCGCAATTCTTTTTCGATACATAATGATTTATATATATGTATATATGTATTATATATGCACCAGATCGCAGCAGAAAACGACATGACAAGAAAAAACAACCTTGTAAAGCAAAAAACGCTGGCAAATCCGTTGGCTTATCACCATTACTTTGTCATGTGAACATGAAGGATGAAATGTTGTTTAATGCAAACCACTTGCGCGCTTTGAGCCAGAGGCCTGGGGTGTTGTTCAAGCAAATGGATCAAAATGTGGACCAAGGATCGCTTTAGTGCTTTGAGCGCGAGTGCAGTGAGCCTTGTGGGAGGAGGGTGCGCGAGGGGTGCGAGGGCCCCTTGTGCAGGTGGCGCATCAAGAGCAACGGCCACACGAGGAGAAAGAACAGGTGGGGCTGAATACTGGAATGATTGAAAGGCGAGACGGAAAGGTCAGCATTGGCCTGCACACGGGCATCGCAAAATGGACATACTGTAGATCAGATCTGTTTGAAACAGCTAACCATCGATGCTTCACAGTGGCCACGGGAAGTTGGTCAGATGGTGCTACAGAGGATAAGCAGGATCCGTCGTTCATGACTCACGTTTTGCAAAGAACCAGCACGGAAACGCAGCACGGCAGATTTGGAAAACACATTTTTGTTGGGTATGTTTTGTAAGTTCAGCCAAGTAAAAGCAAGTCAGTCTCTAAAACTGGTGCAAATTTGCAATGTTCGGGCAAGTGTTTCACGCAGCGGTGGCAACTGCCTCGCGCAACTGAGCCCCGCGACAGGTGTTCATTGGCGAGAAATTGAGGACTCAGTTCAAGCAGTAGCAGATGAGATTGCGTTAGTGTCTATCCATTCATACAAAACTGTAGTGGCTGGGATCTTGGGGCCAAATGCCTAATTTTGGGAGAGCTCCGACCAAACCCACGTGTCCATCCTCGCTTGTCAGTCATGCCACACTTTGACATAGCTGATGCAATCAATCATAGTGCTTCCAAAGACGACTTGAAGTTTATAAGAGTCGTTAGCTTCTGACTAGAACTTTGGAGTCCTTAGTTCCTCACTTGGATTCACTCATTTTAGTAGGTGTTTGTTGGAAAGTGCAGCCAGCGGGCAGGGCCCCCACCGCTTTGGCAACCCTTCGCACTGAGTCATGATCCTGGGGACTGGCATGTGACGTGTGGTTCAACAAGTCTCCCAAGACCTGGGAGTGTCCAATTCCTTCACATCAACAGGTAGGTCTCAACTCTTCAACATCTCAATCTCACTCCATTCTCTCCCAGGACGAGCGCTCCACGCACGAGTCGGAGTCGGAGCAGCACCGCGCGCCGTCGCGGCCGAGCACTCGCGAGACGGCGGCCGGCTTGCGACACTCGGAGGGCAGTTCGAAGGTCAGAAGTGGGGAACGATGATGGGATGGGTGGGCTAGGGACACTTTGGGCTTCGACCTGGCAGTAATGGATGTTGTGGTTGGTATGTATATATATATATATGCGTGTGTGTGTGTGTATAACTGTGTATAAATACTCCGCCCTAAAAATAGATGCATTTACAGTAGACAAATGCGCAATCCACCAGGTTACCATCTTCAGAGTACCGCAGCAGAGTTGTGCCATCAGTAGGCATCCCGACAGTATCAAAAAGAACGGCGTTTAAGCTAAAAGAACCTCGTTCTCGGAGGCCCCCACGGCACGCTTCATCTACTGCATTGAATTGCAGAACTAGCTGAATCTTTTACGTTTAGAAAGACAAAGAGAAAGAGTCACAAAGAGAAGGGAAAAGCAGGCAAAAGAGCAGAAGACTCTGTAGAATGGGTGCTGGTGGGATTTAGTCGGCAAAGCAAGCCAGTAAAACATTCCAAAGCAAGCCACGAGCCACAATAGGGAGAGAGTTTACAATTGTGGACCTCCTCCATATTGTGGATCCGTGGCACTTGTCCGGGCCCTTTGCAAGCCTGTTGAACTGAAGTTTTAAGCCTATGGTTTTGGAAGTTGGAAGATTTGGGATGTCCTTCATTCTACTTTCATTATGTGTTCATTTGCCTTCATTATGTGTTCATTAGCTTTCATTTTGCAAATAGTGTGCAGTGATTATTTTTGGCACGAGTTGTTTTTTGCCTGAATTTTATCAATCTTGATCTTGAGGTCTTATTATGGACCCTAAACCCAGAATTTTGGTTGAATGATAAATCAAATTTGACCTGGAATTTGAATGTTATATTTACGGATGACCTGCTGAATGTGCATCAAGCATGTATTGTCTAATGTTGCTGCTGCATTTGTGGTCGTGATGAAAGTGAACATTTAGGTTGATCAATATTATTGTTTGATATGTTTGTAGTTTGTACTCTAGTGTGGAGGCGCCGGGGGGTTGATGTGAACCCAGAGAGATGTTGTGGTTTGGGATTGCTTGTCAAGACAAAATTGTATGTTTGTGTGTTGTTGCCATTTGTGTTGGAAAGCTGCGACTCAGGGGAGCAGGCGATTTGTTTGTGCAAAAGGGCCCTACACAGTTACACAGTGCATGGTCACAACGTATATAAAAGTCTCCAGACTCCAGAGTACACTTCTTCCACACATACATGCTGAAGACTCTAGATGTCCTGCAAGCAAGCAGCAGGCCAAGAAGTCAGTCTTGAGCTTATTTTAGGACTGCTCAAGACTTCTTGGCCGTCACATGTACCTTTGTTCATGTCAGAGCCGTCAGAGCTCCCCTTTCGCTGTGTCCAATGTGGTGCCTGGGAAAACGTCCTGGTGCTGCGGATCTCGCATCAGAGTGCCGAGAAGCTCATCCATTTCCATCAAGTCGAGATCTACGGCTGCGACGGGCCCCTCGGCTCGCGAAAAAGCTCCTAATAGCGTCCTTAGTAGTAAGGCCAGGAGCCCCTAGTAGCGTCCTTGCTCCTAGTAGCGATGCCCTTTGCTCCTAGTAGCGTCCCAGTTCATGCTGGGAACTGCAGATAAACTGGGTGAAGAGATCAGATTGGCCCCTTCAGCGTTGTTGCTGAATGAAAGTCTGACCTGACTTGGGCAGACACAAACAAACATGCATGTTTGGGCCTTCCGCCCATATCCCAGACCACATTGTTATACAGTATATATACACACTTTTTGGAGATCTCAAGAACCTGTCGTGCAGAATGAACAAAAGCAATAACTCCAGACTACTAGACTACTGTGCAGTAGGGAATTGTGATGAACCTTCAACATTGGAACCCTGATTTTATAAGAATGAACCCACGGCCGTCTCCATCCTAAGCATCAGCAGAGTGAGAAGCTTGTTGCTTGCTCTGCACCCCCGCCCAAACTCCTGTCCAAGAATCGTAAGTAACAGCTCATATGAAGAAGTAGAACGAACTCTGAGGGTTTTCCATGGTCTTTTTCATTTCCTGTGGTAAAGCCTTTCGCCCTCTCCGAAGCCTCCGCTGCGCGCCTTTCCCGCGGAGCCTCCGCGGACCGCCGAGGATCAACTACGCCTCCGCCGTGCGGGGCGGCTCGGCCGTCGCCTCGTCGGAGCAGGGCGATGGAGAGACCTGGGGCCCCGCGCGCTTCGTGGTGGACGGCGATCGGGAGCGAAACGTGTGCCACTGGAGGATGGATGGTTGGAGGTGCCTTCATGCCCTGGTGTGGAGTGATTTCCATGGACCGCAGTGGTACAACTTAGACAATATGTGTGAATCCATACGAAGTGCGTGGATATATGTGCATATTTGCTTTTGCATGCTTTTGCCCACCAACCTCAAACCAACGGGACATGTTGAGCTACTTCACCAGGTGAGATTGGCCAAGCCAGTGGACGTTGAAAGCTTCGCCATCTTCAACATGTGTGATGATGAGTACGACCATCGGCTCAGATGTGATGGCCATTTGGTGGAGTTGTTGAACGATGCAGGGGAGGTGGGAGCCCGCCCGATGGTGATCTCGACGGGAGCTCGAAAATGTGTTCAACGCTTGATGTTGTAATATATAAATCATATAATTGTGTCGGTAGTTTGTTTGAGGTTGATTTTACTGGATGTTCATCACAAAGCATTAAGAGGTGGGAAACACCTTCACCTAGGCCCTGGGTCGCAGTTTTTTCACCACAGTTCCAAACATAGTCCTCATTTGGAAACAGAGAATCAGCACCCAAGCTTGTGAATGTGAAGCACGCTGTTCGTCAAGGGAGGTGCTGTTCCCGCGACCAGGCACATTGTCAGCAGATGCCCTGATTGGTGTGCGTGTGTGTGTGTGTGTGTGTCCAACCCTGGACAAAGGGTTTTCCACCACCACTCTTTCTATACTACATGAGCAGGGGAGTGGAGCAGGCCTGCAGAGCTCCACTTAACAAAGCTCTCTGCAGTGTCCTGAGGATATCAGCAAGGACGCTTGCTGACGTACCTGCACCAGAAACTGTTACTCAAGCTTTTCCACTTACGATTTGATTCATGGTGGTTTCACATGCTAATCCCCAAAAACCAGCTTCCTTCAGCCGCTTTCCGCTGACTTTGAGTTTGCCGCTGCAGTCATGCGATTGAAACAATTATGTTCAAACACCTTCAAATGCCTGGACATTTCACCTTGCTGTTCCATCGCCTTCCTTCCCAACGAGACAATTGCGTTAACTGAAAACCCAAGTTCGAAGTGTGTCCTGCTCAGCCGTCCCACTCGGGTGCTGAGTGTGATCCCCGTCACAGGGGCGCCGATCTTGCATGGGAAAGCAACCACCCCAACGCACCACCGCTCACTGGACTCTCACAGGAAGGCACCGACACCCTCACAGAATCAACTGCCACACCGGCCGCCGGGCCAAAAAACGGTTTCTTGAAGAATACATCGGATTTCAACTTTCAGTTTTCAGATTTCAGATCTCGGATCCGTCATTTCATTTCATGCCTTCAAATCATGTGCGTGTTTCCACGTTTGCTATATTGATGCCGTGATTCTTTCATCGACAGAACTCAAGGATGGGCATTACAGCTCTTCAGCTTAATTCGAGATGCATGAACACACACCTACCAACAAGCTCACATCCAGCACCACCTTACAACATACTCACCATCGACACCAGAGATGACACCTTCAACAACAACAAGACAATACAACTCGGCACTTCTCCGCTGCTTTTTGCTGCCGCGCCGCGCCGCGCCATAGCTACGACCACGACATGCATTTTCCGTGGCCCTACGCTCACACCACGCCACCACCATTACCTACCACACAACCTCAACCCACATGGCCGCTGCCACAGCCATCAACTGCACCCACCTTTCCCACGACACAACCATCGGCATACCCTCACCCACAACCACAACCATTTCAACCACCACCTTTTTTGTCCAACCCTACCGCCACTGCACTGACCTACGGCACACCATCCACTTGGACGTTTGTGCAACCATGTCACGTGCCACCGCAGCCCACACATCCAACTCCAGTCTTTCCGACAGCAGCACCTCCCCCTTCATACCTGTTACCACCACAACATCCCACACCACCGGCAGAACTTCCTCCCCCCACTACCCTGACCCATCCCCCTCCAAACACAGCAACAGACTGCGATTACCAATCATCCATCCACAGACCCCCAATGCGCCATCCCCCAGGGCGTTTGGCAGCCCTATTCAGCTTTTCCCCCAGTCACACAGCCTCCACTCCAACCGTTGCCTCCGCCACCACCTCCACAAACCATCAACGCCTCAACACCAGTCCAACCTCCACTCCAACAGCAGCCACCATCGGATCCAACACCACCAATCCAACCCATCCCCACGACTGCCCCGGACACTCCATTGCCGGTCCAAAACACGACCCCTCCAGCTACCGTATCCCAACATTCTGCATCCCCATCGCTAGTATCAGCCACACCAGCGCCCGGATCTTCACTATGACAAACCTGACACCACTGCCTCACCAGCACCACAACCACCTTCCCCGCAACCACCACACAGCAGTCGCCGCCACCACCACAAGAGCCGACGCAAGTCCGACCATCACCACAGAGGACGCCACCGCCACCGCCGCCGACATCGCCATCACCGCCACTCCAAACATCACAGCACAACCCGGCGACGGCGGTCGCCTTCAACATCCACTTACACATCCAGCCTTACGCCATCCCGCAGTCGCTCACCACCACAACCCATTGACTTACGCCCTAACACTGAACACACCAACCCAGACCCCTCTCAATTTCCCACCACAGCCGTCCTCCGTCGCCCAATCAACCGTTGGCGACCTCCACCCAACTTTCACACCTTTACACCTGCAGACCAAATCCTGGAATGGCTCGAATTCCACGCCACCCAACTCGACAATCCCAACCGACCACAACACCAGTACATTGCCAATATCCTCACAGACTGCAACATCACCTACAAGGAGATCACCGATTTCCGACAATATACTCACGCCAAGTGGAACGACGCAACTCACCAATACGACCAATTCCAGTACTACGCCATTTCACTTCCCTTCCTCAACACCAAAGCCACTACACCAGAACCACCTGCGGTTTCCCGCGCCACATCAACCCACCGGGAAGTCGCCCACATCAACGCAGGCCACACAGGCCCCGTCGGCAACATTTCCAACATTCTACGCCAAGGCCGATTTTTACCCAGCACACTCCACTTTGCCAACTACCCTGGATTTTTTGCCCAGGGCGTTCGCATCACCCACAACCAACCCCATGACCACAACGAACTTGCCCGCATCATCCACAACACCTGGCAACTCCACAAGAACTCCCATTCCCTTATCATCACACTCCTTGCTTGGGGTGCTGCCACAAAATATACCTCCGGAGGTGAGGAACACGCCATGAACCTCCTTAACGACCACCATGGTGCAGTCTTTCATCAGAAGGGCCGCTGCTGGGTGATCCACCCGGACCACGCCATTGTCAAAGGACTGGCCTGGTCCACAAACTCCACTCCACCGGACACATAACACCACTATCCCACATCTACACACCACTACCACCTCCACATCCACTTTTGGTCTCACACCACCACCTAACCTTTGCTCGTAGCAGCCAAAAAAGAGCCTCCTGCAGCGGCCACGCGAATTTTGAACCCTCAATTTTTCAAGCTCTGCAGTGTTTGCGGAAAAATTTTTCTTCAATTTATACCGGCTGTTCTGATGGAGTATTTCACATGTCAGATTCTCATGTACTTGACTGTCCAACCGGCATTGCATTTTCGTACTTTGCCTGTGGAAATTTGATGCTCGTTTAATTCATATGCACGGCCTCGTGATGATGCGCTCCCTCAGACTCGCCGCTGTCCGGCTGCTTTGGCGCGCTGCTGCAGCAACCCGTGACGATTCCGTGCTATTGTACATCCCTACATCTCCGAATCATGAGCAGCACACCGACACCTCTACGCAACGACACCTCAACTCTCATACACAGAACCACAGTGGTACTTTCGCAGCTGCAGAACCTACTCAGACAAGCAACCGATAGTGTAGCACACCTCCACACTCAGTTCCTCCACCATATCCACCAAGCGGATCCGACTTTCCGCCAACACTTTCAGCCACTCCCAACCCCGCCCAACCACCCTATACGTTTACCATCTACTACCTCATCTTGTGACTCAGCACCATCCAGACCACCCCTCCGTTTACCAGCACCACCCTCAAAAGACTCAGACGACACTCCCACAACACCCCCAGATCCACAACCCACCACAACACGCAAGCGGAAGCAACCACCCCCACCACCACTGAACCAACAGGCGGACTGGGATGCTTGGGACGGCGACGCCGACTGTCGCCTGGTCGAACTCAAAGAAAACCCCAGACTTCGTCCCAACTGGACCACTGTGGCTCGCCGAGTGGGCTTCTCCGTAGAGCAATGCCAGGCCCGATGGCAGGAACTCAAAGACATGCAACGTCAGCAGGACCAACAACTCTTCTCCACACCACTACCAACCGCACCACCAAGACAAGCACCTTCCCCATCACCAACACCCACATCACCAGCAGTTTCCCCAGCACCACATTCACAACCGGATTTCTCCCCTTCCCCCATAACAACGCCACCGACTTCACCACATCAAACGACTCCTGCTGCTGTGCTGCTGACGCCGGCCGCTGAGCGAGCACTTAGTGAAGACAGTCATCCGGAGAAATCTCCACTTACGCCCGTTGGCAGTTATTTCATTTGACCCGTTTCACCCACCTCTCTTTACGGCGTGCTGCAGGACAAATCCACCGACGTGCACTGATATTTAGTTTTTCACGTCCAGTCTACTTTCACCAGGTTGCCCAACTTTGATTTGTCAGTTTTCAGGCTCACTTCAGCTCCGCAGCCTTTTGTGCGCCATTTCATTCCATCAATTGTCATGGCCAATCCTCGCGCTCGCCCTCATAACAACACCGCCGACACAGAACACTACCTCCCACAGCGCCCTCCGAGCTGGCTCCAACCTTCGATTGGCACTCAGCCCGACTTTCAATCCCTCAACGGCTCTTTGGACCTCCTCTTTCTGGTCAACCAACACCTCCGCCATCACCCATTTCACACTGAACCTATGCCAAGCCAGACCTATTTTCAAGACCAGAGAGCATACAACCTCCTTTACCGAATGCGCGGTGACCTGATCTTGCTGGACCGCCTGATCGATAACCTCTCCCAGGCTCGTCGGCTCCTTCAATTTGTTACCACCGGCCCCGGGCTCCCGGGACAATACCGCATCAACCCCACAGCCACACTATCCAGCAGAAACCTGGCCATTCTACACGACATACCGCCAGGTTTTCCACTACCACCCGGACTTTCCAGCCGTTCACCCTCTCCCTCACCACGTACCCCACCACAAGACGCCGAACGCCTACACTCATACTGGACAGGTCCCCCACCACAAGCCACCCCGGCCACCAACATCAACACTACCACTCACACCAGGGAACGTTCACGATCCCGCGACAACCTCTCACACCGCATTGGCTAACTACAGCAACATCCAACCTCAGGCTCTACGGCAGCCGCTACGCAGTTTGCCAACTATGAGACGGCATCCCTGCCCACGGCTGCTGCTACATTTTGTTTTTCAAGTCTCACTGATTTTCTCGGCGAGCGGCAAAACTCAGCCATCCAACAGAACTACTACTTTTCACACTCACACTGTTAATGGTTTTTCACATTTGCTTGCCACCATATTTTCTGCAGCCATTTGACCGAACTGTTTCTTCATAACCGCCCGTCCTTTCTACGACATGATGCCTCGCGATGATCTACGAACTCAACAACCTCCTTTTTCAGCGACCACTACTTTATCCCCTGGCCCACCCACTCCACACCACAGCTACTCTTTACCGAACAATCCCATGCCATACTTGGCTCCGTCCGTGACACACCAACCTGAACTACTCCTGCTCCACTGGATGATCAACACTATATCCTCACTTGTTGAGGATCTCCAACATCACCCCATTGTGCAAGATCCCATCCCCCCAATGTCTACTTTCACCAATACACCAGCCTACAGACTTTTTCTGCAGACACGCAACACACTGCGACATTTGATCAACACCACCCACGACGCCCGCCGTGGACTCAACAGGCTGCAATTCCTTCCTGGCTCACCAGGCTCCCCTGGCCACTACCGCATTGATCCCACCCTTGACATCCCACCACAACAAACCAACCTCCTCTCTGGAGCCACCTCTCAACGCACCCCAGCCACACCATCACCCACCAACACACCACCACTCATTCGCCGGTTCAGTGGCAGGGACAGATCTCGTTCCCGAGACCGGCTTCCCCTCACCACACTCTCACAGCCGAACCACACAACCCCTCGACACCAGACCATCCCAGACCGACCTTTCGCAGCTCCCGGCCACCGCGGACACCTGCATCAAGCACTTTGGACGGCCTCCAACTCCAGTTCCACCTCCTCAGCAGTTTGCCACCTGCTTGCTGACACACCGTCCTCCTCCCCTGAGGCGCCCGGACAACGCTTGGTCTCACACATTACACTTTGCTCGGAGTGAAAAATCCGTCCTTTCAGTTTTCTTCACACTATCTTTTTTCCCACCCAGCAGTCACACATTTATCTCCGCAGCCATTTGAACTCTCGACGGGCCGCTTCATACAACTCACTTCGCTTTCTCACTACCCCATGGATTACGACTCTCCCGACTGGGATCGCACTCCCACAGAGTCTATCGAAGTGAAGGATGAGACACCACACCTCACCAAGGCAGAAGCCGTTGAGTCATCCATCAACGACCCAAAGCTGGAACTCACGAAAAAGGAGGAAGACTCCCCACAGCATACTCCCATGCTTTGCCCTCCGGTCAGCGCTGTACCGGATAAAACCTCCACCACATCTACAACACCACCAGCCAAAGCCCCCCCAGTTTCTCTCACACATCTTACCGGAACCTATCCACACGCAACACACCACAGACAAACCCCCGGCCAACACCAACACAGCCTACAGCCATACCTCCGCATTCCACGGCACCACCAGCACCACCATCTACCGCATCCTCCACCAGCACTGAGGACCCTGTCATCCTCACCACCAATGTTCCCATTCTACCAAAAGCACGTCCGGGGCACCCACCCATCAATACCACTTGGGTGGGCCCCCCACAATGGCACCATGCTCCACATTCAGCAACACCTACACGCATCCCCTTACAGGTCACCATTCCACATCCCCACCGGAACGGCCAACTTCTACCCTTCAACTTTTCCAACGACATCAAACACTACCTCAACCCCACAGCACATCCCACTCGACGACCAGCCACATCACGTCCCGTACCACCAACTCACTTCCGCCCAACCACTACCACCAACACTACCACAGTGTTCCCACCAGTACCTCCTATTCCAGACGCACCACTAACAGAGCAGCAGGCGGCCACGCTACAACAGACCATCCTGCGGATTGCGCGCCAAGCCGCAGCTGCAGCCGCGGCCGAGCTCAACTCACGCCACAGCAGCTCATAGTTTCACCCCACACCATTCTCACACAGCGTGTGATGACCAAAAAAGAACGCCATCTCCTTTCGGGGTTTTTCACTTTCCACTTGTTCGACTTTGTCTGCACAGTTTTCCTGCCCATTCTACTTAGATTGAGATCTCGTTCTAACTTCCCAGTCCCACAGGGAGAGTGTTTTCTGTTTGACTGCAGCCGTTTTTCAAACTCGTGATTGTTACCTGCAACCGTGCACCGCCTCCACTCTTACCTGTCAATGGAGAGCAACGCCGACTATGATGAGCAGTCTGAGGTTCTATTTCTCTTCAATGAAGATCCGGAGGAACTACCTCCGCAATTGCACAATCCACCTTCCCCGCTGCAGCCTCAACCCAATCCATTTCACACACCCTCACAACCTGCACCATCAGCCACCACCAACATCTCGGCAGACCAATCGTTTTGGGCCGAAGTATACACCCTCCAACCACCCCACGCCCTCATGGGCATCCTCACTGACCTTCATGTCCACAGATTCGTTCTTCACCAACACCTGGACAGCCTCAACGCCCTCACTGACACCCCTATCGGACATCAACCTCTCACTGAAACACTTCCACCACCCGTCCAGCGGCTCATTGCCATTTACCACAACAACGTACAACGCATCCAGAGCCACACGCGCTTGGCTCTCAATGCCATTGACACCATGGCTCGGTTTCCCCCAGCAGCATATTTCCTGGATCCCAACCTAACCGCACAGACCTCCACATCAACACACACAGAGACAGATCCTCCTCCCAGTTCCACTTCACCTCTTCGCTTCTACCCAATTCCCACCGCCGCGGCCAGAACTACCACTTTGCAAGATGTCGCCACTCAAACTCCTCCATCTTCAGAATCCATTCTGGCCAACCCACTTCCACCACTTCTCATGCACGAATCCCAACAGACCACTCCTCGAGCAACCCCTCGAGCAGCCACCCATCACCGTCACATCCAGACGGACATCCACGCCATCGTCTAGCTCCCTTCTTTTGCCGGCCTCATACCCACAGCAGACAGTAACCAATCGGCTACCTCCCCTCCCACAGCCAGCAGTACTTTTCCCACAGCATCCCCCAATCCCACATCAGCCACCAACAAACAACCACACGATCGATGGCAATACGTCAACCTCATCCCCACACCCACTGTCACCTTGCCGGAACAGCCCCACACTCCACCTACATTTCCATCCCCCATCGGCGGCACACCGCGCAACAGGCGCTCCAAGACACCTCCTCGCACCACTACCCCCACCCGCACCCGCCAGCCGGATCCACGCACCGGCTCCCCGACCCCCCACAGCAGCGCCTCCGGCATCAACCGCCATTCTACCACTACAGTCCACCCGCTTCCAAAGCGACCTCCACCATCACTCTCTCAAGCCCTACAGCATCATTCTACCACCGAACCCCTTCAGCCTGTGCCCCCGGCAACTGGCTGGCCGTGCTTCCAAGGCGGATCTTACACGCCTGCACCATCCGTGGCACCACCAACAGTCGCCCCCTCGCCCACGCACCCGTGGCCAGCACATTATCCCCTTCCAACACAGCAACCCACCCCATTCATCCCACCACAGACTGGCTCCTCCAACTTGGGTCCACCACCCCCAGTGGTCATGCTCCACCCATCCACGACCAGGGTGGACACGCAGGGGCGCCGACTATGACCCCGTTACCGACCCGTGGCATGCAGACAACCATTGATCACGCAGCTGCAGCTTCTGAGGCGCCTGTCATGATTTCACCGAGGATGATTCATACAATAACTTTTCCTACCCTCACTCCCTCCGTAGTTTTCCTATGTAGGCCTGGTTTTACCACAGCTTTCCACCAACATGCCCACCATCATCTTCGGACATTGGCTCAGCTTACTCCGCAGATCAACACGCTCAGTTTCACTTCGCACAACGAAAAAACAGCGCGCTTCAGTGGACAGTCTGATACTAACCATGGTTTTTGGATCCACATGGAAAACCTCTCTGGTTTTTTGCGGCATTCCTTTTTTCTCAGCGGTTTTCGGGGTTTTTCCTCTTTTGACCCCTCCGTTTCCGACAGCATGACTGTTTTAACGCCACTGTTGCTCCCTCATTTGACTTTCCCCGACCTGTTCTCGCATGTTCAGCTTGCTCAAATCAACAACCGGTGCTCCACGCCCACGATCCAGTGATACTTCGCCCAGCCACCATGGACGCGCAGTGGCAGCAATACTACTGGAATCATTATTTGATGCAGCAACATCATCAGCAGCTCACCAACCCAGATACCACAACTTCTCCTCCCACCACCGCACACCACGCCTACAGCCCCACAGGCACCTACGGCCCACTCACTCACGCACTTCGTACACACCACGTCCACCACTCCAACCCGTATGTGACTCCACCGTACACACCGCCATCGCAGCATACACCCCCACCCCAGGCATCCACCTCACAGCCGGAGTTTCCACCTCCGCCACCGCCACCCCTGCCAACGGCCAAACCCGTCACTCCACCACCATCGACTTTCCAACACAGCCCACCGCCACCACCCACCACACGTGGCAACACAGCGCCTGCCCCACCGCCCCCACACATCCCATCCCCCACACCACCTGTTCCCGACTTCTGGAACCCAACCGAGCAACATTGGGACTCCAACACCCTGCACGGCCACCAACTACATCGTACAATCCAACCCACCCAGTGGTCTCGAAAAGCAGGTGTGGCAGGACTCCCCACCTTTGAGGTTTTCCCGTGGCAATTGGCTTACCACGGTACCTCCGAGTTCACCGCCCGTACCCTGAGCAACGGCAAATTCACAGGTTTTATTGCCACCAGAAGCATAGCGGAGTCAGTTTTCGTGACCCATTTTCTCCAACAACTCCGTGAGAACCGCCTTGACCTTGACGGCATCGCGGAGGCCCTCCACACCCAACAGAGCACAGACATTCCCAACAAAACCACCCATGCCCGAGCGTTTCACGCTCCCCTCATCAAACTGCTTATTGACCAACTGCAAACCCACTCTCCAGCACCTGCGGAAGGCTCCGCTCTACGCGCCCTCAAAAACACCAACGACGAACTGGCTCGTGCACGTCAGAAACTCCAAGACCTGGGCAACCCACTTACACCAGTCAAGAACACCAGCCGATCTTCCGTACCAGCCGCCCCATCTCACGCACCCACTCCACCACCACCGAAACCACCAGCCCTCACCGACGTCTTGCAACCACCACACCCCACACTGCAAGACGATATCCCCGAAGGCTGGAACCACCCAGAGATCCAACAATGGGTCACTACTTTCGACCCCACCATCCAAGAAGCTGCGAAGGACGTCATCCGTCTGCTGCAAACAAGCAAAGTCACCACGCAGCAGCTAAAAGAAGCAGCCACCAAGTATGGCCTACCCCTCAACCGGGTCAACCGACTCCCCATTCGCAGCCTACAACAGCTGGTGGGAGTTGGAGCAGCCATCGGTTGCTGACTCGCCATTCTGGCCCAGCAGCAACCCAGCCACACCAACCTCACCCAACTCTTCCACCTGCACAGAGCACTTTCTATCCTCATCCACCGCACCCAATACATCGACCGTGCCGAGGCCATCTTTGCAACCGGCCTTCTCCATATCACCCTCCTTTTCGCATACCCTTCCAACACCCGTCGCTCACAACAATGGCGCAACCGCCTCCGCCAGCTCCACATTTTGCCCCACACCTACCACTACCACAACTTCCTCTCCTCCAATTCAGTCTACATCAAGCTCCACTTCAATCCAGACCAGCCCCAACGCTGCTACCATCAGCATGGCCACTTCTATGTTGGCTCCACAGCTATTGGCATCCCCCACCGCGAGCATAATCGCCGCGCCAAACTCAAACAACTCCAAAATAACATTCCCATTTCTGCAGAACTCTCCCTACGTTATTGGCATTCACATAACAACATCCACCACTACACCACTATTCAACTTACCTCCCATGACACATACGACCAAGCCTGGATCCAAGAGCACCATTACATCGCAAACTGGATGCCTCCGCTCAACTGGCCTTTCATTTCCCACCACCTCAAACTCAAAGCTCAGGGATGGCAGTTCGCGAAACACAGAGCCCACTTCTACTCCAGATTAGCCACCCACAAACGACTTTTCCGACGCCTTCGACAACGCCAGTACACCCTCAGAGAACCACACCTCTACACCTCCACTAAGCATCACGCCCTCCAACTTCTTCGCAACCTTACCAAACACACCGCAGCCTCCTTTGAAGCAGCTAAAGAGCTACGAAGCGGACGCCACACGGACCTCGAAGTCTATGCAATCCGGCGCATGGCCGCAAACCTGGAAGAACCCGGCCGCAGCCGAGCCCTCCACATCCTCAACAAAGCCTTGATCTACCGCAACCTCACGCCACCAAAACCAAACATCCCACTGACAGTGCCCTTCTTGGCCCATGACGACTTTACCAAGCACTGCCAACAGTGGCTTCGTACTACCATCCAGCAGCACAAGCATTTCACCATTCCCCTCCACCTCCCCTCCCACAGACTGCGAGAAGCCGCCCACAAAACCCTCCGCTCTCACCTGCACAACCACCGCACATGGGAAGATACCCTCCACTCCCCACCAGATCCAGCAGACCTTCCCTGTGCATGCGATCACCTGCGCACCCTCTTGCAGGATCCCGATACCCCTACCATCAACGGCCACTACATCCTTACACTTGACCAACTCCAACTCCCTACACACCTCGGCATTTTTCTCAACGCCAATATGAACAGCACCTATTACCCAAGCAAAGCTCGCTACTTCCTCATTTTCAAGACGGCCTACACCAAATGGCTCAAACTACAAGGGCTTCCACCATCCCTCGTTCAGCATCTACAACCCTTCCTTGAGCACCAATGGCGCCTTCATAACACACACCTCAAGCAGCAACCCCGTTTTACGGCCCGCCTGCTTCGTCAACTGCAAGAACATTTGGGCAAACACACATTGCTCCACCATGCCGATCATGAGCTCCAACAACTTCGGCTGTTTTGCCCTCGACGATACTTCACTGGAGCCTTGAACACCTGGCAATCCCCCGAACTTTTCGAACCACTTCCCTACATCACTGCCGCCAACATCCACGACCACCTGGCCGCCACAGTCCCCTCCATCCTGCGCACCCGCTACAAGTGGGGCTTCCGAAAAGACTTCAACATCCCCTACGGGGTTGTCCACCTCAAAGAGAAGAAGCACTGGCAAAAAGGCCGTACAATCATATCATACTTCCAATCACTAAGTGGCAACCTGCTACGCATCACCAGCCGTGCCCTTGACATTATCCTCCAACACCTCTACCCTCAACATCCAGGCCAAATGTCCATTCCCCAGCTTTGGCACCACTTTCACAGTTACCTCACCCAAACCCCACCAGACATCTCACTACACGCCACCAACGATGACCTGGTCGGTTTTTTCAACTCCGTCCCCCAGCACCGACTCATCGATGCAGTCCACTCCCTCGTCCACCACTGGCAACAACAGCAATCCACACACACCCTAACGGTGGATGTCCAGGCCACCGGCAATCCTTTCCACCACTCACACATTGGCAGACACCATCGGAAACACCCTACTCAACGCACCATCCAGACTTCCGACATCACCACCATCGTGGCTTTCGCCCTCAACACATGCATTTTCCGGGCTTGCAACAACACTTACAAACAAATCTGAGGAGCCGGGATTGGATCCCAGCTCTCTCCAGCCCTATGCAACGTTGCCATCACTCTCATTGAGCACTCCTGGCATCAGATCCACAACAACCTCCTTCAACACACAGACCTCCACTTTACTTACTATCGCTATGTCGACAACCGCTTCATTGTCCACAACGAACATTTCCTTCAACACCCGGCTATCCAAACCCTTATCCACCACAATTTCTTTGGCGACCCTGTGGAACTAGAACCGGTGGAGGATTTCCATCTCCTCGGTTTCAACATCGACCTCCCACAACGCACCATCAACTACATGCAACCTTCTCAACCCTGGAAAATCCGGGATTCCACCACTGCCGGGAGCCAGCGCTTGGCTCTATCAGGCATCCAATCACGACTTCACACCATTCGAAAATACACATTTCCACCCTCCAGCGCTGATGCTGGCGCGGCTGAACTTGTGAATCTATATGTCCAAAAGGGGCATAACTATCACGCCTGCCACCGGTTTTTGAAAACAGCGCCGAACGCGGCGACCTGTGTGTGTCCAACCCTGGACAAAGGGTTTTCCACCACCACTCTTTCTATACTACATGAGCAGGGGAGTGGAGCAGGCCCGCAGAGCTCCACTTAACAAAGCTCTCTGCAGTGTCCTGAGGATATCAGCAAGGACGCTTGCTGACGTACCTGCACCAGAAACTGTTACTCAAGCTTTTCCACTTACGATTTGATTCATGGTGGTTTCACATGCTAATCCCCAAAAACCAGCTTCCTTCAGCCGCTTTCCGCTGACTTTGAGTTTGCCGCTGCAGTCATGCGATTGAAACAATTATGTTCAAACACCTTCAAATGCCTGGACATTTCACCTTGCTGTTCCATCGCCTTCCTTCCCAACGAGACAATTGCGTTAACTGAAAACCCAAGTTCGAAGTGTGTGTGTCTTCTCGAGTGTGTGTGTTCATCCCCCACAAAAGGGTGGGTGATGAGTTCCGGGATTGAGGGTAATCAATTACAGATGCTTGCTCTGATTTTTTGAGCTCCTTTAAAGTAGGACCATGTAGAACCTTGGCTGTTTGCATTGCACAGTCCTTTCTCGAAGCTATATACCCAGTCAGCCAGATTGTTTGGATCCTTTTTTTCCCGATCCGGTCACCGGTGCCAGGTGGTCTTCGCCCAGCACATCTCGCAGGAGCTAGATGTGGCGCTCTTCGACCAGGCGAAAGGCTGTCGACAGCGGTGGATCAACGAAGATGCGCGGAGCATCATGGCCAACGTGAGCCTGGAGGTGGGCAGTTGAGCGTTCTCGGGAGAATGCAAACTAAGAATGTTCAGTTTTGATATGTTTTGATCAACAAACGTTAAAAAAAAAACTGCCAGAGGTGCCAAGGAAGATAATGTTCATGTTCATTCCCTGTTTTAGTTTTATTTCGTTCTATCGAAATCCCACTTCTCCAGTAAGAAAATATCAAGCGTTATGGACATCATTGAATTAATCTTGGGAGTCCAAGACTCAAGACCATGTAAAAATTTGCAACATCCCAAAAAAGACTTGCTTTACTTTTGGTGCCAAACATATTCTTTGGACTTCTAGGGTTGGTCATGGTTAGTTAATCTAATCATCCGATCAGTTGTCTTTAGCGATGAATCATGGACAAAGATTCATGAACAAATGGGCAAAACCCAGATTCCAGCAGTGGTACTGCACGGTACATACGGTACCATGAAGTCCATGAGTCATGGACTTCGAGGTGATGTGCGGTTTGTGCTGCTAGTGCTGCCTGTCGCGGCCGAACGCACCACCGGCCCCAGGTGGACGCCGAGGACCCCGGGCAGCTCAAGGTTTGTGCCACACGGATGAGCGGAGAGCTTCTGGTGGAGGTGGCGGGGCGCAAGAAGAAAAAGCCAAATCGGATGGCAAATAATCGAGGGCTAGATTTAAACCATAGAGAACTGCTTTTTGGATGACTAAAGTGGCTTTCGGTATCGAGTTTTCCAGGGTCCAGAGCCCCGGCTTGTTTGGCCATGAGGTGTTTACAAGCCCGGAGGCCACTCCGGCCATGCTTTGTGAGGAGATCGGAAGGCTTTGCGGCCTCGAGGCCAGAGAGTGCATTTTTGGTGTTTTGTTTTAAACAACCCAATTTACTAACCCTATAGGGCTCCAACTACCTCCTTTGATCGGGGTGGGTTTGGGGGGTCTAACCACCTTCCCCGAGGATGTGGTTGGAGGTCCAGGGAAAGATCTCATCACTCCAGGAATCCCACAAAGAACCCAGTTGCTCACCCATCCACCCTGCTGGTTCACCATGTTTGATGAGGCTTATCATTTGCGGCTTCTTTTGGCCGATGGCCGAGTATTGCGGCTGAGCAGCGCGCCAGAGCCTCTGCGGAGTTATTTGGAGAATGACGGCAACGAGAACGGGGAGTGACCTCGAAGATCGTGTTGTTGGCGCTCGGCTTATCCAATGCATCCACTGCATTGGCCCGGGAGTTCTGGGTTTCACACCGTTTCACGTCCCAAAGTGGGCGAGAGTGACAAGAGAATGCGAAAACGGTTGCAATATGTGCCATGTGTGCCGTATATATATATAATATATATATATATAGAGATTGAGTGTTGTCACGAGTCAATTCGAGGAAGATCTCAGCAGGTTCTTTGACAGGGCTGAGGTGCAGGCTGAGGCGAGCAATGGCAATAATGTCATCCTTTGTTCATTCGTTGCACCAAAGACTGCTCGGGAATGTTGAGCCCACCGTAGCCACGAAAGCAAAATGGTATTCCTATGCCCAGCAGCTGAAGCTTCCAAAGAAGCTTGCAGATGCCTCCAAAGATGACTCGAACATTCTGGACATGACCATTTTACCAGAATTTGACACGTCGTCACAAGGAGACTGGATATACAACTTAGTTGTATCCTTCTTACGCCAAACAATACACCACTCTGATTGAGAGGGTGATACCTCCCGTGGCCCGAACACCACACCAAGGAGCGGAAGGGCTCGAGACCTCGGAGCAGCAGAGCCGTCGCTTGGCGCGGCGCACGCCGGAGCACTCGCTGGAGGAGCGGGGGCGTCCGGCTGGGGTGGAGGTGATGGCACTGACTGGTGCGACGAAAGTAAGGACCTAGGCTGGATCGTGAGGTATTTACAGGGTGGTTCATTCCCTCATTCCCTACAAGTCGCACGAGTCTGACTAGCAGGCCATTCCCCACCAACATACCATAACATACCCATAGTGGATGGTGAGTGAATCAAGATCGCGGCCGCAGAGATCAACATGTAGGGACTAGTCGAACTATCTATCTAGAGGTGCCTAATCTATGTTAGTCTCATGGTATGAAGTTACTTGTGTAGGTGGAGTTTAGGAGTCCGGAGGTTTACTTCAGCGCCGCTGACTCACTAACATGGAAGTGGATAATGATCCCTTGGAAATCCTTGGAAGACGTTTTCCTCGACAAAGGGGATTTGTCCACTTCCATGTGAATCGATCCAAGTGGAAAATGAGTATTTCGACTGATACTGTTGTTTCTTTGGGTTCTGTTGTTCGTTGATGGTGTCGTTGTTCGTTGTTTTTGTTTGTTTGATTGATTAAATTGATTGTTTGCTTGACTCCTAGAGATGCACACCTCAAAAAAATCCATTGGAATTCTTTTCATGGATCGAAGTAGTCCTTTGCAGTCGACCCTCCAGTTGTAGCTTCCTGTGACGAATTGGGGGAGTTTAAGGTGGATCATGGAGCGGATGCCCTTAAGAGCCAGCGTAAACCCCTGGTGCATGTGTTCAGATCGTCTCCTTTTACGGCTAATCAGCCAGTGTGTGGGCAAACCATCATGTTTCCCTCTTTGCCGATGGGGCTCCTAAGATGTTCATCGACCGCGCTTTGAAGGAGGCCGAGGGGCTGGGTGCGCGCCGAGCGCGGACGCCTCCTTTGCCGAAGAACCTCTCCATGCCCAACCTGCACGAAAGGCATGACACCGAGGTGCCGACCCAAGGGGATTTCGCACGAAGCAGAGAGCGAGGATGTTCTAAAATGTTCTAAAAACAAGTGCCGGTCTTAGAATAAGATGTCAGACGCCGGCGTGTGAATCTGGCTGTATGGCTTTAGGAGCTTCTAGGTTTGCGTAGTATGATGCTCCTTTGTAGCTCCTCCCACAGAAACGCCCGGTGAGACACGGAAAACTCCCAGCCCCGCGCCCTGCGTCGGTGGCTTAGGCCGCGAAGGGCTATGACCGGCAAGTGGATCGCTGGCTGCGGCGGTTGATGGTGGCCGTAGCCTGAGTCATTGGAAGACGTACCGTATATTGGCATGGGTCTGTCCGTTCTTACCTGTAACAGTCGGTAAGCAGTTATCATCATTTTTGAAGAAGGCCTTTACTAACCGTAATCATTCACTGTTACAGGTAATAGGATGGATCCAACGTATATCATTTTCATTGTCATATCATTCTGGGTTGGTCGCAGGGAGAATTCTGCCCGGCTAGGTGACTAGGCGGAGTGCGAGAGATGATGCAATGCACATGTCCAGGTTGGATGATGAGGTTTCAGGCTTGAAATTTAACGGGAGGTACCAGAGACCAGACAAGCACACCGGAAGAAAAAAGAACACCTTGGGGTGTCCTAGAGGTCAGCCTTGTTCAAAGGTATTCCTAAAATGTTCAAACCAACTTTCCAGACCCACAGTGTTCAAACCCAGATGTTCTTCATGTTTGTTGGGCTCTCCCTGTCCCGACTTGGGAATGCTTGGCTCACGCGACGCCGCGGCACTCCTGCGGCGTCGCGTCGCTCCAAGGACGTGAACATCTCGCACAAGTCGCTGCCAGAGAGCTCGGCCCGGAGCCAGATTTGCACCCATTTGGAGAAGGTCGGAGGGGTTGGGTGGTGGATCCATCCAGGTGACGCAAAAAAACGGAAAAGAAGGTTGGAAAGGAAACGACATTGCGGACATGTCCAACTTCAACGTTTTGAGAGAGCACTTGGAATGGGCGATGTTTGGTTTGACCTCATGACTCATATCCTATCATATCCTAATTTCTTCTTAAAAGTTGCTTCCTTCCGGCAGCCATGAACGGCTCCCTCAGACTCCGCGGGACCTCGGCGCCTCCAACGCCCGCGCAGCCGTCGCCGAACCCGCACCGTGGCCCGCCCCGCTGGAAGGTGCATGGGTGGTTTGACCGCAGCAAGAAGGCCTCCACCTTCTTGAAGCAGAGCGCCGGATGTGAGAAGCCACCTGTGCCGTCGAAGCAGGCCTGGGTGTGAAGCAAGCAGCCGATGTTTGTTGGAGCAGGCCGCAGGGCTGGTATGAGGCAGGTGAATGCAAGTTTGATGCAAGCGATGTCAGGTGCGTGGATCATTGTAGGCTAGCTATAGGTGCTGATTGAGCATTCAGCAGATCAGAATGATGATTCTCAGAGTTCACAAAGATAGTTGGCGGCCAATCAAGAACGTTTTCTACTGAGGGCGCATTTCTGTGAGTGATCCTGGTAATGGAGATCCTATGAAATTGTTGACCAAGGATTGTCAGGGATCTATATACTTGTCAGAGATGCGGCCTTTGTGAGGCAGTGCCACTATGCTCTTGATAGACCAGAGGGAAGAGAGGCAACAGAATCCCAACCGTTCTCAACACCCCAAACATCACCCATCCCACGTGAAAGGAGACCGAGGAAAGACCAAACCAAGATCCCCCGATGAACCGATCCATTCGGACGTCCCGTGCACCTTGGCACAGGTCACCAACTACCTGCCGATGGACCACCCGGTTCCACCTGGATCGATGTATTGGGAGCGACCAGAAAAACTGCTGCCTGGCTGGGAGCACAGGAGGTGGAACCGTTTGATGAATCAGTTGATCAGTTTCCAGGTCGGAAAGGCCCCAGCAGAAGCCCCTGTCCAGTCTAAGTTCAGTTGGATACTTCATTGGTTTGAAGAGTGACAAGTGTGCTTGAACGACAGACTCTCTATGCTCTTCGGATGCTGGCAGAGTACGTTTAAGAAGCGCTTATAGCTTCTGAGCAGGTTGGTGCTTTTGTAACATTAGTCCTTCATTGATTGCCAGCTTGTAAAATCTATCCTGATCCCTAGAGGCCTTCTGGTTTCTACTTCCTCACATGTTTGAACTCTACACTGTCTCCGCCAAGCGCAGCACAAGTGGTTTCAGTTTCGGGCATGATTGAAGGACTCAAGATCTACAGAGGCCTCAATGAGGATTAAATGTCATGCCGCGCTGCATCAGAAAAAGGACTTACTGTATATGTACAATGTGTACTGTATATATATATATGTGTGTGTGTGTGTCTATATGATTCTATGTAGATATACATATTCGTTATTTATTAGAGTGCAGTCAAAAGCATTCTTGCCACCCAGTACAATTGTAGAGGAGCACGTCGACCAACACCTGCGACTCTAAAGTGACCCCGTTGAGCGATAAGAATCCTTCGTGCGGGTTTCAGCTAATCATTTCGAATCCAATGGGTGAAGGGTGGATGGACCCCACCTAGGCATTCCAGGTGAGCACGTGTACCTGTTGCCAAGCTGTTGGTCCATGCCCTCAGGATCTCCAAGGTGAAACAGGCCGTCTTTTCTTGAAGTTCCGGAACCCGGCCTTAAAGTATCTTAGTCACGGTCTCAGGATTCCAAAGCCCAAGGGCGAGGAGGACATGGAGGCCACTTCGGCCAACGATGCCACCACCGACCTGGAGAGCAGCGTCGACACGCTGGGGAGCCCGTTGAGCGAATGGACCTTTGTACTTCATTTGGCACTGGTGGAGCACATCGGTGATAGAGCCATGGCCATCCTGGACTCTGACTACTATTTCAAGACTGGCTCAGTCCTTTTTTCTTGAGTCTTGAACTCTCTTGAACTCATTTACATCCAACACTCCTCGACCAACCCTTCCATTTTGGAGCCAGGGTCAAAACATCACGAAACATCTCCTTAGATCAGCCGATGGCACCGCCAGCGCTGCTTGAGGTTGTTGGACGTCCTCGACCTTTGAGATGCAAAGACCTTGCTGCGAGTGTCTTTGGTGCGTCTTTGTCGCGCACCCCAAATCTTCCATCCGCGGTCGCCGGATTTTCCCTGGCTTCTAAGAAGCCGCTCCGGCGCGGAGGGCTAGGGAAGGAGGGGACCAAGAAACTGATGAAACATGGTGAAACCCAGAATCTCAATGAGCAAAATAGATGCATGAAAAACCAGATGTCTTCCAGGTTGAGGTTGGAGTTTGCTTTGCCTGGCGCTGCGCGTTGAGATCAGAAGATGCTCAAAAACCTTAAAACATCTTAAAACCACGGCCACTGCATCAGAGAGGGAAAGAGCAAGAGAGATAACAAATGCAAATGCAATGCTGCTTTGCTGCTCCCAACAATAAGCCATATAAGTAGCTTTTAATGCCCTCATCCCCATCCGGGCAACTTCCTTTCGATTGATCTTGTGTGAAACACCGCAGGAGCTTTGAGAGCTTTGAGAGCTTGTGTGAACCCTCATCCCATCACTTCGCTGGTGGGTTTTGCCAACCAAGCGCGTGTCATCCGGCCGGTCGACTCGTGCCGGGGTTGCACGGGGCTCACATGCACAGGGAGCCCCATGCAGTGTATGACTCTATGTGGCCATTTCGGCAGTTTGCAGCCGAGCACGATGCGCTTGTCATGAGATGTCTCTGTTGACGATAAAACAATATTTCACCACTTGAGAGTCGTACTTATAGCAATTCTATACTGATTCATCGTTTTCGTACAGTTACCCAGTAGAAGAGTCATTTGTTGCTGGGGGCCTGTTTTGTCAATACCACATGCTTGACTTTGAGAATCTTGCTTGCAGAAGGCCCAAATGAAGGGCTGGCTGCTGCTTGAGTGAAGATCGTGCTGGCCACGGATCTGATGCGATTTCAACCAGCCAAGAAAGTGTTTGATGTTTGAGGCTGATGGTAAGAAGAAGCTGCATGTTGAATACAGATCAACTTATGCATACCAAGCTCAAGGGTATGCATTTTTTGTATGACTGCGATGATTTACGTTTGATGCTCCCCAGCCTGATGGAACTGGAATTTGTATCTCAAGGGCTCAGTGTCGATTAGTTTAGACATCGAAGTCAGGAATCCGCTGGTGACCGCTAGGTGAAGCTTCGTGTGTTTTGGGACGTATCTACAAAATAGGGTGAAGCAATTGCTATGCACTCTGGCTCGCTGGAAAAAGTACAGATTGTACAGACACATCGCCTTCCCAGGAAACATACTACAGTAATTATCCTTCCATGTGACATATCCGTATTCATTTAAATGTAGCTAGTGTAAACCAGTGCCAGGCTCATGCCATGAAGCGCATGGATTGTTTGCCACGTTCGATGTGTTTTGTTGGATAGGCCAGGGAGCGGGCTGCCGAAGGTAGCACCAATATTTGAATTGGCAGGCCTTGAATCGTGAACTGAAAAGATGATAAAGATGTGGTTCATACCTTTACCCTGAGAGCCACTAATGACTAAGTTCCCCATGCACCTAGAGCTCCCCCAATGGCTGAGCATCGAAAAGGGGCCATGTCAGGGCTGTTTCATGCTGTTTCGGTTGGTTTGTCTCCCGAAGGGATGGCAGAGACTCCGGAATTCACGCTTTGTCCGACGGGCGCAGTACTGCTCCACCCCCACATGTGTAGAGCCCACTCACGTCCAGTGGAGATTGGTGGTCTTCCAGGCATTTGTATGCATCTAGATTCCATTGTCCTGGCTACAGTGTTATATAATATCCTTTTGATTGGGATTGGCATTGTCATTGGGCACCGCAGCTACTTCTGGCTACTGTACATTTCTGAACAGATGGGAACCCACATTGTTCCACAGTTCGATCGGAGGGTTGAGCTGATCGGAAGGCTACCGGAGGCTTGTGATTCCGAAGATATGCGTGGTATTGATTACCATTGAACACACATAGAGCCAATCTCACCCCTGATTGGATGGAATGAGGCTGGACCTTTTGGGGGGGTGCTTTGGTGATCAAAGAAAGGGGTCACTCAGGTACTGTAGGTAGAATATATTGATCATGTTTCTGGGAAGCAGTGCGGTCCTGGCGACAACTTGCATAGATTGAGCAACGTACAGGACTGTAGCTACCCCCGCTTTTTCCGAGCCTACCCCATTCTGCGCAGGTGTGGAGAGATGTTGTTTGCTGAAGTGCATTGGTTAGTGGATGATGGGTTTTAGCACACTTCGCATCTATGACATAGACATTCTTCTGGCATGGCAATTCGTTCTTGATGAATTGCATGATGGCACTTGGGCTTCCTCACTTCAAAGATCAACCAACCTAAAATAAAACAGCTTTTGTCGGACGGTACCACTGGTATAAGGCAGACAAGCTGGAAACAGAACAGGGATTGCATCACTGTCCTTGGCATGTCAGGAGCATAATATTTCCCCTGCACCGGGCTGATTCATGTCCAAGGCACCGTTCCGGGCCACAACCAGATCTTGGACCCGGCTTTCCAATCTCTCTTATTCTTTATGCCAGTCCAGTCCAAACTTACCGGACAAATTGAGCTCATGCCCTATGTTCAAGCATTGTGTAAAAGTGGCTGCTAAGGAAGCCGAAGCATGTCAAGACAAAATCACTGGTCACTGGCCAACCACGCGTCCTTTGGGGAAGGCTCTTCCGGTTGTAGGCTGCAGTCGACACATGGTACAGAGTACAGCAAAACCATTGATTTGTAGGAGGCAGAGGCAAATTGCCACCAGCAACGACTTTGCTTCATGACTCAATGACATATTTGTTGCAGGAATTGACATCTCAGAATTGCTCATTGGCTTCGGGACATCAAGACTATGGGAAATAGATTGAGTAGATTGCACATGTCATGCCCGTGTTTGTAAACTTAGTTTTGAAGTCGTAAGAGGATGCCGGTCTTTCAGCTTTCGACATCCTGCAACTCCACGTGCACTGCTCAGATGCAGAGCGCAAGGAGTTGGAATCCCTGTTCTGCGGCGCGTGTTTCATCACACGATCTTGGGCGCTGCTACTTCGGCAGTTGCCCATCACCTCCAAACACGCTGCTACTCGGCGTGTCTACAGTAAAATCGGACACTTGCAGAGTCAAGGGGAAGCAAGGGGAGGCTCAAGGGGAGGCACGTGCTGCAACAAGATCGAACACTTCCTGGAAATTTGGTGACAGTCAGGTGTGGCAGTAGCAAAAGCCTACCCACCCACTCTGCATGAAATCAGCCATCCCCAAGTTTGGCGACATCCAGCGTAGATGTGAATTCTCGTCATACATCCACCCAAACGCATGTTTAGAGCAATAGGTTGTATGCCTCCACCCAAGTCACCCAGAGCTACCCACTGCCTGGGGCGAGAGAGAGAGAGAGAGACAGAGAGAGAGAGAGAGAGAGAGGCGCGCGCGCAAAAGAAGCACTGTGAGGTCAGCCTGCTTTTGCGGCGCCTGGCTTGTTTGGCCTCAAGAACAGACATGTTCCATGCAAGAATCATATACCATCACTCTAAAACTCAGAAGAGTTTCTGAGGTTAATCAGGTTGTCAAGGAGTTTTGGACGTTTGTCCCTTGCAGTTCCTCCCTCCGGTCACTGGAAGCCCTCCGCGCCCTCCACACCCTCCACACCAGGAAGGGGGCACACATCACTCCAAGGCGGATCGACGAGAGAGAGATCCGGCCAGCAATGCTTTCTAAGATCTCAATGATGGCCTACCCTATCCTTCTACACCAAGAAAGGCATGCCAGATATCATCAGATATCCATATATATCCTGCTTGGGGATACATATAGACATTTTCATCATATATTTTTTTGGAGACGCTTGGCTCAAATCCCGAGAATGCCGTTTGCAAATCCTGTAAACACCACTACTCCTTGGGATTGAGCCAAGAATGTTGTCGTTGAGAAATGCCGCCAATGTACGAGCGCTAAATGCTCCAAACGGACTTTTGTTATCCTAGAGCAAAGACGGCGGGCTGCATTTCAATAGTTGTGAAGGCCGAAGAGTCATTCTGGATGGTGTTTCTCAAGCCAGTCAGTAGGATGATTGCCCCCCCTGTGAGACCTGTGCCACATGGAAATGAACATGGGCTCCAACCCACGATAATGGCCAATCATCTAAGTCTCTCTTCCTGATCCGCTCTTTTCACCAGGACCAGTCGTTAGAGCGGACAGCCATCGAGTACCAACACTTGCTGGGGATCCAAATTTCTTGCAGCGCCGGGAGTAGACTCCTCACCCTGAATTGGCCGCTCGTTGCGCCCCGTGCCTGAAGGCATAGGATTTGTTTGATTTTCTTTCAGTGTCTTTCAGTGTTTCATGTGTTTCAGTATGTTTTAAGGAAGAACGGCTGACGTTCGGAGAATTCGAGATGGGAGGGGACGTTCAGCAAGGTGTGAACAGTCTATTTGGACCGGAGAGAGGGCCTCTTCACAGGGCTGGGATGCGAAGAGGTGGAGATCACCTCGTGAAGGAGGACACAACTCGGTCGCACCTGAGGCTTTGCTTACTTCAGCGGGCCGCTTTGAACGGCCTTATGTCACCGCATGAAGGTGTCACACCGAGAGGGAAGAGCCATCAACATGTGGGCGTCGGCACAGGGAAGCCAACAAGGATAAACAATGCATTCTTGGGAATTCCTGGTGCCGGTGTCCTTCTTGTTCAACAAGGTTTGTGCAGGTCAGCAGAGCCGTTTCAGTCACATTTCAGATGTGGTCATTCATGATTCATGAAGGGGTATCTATGTAAGTATCTCGAGAGTGGCCATGGCTGCCAGGTGCATCTTCTTTTCTTCGCAGGCTGGGGATTGGCTAGGTGGCGACGACAGGTCAGAGAGAGAGAGAGAGAGGAACCCGTCGAAGCCAGTTCCGCAAGTGTACGTGGCACAGGTCAGCGTCCCATTCAACATCGGACCGATCCAGATTGCTTTGCTATTTGGATCACTGTAGTGGGGCATTCCACCCGTGTAAAGACCCGGTCTGAACGAGGCTTTCAGGCTCATGTGATGCTGAACCCTTGACATGACTATTTTGACTTACACTCCCGGAAACTAAGATGGACCCGGGTCGAATGGCACCCTGAGTTGGCTGTTTTCCGTTACTAACCAGTGGAAACCGGTTCATTGTGTGTCTTGGGTCGGGTACCTTGGAGCAAAGGGCTCTCCACTGCTCCAGGTTGGGCCACATGGCTCAGCAGGATCGGTCTGTGGACCGGAGCAGCTGGGTGTCCGAGGCGAGTGGAAGGAGCGCGTTTTCTTTTGCGGAGTGATGCCTTTGTTCCTTTCTTTAAAAAATGGAAGTATAGTGAAGTCATTGCTTGAGCCTCTTGAAGTGAAGGAAATAAGCATCTTGCACGCAGAGTTGTTTTTAGGTGTTGACCGAAGCAGCGCTTCTGTGATGCTGGACCGATGGCACTTCTGCGGGCTAAATGCAGAACAGAGGAGAAAGTTTTTTCCCGATCACTGATCTTTATGTAACCTGTTCCACTGATCACTGTATCACCTGTTGACTTCTTTTTATAGATTTGTCATAGATCCTTTGAAGGATCAATCCCCTTTAATGGACTGAGAGCTAACATAAAAATCTTGGAAGATCATGGAAGATCTCCCAGATATTTCGAACCGCAGCTCCCACCGATTTCCCAATGGTTCCATTCACCTCCTTGGCTCCCCGCACCTTTTGACCCCGCAGACTGGGCGGCCTGGCGCCGGACCTCGGACACCGGAGAAGCGCCGGAGCTTCTTGGAGGATCTGAGCGACCTGGGCGATGAGGCGAGCGCCTACGCCTGGCGCACTGAGGGGGTTGAAGGACATGGACACTCAGCTAGGTTCAGATTGACAAGGAGCGCAAAACAACACACATACACATGATTGGAAAACTGTTCCGTTATTGAAACTGCAGCGTGAGAACATGTATATAGAAGCACTCACTTTTTGCTAGGTTGCTAGATGGAAAGTACAGGTTGAGATAGCTTGAAGACACATAGATGTCCGTGCACCCGCAGACCCTTTTAGTAGCTGAAAATAGTTACGTTGACTCCTGCTGATGCAGGTTATGAGCCGAAATTGAGGTTCAACAAGACCACCTTGTGTTAGGCACGTGGCCTAAGCAAGTTGTTGGCTCCCATGGCGAATCCTTTTTGGTCGCAGGATGTGCAGGAAGCCTTTGAGGCTCAGGCGATGAGACCCGATGACCTGCCCGTGGTTCCTGGCGATGAAGAGGAATCTTCAGAAGAGCTACAGTCTGTTGGAGGACATCTCATCCAGCATGATCGGGGAGACGGTGATGACCGTTCTCTTCGAGGTGATGGCATGTCAGAAGAGGAAGCAGCTCTGGAAGATGAGCGAAAACCTGAGCAGATGGTGCATCGACCGGCAATCAGTGCAGAGACAACTGAGCGGCTTGGCATTAGTGCTCAAATGGCTGAAAGACTTGCGATTGGTGCGCCAGTCGTGAGGGGACCCGCAATCAGTGCAGACACAGCTGAGAAGCTCGGCCTGACTGTGCAAGCTGCGGAGCGTTTGGCGGCTAGTGCAGACCGACCTCAGTCTGGAAAAGGGGGAATAGGTGTAGCAAAGGGTGAGGTGAAAGTCACTCCGTTGTGGCCTACTGCAGCGACGTCGTCGATGGCACGATCGATGCTGGGTGGACTTGACCATGAGGGAGTTCCAATGCCGCCAAGAAGCTGGCTGGACAAGGACCGACACCATGACCTAGGGCATCAACCTCCTCGTAAAGAACATCGTTCGGGAGAACGTAAGCGAACCGAACGTGGACATCGTGATGGTGACGGTGGAAGTGGAGACCTACAGAGGGCCTTGGAAGCTCAGGTCGTGGAAGAACTTCGCCGTCAGAATGAAGAGCTGAGGTAGCAGGTGGAGTTGTTGCAGAGTGCAGCATCCATCAAGGATGAGACGGTGAAGAAGGCAGCTGATGCAACTCCTGTCAGATCTCCTGAGATGTTCACACCCATGGAGGGGCCAGGCGAAACTGTGAGACATACCCCTGGAGGAACACGAGTACCACCTGGAACTCCACCTGAGGTTGACGAGAACATGGATGGGGGAGCAAGGAACTTGGCTGGCCTGCCACCAGTACCACCGTGGCCGCTGGAACCCACGGGTCAAACAAAGAGAGCGCACGATGAGAGCTTTTGGAAGATCTTTGAGTCTGGTCTCACGGTGTGGAAGGAGTACCACAGGAATCGACCATACCAAGGTGAGCCTGTGGGAAGTGGTGCGAGCAGTGGTGCTGTTCAACAACACCATCTACGTGGACCTGGAGAATTTGAAGGCGGGGCTGGTCCCCGACATGAACTACCACACCAGCAATGCGGTGAACAGCTTGGGAAAAAGGAGAACTGGGTTGATTCGGAAACCCGTGAAAGTGGAGCCGCAAGTTGGGACGTGGTGGACGACCAATTTGACAAGTCGTGGATGGGAACAACGGCAAATCAACAAGCAGCGAAGATGCAATGGTTGGAACGTGAACTCAATGAACTACGTGGTCGCGTCCAACAACAAGAACAGGGTGCATCGTTGGGTGCTGGGCCGATGAAGATAGGTCAGCAGCCAAATGAAGTGCCTGATGAACCATTGTCCAGTGAAACAAAGTTGCCTCCACCAACGTCAAAAGTTGGGAATAAAGAGTGCATGGATGGTGGTGTGAAGGATGACCTTCGCAGTGTGAATGTGGTGCTGCCTCGCTTGCCTGAAGAAGGTGCACATCAAGCAGCATTGAAGTGTGGTGATTGGATTGCTGAGATCACACCGTTGGTCCATGATGTTAGCTCTTTTGCTGGCCAGTGGTGGAACCAGTTGATGGAGCATGTTGGGCAGGTGTGCAAGCAATGGTTGTTGGCCTCGGATCCATTGACCAGGTTGGCGGTCGAGGTCGAAACAATGCCAAACCAACCTGGAGGCCTGTCGGAGAAGAGTGCACTGTTGAAAGGATTGCAGTCACCAGCTCCGGCAACCAATGCCGCTGATGCCATCGAGAAGCTCCGTGGATGGAATCGAAGCATCATCCGGGCCGGAGAACTGGGTGTCACTCTTCCTGATCCAGTTCTACAGGTGCATGCGCTGGACCTGACGCGTGAAGCACAAGTGTCGTTCAGGATCCAGACCTGGCGTCATCAGCATGGGCTGGACGTCAGACCAACGCAGAGCACCGTGAATCAGTTCTCACTTCTGCTGCAGGCGGAGATGACCACCATTTCGTTGACGTCGAATACTGAGTCAAAGGGAAACAATGAAGCAAAGGTGAAGCAATTGCAAACTTCACCAACTCAGTCTGCCACTGCAGGGGCAAAACCATGCAGGTTTTCGGCAACATCGTCGGGTTGCTCACGGTGCAAGTTTGCACACTCCTGGGATGGAGTAGAAGACGAGCCATCGAGGTGTTGGGAGTGCTCAAGTTTGGAGCATAGAAAAAGTGCCTGTCCGACCGCAGTGGACAAAAGTGACAAAGGAAGTGGTGAAGCCAAGAAGGACGGCTTCAAAGGTAAGTCCAAAGGCAATGGTGGCAAAGCTAAACCGCAGGTCAACAAGACTGATGGTGCTGCGGGGCCCAAGTCACCAGAGACACCTGCTGTGCAAGGTGGGGGGAGTGATGGTGCAGTGGAAGCATCTGAAAAAGCTGGCAATGGAGGTGGAACTTCAACCCTGAGGAGCTCTACGGCAAGTTCGACGAGCACGACGGAGGCTGTGAACGGTGGAGCAGGTGGATCGGAAAACCAACTCTTGGGGGAGGTCACATCATTGCTGCGATCACTTCGTGCCCCTCAACCTGCAATTCGGGCGTTGATTGCAAAGGTGAACCACGAGGCGCAGGGAGTCTTGTTGGATTCTGGTGCAACTCACATACTCAGACAGAGCTCCTCGGACAGAGGATGAGTGGGCATGCGCACGTGAAACCATCGTGTGATCCTCAGGTGGGAGTCATTGAAGTCAACCTGGTGTCCAACTGCCCGTCCATCTCAATTGAGGATGGGGAAAAACTCATGAAGTGTTTGGAGAACAAAAGCCTCCAGATCCGGAACATTGTGAAAAAGCGTTGGGGTTGGGGAGGAGGAACAAGGGCAGGATTGGTTGATAGATCCAAAGATCCTGAGAAACAAGTTCCCCTTGGTGCCGTTGAAGCACATCGCCAAGCTCACGATGAGCAGCGCTCCCGTGGAACCAAAGAATGAGGAGGACCATTGAGAAAGAAAGCAGACTCTGTGATCCTGAACTTGTTCGCAGGCTCGGACCCGACGTGGTGGGAGGACAAGCTGCCTAAAGGATGGATCATGTTGTCAGTGGACATCCTTCTAACATCAGGATATGTTGGATGACAATGTCTTTGCCTACTTGATCTCAGTCTCAGTGGCAAGAACTGGGAAGGTGAAGTCGTGTAGGTCAGTGTCAGCCCTGAGGCTCCGTGATGATGGAGGCCCCAGAAGAGTCCGTGACCGAGAAGGTGAAGGCTGATGGGGGTGTGAGGGACTTAAGCCGCACGAGCAGTCAATGGTGAACATGGACTCACAGCTCTGGCTGCGAACGTTGGTGTAGGTGTGTGAAAGTTATGGAGGAGGAAATGTGGAGTACCTGTTGGAGACTCCGCAAGATCCAGCTGTGTATAAGCCTGAACTGGACCCTCCGACATTCACCAACTGGCCTGAGTTGCAGACCGTGTTGGAGAAGGATCTTCAGCTGCGGAAGATTGCAGTTGATCAAGGAGCGCTCGGGCATCAACGCAGAAAGCCTACATGCTTGTGGTCGAACATTGAGGAGATAGTGGCGGTCCATGGCATGAAGGATACAAGAAACGTTGAGACTTGGCCGCGAGAGCTCAATGAAGCGATGAGCTGCTCAAAGCAATTGGCGGCATGGGCACCTGGACTGAAGTGGAAGTTGGTGAACTCATGGACCCGTCGTGCTGCTGAAGGCCAAGTACAAGTTCGTGCACTCCGTGATAAAGAATGTGAGGAGTGGTATAAGTACATAGTGTGTGGCCACATTCCTTTTCGCCGAGATTGTGGCGAATGTTTGCGTGCAGCTGGAAGAGATCGCCCAAGAAGTCGACAGGAGCATCCAGATGCATATGCACTGTCAAACCCGTTCAAAGGTGATGATGGTGCCGTGATCACGGAGGAGGAGATCAAAAAGCGCGCCTTCAAACAGGAGATTGAAGAATCTCAGAAGCACGAATGCCAAGCATTTGACATTGGCTGCACCGCTCCTGAATCGCAAGGAGCAAACAGTCCTCACTGCAGTGGCCAAACTGTATGCACGGATCAAAGCCCTGCAAATCCCTGTGCTGTCAGTGAAAACGGACAGGGCAAAAGAATTTGTTTCCAAGCGATTTCGTGAGTGGGTTGCAAACAGGGACATTCTCCAGAACTTCACTGCTGGAGATGAGCCGATGGGTAACACAAGGGCGGAGATTGAGATTGGCATCCTGAAGAACTCAGCAAGGGTGCTGTTGAAGTCGGCAGTACTCCGATTGGCTGACAGCAATTCGACATGCCGCCGAAGAACGCCATAGAGGCCAACTCCGAGGCATGGGCCTGAACCTTCCGCGGCTGCTTCCGTATGGAGCGAATGTCATGGTCCGCACAAAGACGTGGCATCGTGTTGCAGATGATTGGAGGCGTCCAATGGCTCAGGGCACGGCATTGGGTCCAGCAGAAGGCTTGGCATCCACGGCTGGAGGCTACTGGATTCGAACAGTTGATGGACATGGGTTCAGGACAACGGTGGCGGTACGGCCTCGTTGTTCAGCAACCATCAACGGGGGAGTTCAAGAAGTCCAACAGCCTGGCTGCAAAGCAAATCCAAGACCTTGCGGAAGGGGGAGGTGAAAAAAGCGTCCTGGAGCAACTGAAGGCAGCTGCTGAGTTTTGGGAAGTGTTTGATGACATCCCTCAACCTCCATCAGACGCAGAAGCCCAGGATGATGAAGGCCAACATGCAGAAGCTGCTGAAGATTTTGAGGATCAGCTCGCTGAACATGCCTTGGTTGAGATCACCGATGAGGATGTTGAAGAACATCGATTTCGCGTGACTGGCACGCAACCACCACATCGGCTGTACCGACCAGTTGGAGCAACTGGGGGGAGTGGACTGGTCAAGCTCAAGCTGCAGTCAAGCGACTTGTTGCGGAGGAGAAGGCAAACATGAAAAAGTGCCAAAGCTGTGGACTTCAGCAACCGCGTGATGAGCAAGTATGTGGCTTCTGTCAGAAGGTAAATCCTGCGCATGAGGTGCGACATGACTTCGCTGTGGCCATCAGAGCATTGTCAAAGAAGTCGGACTGGCTTCAGAAGGTGTTGAGTGGAGCTCAACAAGTCTTGGTGGATGAACTGGCCTTGGGAGTAGCAGGTGGCGCCGGTCCAAACTTCAGCTGGCTTGAGGACCTTCGTCGGGATGTTCGGTGGTTGCAAAGGCAAGCACAAAACAACATGAATGAAACGAAGGCGTTGCTCACGGCATTAGGGGCTGAAACCGAAGAGGCCACTGTGCAGGAAACTGAAGTGCTGCAAACCTACCTGGTGGGTAACAAGCAGGTCTTGGCCGAGAAGGAACTGTGGATGCAGCCAATTGGTGCTGAGATAATCCCGGGCAAGTTGCTCTGCTCAAGAAAAGCTCCGTGTGGTCGAAGGAAGGCTCACATCGTGGGCTGCGGCAACTTTGGCAATTGAGATGAGTCGGCGACGGTCTCGACGGGGGGCTTGGACTCGGTAAGCCTTCGACTGCTTGTGACGATTGCAGCTCAACAAGATTGGGCACTGGGAACCACAGACATCACATCAGCTTTCTTGCAGGCACCAAAGAGATCAACTGCACACAAAGTGACCCTCATCAAGCCGCCTCATGTGGTGACGAAGTTGGGGATCATGCCTGAAGAGTGTCTTTGGGAAACTCAAGGAGCGTTGTATGGACTCAGAGAGTCTCCGGAAGACTGGTCACAGCATAGAAACCTCAAGATGCTGGATGCGAAGTGGCTGTGCAGTGGCAGAGAACGTCACTTAGAGCAGTCGGCCGAAAGCAACATCTGGTACATCCTGGACAATATCAATGAGGACAGCATCCGTGGCTATGTCGCAACGTATGTCGATGACATTGTGTCGGTTGGCCCAGAAGAGGAAGTCCATGCGGCACTGCAATGCATTGAGACGCTGTGGAAGTGCTCCAAGCGTGAAGTTCTTGCTGGTCCAGGTGGTTTTGCGGGTTTCAGGTTGAGCGAACAGAAAGTGGATACCACCTTGACCAGAAGGAGTACATCCTGGACCTATGCTCAAAGAAAGGGGTGGTGGAGTGGTGTGACAATCTCAGAAGGAGAAGATGAACAGTTTGACATCCCGACCCTCCGAGAAGCACAAGGACTTGTCGGTGAACTGCAATGGCTGTCAGGTCGAACAAGGCCTGATATCACTCACGGGTGTGCTCACCCGTCAGATGCATCGCAAGCCAGCGGAGGTGGCACTTCAAGCAAGACAGAGCACTTCTTGGTTACCTGAAGGCGACAGCTGACTGGGGACTATCTATGAAAAGTGTGATGGTGAAGCTTCCTTCGGTGACATGGGTGAACTGAAGTACCCAAAGAGTTTGAAGCATGTGGAGGCATACTCTGATGCATCGTTCGCACCAGTGGGTGAGCAGTTCAAATCTGTGCAAGGAACGATTGTCGCAGTTGTGGGATGTGCATGCAGTGTTGTGGTCATCCTCAAGGCAACCGTTTGTCACTGGATCAACTGCAGAAGCTAAGTTGCTGAGCTACATGGAATGTCACCAACAAGCAGAGGGGGTTGCGTCTCTGCTTGAGTGCTTCATGAGATCGGATGTGCAGAGGTGCATCTATGGTGACAACCGCAGCGCCCTGAGCCTGTGCATGGGTGATGTGGGGGCGTGGAGAACAAGACATCTGCGCCTACATGCTGGCGGGTTGGGTCAGCAGTCGCGTGTGCTTCAAGTGGCTGGGCTGCGCACCATGTCAAAGGCTCGGAGCTCCCTGCAGATGGCCTGACCAAGGCACTCCAAGGCACTGCCTTTGAGACGTTCTGCAAACAGATAGGGATAGGCTCCATGAAGGCCAAGATGGTGAAAACACTGCTGAAAACACTGCAGATCCACGAGAGCCGAGATGAAGATGACGGCCTCGTCCTGAGAGCAGCACTAGCTGTGATAGTGGCAGCGTTGATCTTTGTTCGCCCAGTGAAACTGTCGGCAGCATTGGACATCGCTGCAGCGTGTTTGATGATCTTGGGAACAACCTGGTTGAGAAAGGTTGGAAAAAGATGGGAGAAGGAAGATGAACTCTCCCCGGGGGGAGTGCCTCCAAAGGGCACTGAATCCACTGTGAGGGCCACAGCGCAAGAAGAAAAGAAAAGATCAGGAAGGGCCCGGAATAAACCTCCTGCGGGGAACCACCCTCTCCACAATAGCCCTGAGGGCTCCCGTGATGCTGCTTCGAGCAGCTGCCGACCGCGTGCCATGGTTAAGATGATGAAGGTCGAAAGACCTCGCGCGCGGCCTCATGAACCTTGGTGGCATCCGCCTTTCGACAAGCCTCCTGTGGGTTTTTCTGACAGGTGGATGGTTGTGGAGAACTTTGTGGTGAGGATTCACTGCAAGCTGCGGTATCAAAGGTGCCATCCTATACACAGTGACAGTTCTTACCCTCTCCGGGATGAACAGGTCTTAACAGGCCGTCGAGTGACCATCAAGTACCTCAATGGTGAGCAGCCTGGCAGACCAACGGAAGACTCCTGGGTGGATCCTCCGACAAAAGAGGACAGACAGGACAACAAGGTTGAGGGTCGTTGGACTGGCTACACCTTCTTCGAGCTTCGTGAACCTGCCCGAGATGCTGAGGTGGTGAGCTACTATGTGGGGGAGCGACCAATTGGAGAGTGGGCAAGAAGAACAGAAACACTCCCACCTCACTTGCGCATTCCACATGATATGAGAGCCACTGAGGCAGCCCAAGCAAGAGCGCCGGATGACACGTGCGGCATTTTCAGGACACGGATATGAGTTTGCCAAGGCTCCGACCGTCGTTACATCGTCGTCAACTCCTTCTGTTGCGAAGGCACAGAAGGAGAGGAGTACGGACGGTGGAAGGTCGAGTGCAACAAGCTCAACAGCAGCACCTCCAGGACTTGCTGCCCCAAAGGTGTCCTTTGGATCAGCAGCGTGGGCTTCAAGTGTGCTGAATCCTGGTGCAAAGGCAAGAACAGCGAAAGCAATCGCCAAAGCGCCTCCTCCAATGCCGCCAGCAGAGCGTTGGGCAGATGCACCTGATGGCTTGCGACAAGCATTAGAAGCTTTGACGGAGTCAGAGAAGAATTGGGACCTACCACCTGGTACTGATCCTGTGTATTGGGTACAGGTAGGATCAAGGCTGTATCATCGCAATGATTCGATGAGGCAGGCCATTGAACTTGAAAACAGGCCACCTCGAGAAATGCCTCGCCTTGATCTCTCGCTGATCCTCAGCGCCACGGAAAATGGTACGCCGTGCTATGTGGCTGTTCCTGCTGCTGGTGAAGACGTGGGCAGTGGAACATTTTCATCAACTTTGCCAACAATGACAACAGACTTCTCCACGCCGGATTCGACACTGGCACAGGATGGAAGTCTGAGTGGGAAAGGCTACGCCAAAGGAGCAAAGACTTTACTGCAGGCATTCCTGGAGGGCCAGGACAAATGGCAAGGAATGCATTGCAGGCATTGGCTGAAGCGAATGAGACGCCGCTGAGATGACTCAGCCGGAATGGGATGAACTTCGAATTGGCCCAAGAGAAATTCGCATGGGGTCGGATTGTGGAAGTGATGGAAGCTATGAGGTTTGTGGCAGCTATGATCCCTTCCTTGACGTCTGAATGATAGGGTCTTGAGCTTGGCTCGTGTTAAAGGTCTTGAAATGTTGAGGCAAAGCCTCAAGGGGGAGTGCAGCGTGAGAACATGTAGAAGCACTCACTTTTTGCTAGGTTGCTAGATGGAAAGTACAGATTGAGATAGCATGAAGACACATAGATGGCCGTGCACCCGCAGACCCTTTTAGTAGCTGAAAATAGTTGCGTTGACTCCTGCTGATGCAGAAACAAATTGATGATTGATGACCAGTGTGCCTGAGAGAGCCTTGAATTTGACATAATTTGACAATGGAAGTGAGATTATTTCTGAGCATCAAACGGGACGTAACCCACCTCACCTGAACCGTTGGGTCATTTCCTTTCGGGAATGAGGGAGTTGAGTGCGCAGGTTTGTGGACCAGGGTTTAGACGAGAAGGTTCCGTGCTTGATCGCATGTTTGCTTTTTGTTCGTTTGGTTTACATACAGTCATGTGGCAGTGGCCAAACGGCCTGAATCGACCTGAGCCGGAAAATCCCTGCTGCCTGGACTGCACTTCTGGCCTCTGCTGGCCTCAGCCAGGGAATCCTTGATCCCTGTCACGGTCCCGAGTCGAACGACGGATCCGGTCCAGGTGCCCAACCCATCTGAGCTCGATGCGACCCAGTGAGTCCAGCGCGGTCCACTGGTCAGGGAGACTAATTCGGTGGCCGGCCGATGCAGGATGAGCCCGGGGGAGAGGGCGCGGCGTGGGATGGCCACCGGTGGGGAAAACCCCTCCATGAGGACGGAGGATGGGGAATGGTGAAATGACAAAAAAGGCTGCAGGAACTGGAGGACTGGGATGCCACAGGGATCGCAAAAGTGAGGGATTCCAGAATCTGCGGATCGTGGAATAGAATGTATCAAAATCCTGGCCTAGGAAACCAAAACTGTTAAAAATGGGCAGCTTCACCTTGTTCCATTCGAGTCATTTTTGGCCAAGAGTGCGTGGAGTGTTGGAAGTCATCAGTTTTTGTGGTTTGGCTCATGTTTCTCGGACTCGATGTGCTTTGATCCAGAGCCGAATTCACAAGTGAAGCCCAGCAGGCTTGCAGAACTGACTTTACTGTGCATTCTGGAACGAAAACCCTTTTGCACTATTTTCTCGCGCTATGGTCTTGCGCTACGTAGCCCGCGCAGCTCTTCTGAGAATCCCTGCAGCTGGTGATGGCATGACCGAACGAGTTTTCTGAAGGTTGGAATTGGGGCGTGAGTCATTCATCCTGGACATGTTAGTTTCATGTGTTTCCGGGGCATCTATCACCTTTCGGACTGTCTGGGAGATCAGAACATCTTTTGAGTGAATGAACTGGCTGTTGGGGAGATGGAGTGTCACATAATTCTTCAAACGTTGGATTGTCGCAAGCATATAGATTGGGTCTGTCCTATTACCTGTAACAGTCAGTAAACAATTATCACTATTTTTGGACAAGGCCTCTACTAAGCATCATCATCCACTGTTACAGGTAATCGGATAGACCCAACATATAGAGATATATAGAGAGATTGGGTCAGACTTGATGACTTTCTAGTGGCCTACACATAATGATTGACCTCCACGGGCATGCAGATGTGTGTCGGCGTCTACTAGGCCAAAGGCAAACCGAAAAGGAGACAATGGAATGACAAAACCGAGCCGTAGAAAGGGACCAAACATTATGGAAGTGAAACGCCGACTAGGTTGAGTCGGTTGAGAGTGAAGAATGAAGTGGGTTCTGTCGTGTTCTCCGCGTGCTGTGAGGCCGTGATCTGTAGGAGCTTAAAAGGCGCGTTTAAGCCAGTTTAACTGTTGACCTCGAGAAAGCCAAACCGATGAGTCGATGAGTCCCACGAAGCAAACCAGGACAACTAGAAAATAAATGGAAATATATAATCGAAATCATTGTGTGAAAGTCATGTCCTTGGAAGATTGTCTTTTTTGGTGCAACTGGGGAGTTTGGCGCTGGTGTTTTTGCTGCCGGAAGGGCAGAGGCGGATGCAATAGACCTGGTGATGTCGGTTGCTGAATTGACAGTTTGACACAATGATAGAAGGCAATAGAAGGCATAGTTCTCCAAGATGGCGATTGCTTGGTTTCAATATATAGTCACCTAGGGTCGGGCTGTAAGACCTTTGATGATAATTGATATGCATGCTGCATCCTTTGTGTTTTCTTCATGACTCGGGGGTGTGGCATGTCCAGAGTCACTACTCGTCTGAGGTGATGAGATCACAACACGGCATTCAGCAGGACAAGGTGCGCCATGCAGCCATGCCTCACTGCATTTGACTTGGGATTTCTGGTGATGCGTGATTGATCTTCCGAAGAAAACTGTGTTTGTCGAGCACGTTCGCCTTGCATTGGCTGTGTGGACTTCAATCGACTCACGCTTCGCTTGTTGTATGAACGTTAACATGGGCGCAACGTTTTTTCCACGTTTCCTTTTTTGATCTTTTTTGCTTGCAGTTGGCAGCCCAGCCACATTGTGCAACGGGCCGAGGAGGGGGCCAGCAAGGGTCCCGCGCAATTTGCTGCATGAAGCTATGGCTTCCACGCTGCATGAAGTTGTGGCTTCCACGTCCGTTCTGACAGATCCGGCTGAATATACACTTGTCAGGTTGACTGAGACTTCTGAGAGGGGTTGGGAGGAGCCGGAGAAGCTTGGGTGGAGCGGCTTGAGCCGCTTGAGCCTTGAGGATTTTCATAGTCACGAGGCTCCCACTTTGCAACTCTCAAATGTATTCATTTGCTTGATGTTGAGGCTGTTCTTCCCCTTCTCAGGCTTCGCAGTTCTCCTGATGCTGAAGTTAGGATGGCTGAAGCCGATTTGGGCAAGTGAGCAAATGACGTTGTGGGAGCAGGCTTGGAGGATGTTTGATTTTTATGGTGCTTCTGAGGGAGTGGCAACACCCTTCATCCTGGCCTTAAACCTTGCTTACTATATGATATCCACCTGGTATCGCAGCACAGGGCCGCTTTGTGCAGTGCTTCTTCCATGGGTGCTATCCTTTTCTACAGTTCCAGTGAAAGTGGCACGGGCAGCATCTGCCTCTGACAATCCGCAGCGTGTCAAGCTTCGCCAATTCCTGCAATTGATCATGATTGTTGAACGGCAACTTGGCGTCCCGCATGACGCACTTTGCTGCCACAATTTGGATGGGACCGAGGACTGTTTCAGGCTTGCCCTTGAGACAGTGTTTTCAGAGTCAGAAGACTTTACTGTCAGGGAGGGATTTTTTCCATGTCGTCCATCGAGGACCGTTTCAGAAAAAACACTGATTGCGCTCCATCATGACCCGATCTGCGAGATCACAGTGCGGTCCTCAAGCGGCGATTTGGTCGCGAGTTCCCGGTGGGTGAAGCGCTGGCCACCTTCGGATCGCTTTCTGGAACAGCAAGAACGTATGAATGGTTTGATGCACTTTTCTCTCCTTGCCCGCCCAGCCGATGAAGCAAGCATTCCGCAGGCCTTGCTTCCTGCTTACCAGAGGAGCTTGCAAGACGGTGATTTGAATGCGGCTGACTTTGCCAGCCAGATGTCCATCGGCTTTGCAACACAGACGCCTGCTTGGGTGTCAGTCATGTGGGGTTCAGCTGCAGGTGCAGCTACACTTGTGCTAATCGGGTCGTGCATTCTTGTGTGGTGGATGCCGGAATGGCACCATGGCGTTTGGTACCACCAAGTGATGTTGACTTTGTTTGTTGGATATGGCATTCTCGACGGTGCTGTTTTCACCATGTTCCAGCTTGCGATTTGTGCGCAGGCGTGGCTTGCGAGGTTAACTGATCTTAAGGTGCTGAATGCCACACTCGCTGGTCCCATTGCTGCCCAAAACATGTTTGTACCAGCAATAAGGATCCACGTTCCCTCAGATTTGCTGGTTTGGGGGGAGGTGCGGGAGCTTTGCTTAGCACGTTATGCTGCAGAGCAGCTCGAAATGGATGTGTCCGTTGTGGTCGCTAGCATGTCCACACTCGGGATGGCACTGGGAAGCATTTACTCTTCCTTGCAGGAGCAGTGGGAGCCAGGTTTGTTCAGCTTCGTATCAGTTCTATCCATGACACTCTACATCATTTTCGGAGTACCCTTGTTCGTGATCGGCATTTTGGTGAACATGGAGAACGCCAAGTCCTTAGACCTGATGTCACAGCATAGCCTGCAGGCCCAGTTTGCTTTGTCTCATCCAGGTCTTTCGTCGAGTGCCGAAGAACGTGAACAGATCCAAGAGTCTTTATCCTTTGCCAACCTCCTGGTACAGCATCTCCGAATCAATTCTGGAGCAGATGTGCGCGTCTTGGGGATGAAGCTCACACCCAGCACAGCATCTGCATTGGTCTCTGGGGTCAGCGCTGCATTGGCCTTTACCCTGAGAAGTCTACCAGTGGATGAGATGAAGGAGAAGCTCTTTGCGAGTAAGGCGTGGGACGCATTGTTTTAGTAGCCAAGGTGGCAACATGTGTGCCCTTAATGTATTTTCACCAAGTTGCTCAGACTAGATGTATGGCAAGTGCATTGTGCAGTCTTAGACTCCATGCACTGTTTCAGTTCGATTCCAAGATGGAAGAGATCCAACGCGCTCAAGAAGAGCTCAATCCAAAAAGGCACAGTGATAACTATATAGTTAGTGTGAGTTGAGCGCCGCCCAACTTGAGTTTCATGGTTGGCATGAGC
>CAXAMN010004446.1:1965162-1976494 GCA_963970005.1 Durusdinium trenchii
ACACCGGCTATTTCCTCAAGACACTCTATTCCATATACCTTTTACCCGTGCTTCTCCTACACTACGGACGCCCTAGTGTATGTACAGTCCGTGTGATGTCAGAAATTATTACCCCTCTTAAAGCGGGGGGTAAATTTAACCCCCAGATTTGCCGATCACGCATCTTCGTGCCTGCCAACGAGTTCCAATGTACCCTTCCCAGTCGGCGATGTCACATGTACATTCTTTAGCGCAAAGTATGTACGTAGCAACCTTTCTCCCAAAACATGTAATCACTACATGCTTTGCCGACTATGTAACTACTGTAGTACATCCGGTGCGATTCGGCTAGCTTTCGACCTCCTCCCCCTGGCCTCAAGTGAGGATGGCTGAAGAGCCAAGTAGTCCGTCGAAACGGTCAGGTTCTCCTGCCTTTGGCATGTTTCCCAGCATGGTTGCGCCCAAGCTTGTGATATCAGTGATATCGCAAAAAAGAATCCCCATTTCCCCACCAAGTCCCTCCTTCCTTGCCAGGTGATGACCTTTCGGCGAGGCATTCAGGACCAAAGTGAGGCCTTTTGTTGCGGATCTTTGTGGGTAGCTGTAGTAAGTGCTCGCACCCATTTGATCACATTTGCTGGATGTCCTGCTTTCTTAAATTCTTTTCTGTGGCTTCACCAGCTGCAACTGCACCTGGCCGGGGCCGGCACCAAAGGTCATGCAGACCACAGGAATCAAGTCCTTAGGAGGCATCAGCTTTCCGACGATTTGATGTTGTGACAGCCCAGGAGAGGCCTTAAATCTTGCCACATCTATCATAGCATCAAGGTGACGAACCCCCTACTGACAGACATCTAGAATCCTTCTTTAGTAGGTGCCGCATCGTTTGATAGGCCTGGGCCAAGCTCTATGACAAGAAAGAGAAGGAGGAGAGACGATCGCTGGGCCAACCGCCGGGTCCTCCCTTTTCACTTGGGGGACGAATACATGTTCAAGTCACCCCACTGACACTGTTGCTGCGACCAGTGGAGTATCAACAATTTAAAGGCACACGCCTCATGCCTCGTGCCATTTTCTTGTGCGCTGCTTAGTGGAAACTTGCCAAAGGTACCGGTCAATCAATCAATTGATGTTTGGAACCTTGGTGGGCTGACTGGTCTGACCACTAGTGAATGAGAGAATGACCCTACAATTGTCCCTATATATTTGGTTGTCTTAGACAGTGACGTGTTGTTGATGTGTGCTGACGTCCTAGAAGCCAACCAGGAATGTTGACGGTCGCACAAGCGAGTGCATGTGTTTCTTGACGTGGTAGGCCATGAAAGTGGCGAATCCCAAAGAAACCTTGCGGAAGATGTATGACAAGCTGGTCAGGGCCCAAACCGTGTTTCGAGTTGGTCAATCTGTCGTATGAGTAACTCTCCAGAGTTCCAGTGCCCGGTGCGCCATATTCCGACCATCCAAACACCAATTCGAGTCTATAGAGAATTCTTCTGCAACAAACCATTGCCATTCTTTCTCGTGGCCCACCAGATTCTTGGCCCATCAACTTGAGGGTTGGCCTTGAATCCCTTTCTTTGGAACGTCCTAATTCATTAGGAGCAAGGACGCTACTAGGGGCTGGCATCGCTACTAGAGCGGTCCGACGCTACTACTGAGGTCACCCCAAAGTTGCAAAGACATGGCGCCAGCGCGCCTTTGCCGTTTGAGGAGCGAGAGAAGACGGGCCGAAGAAACGCCGAGCGCAGCGAGACGGTCGTCGTGGGTAAACCGGTCAACCGGCAAAACATGGTAAAACCAAAACCTACTTTTTCGTCAACTTGGAGTTCCTACACAATCACAATGGTGGGAATATATCAAAATCGTTAAATATGTGAATGCAAAGTTGCTTGGAGAAGTTTGACAGTTTGAGGGCTGGAGATGGAGATTTGGCAAAGCAACGCCAGCCAGACAAACACCATTGCCTGTATATATAGGTGTGTGAAAGTTCTGCCAGGATGAAAGCAGCAGAGGGAACGTTACAAGTTCAAAAGAAGAAAATGCAAAGAAAAAGGCCGTGGAGAGGGATGAGGGTTTGCCATGGAAAACCCTCGGCTCGATCCGCGAGTATATCGAAGTGGATGATTTTCCCTACTTCTTTTAGCTTCAACAAAGACCTCGCATCCCCAAGCTTGCGTGAGGCTAAGAAGGGTGATGGCAAGTCTGCATCGTGCCTTTGTTTGCAGAAGGTTTTCCTGGCCCACCAAAGACACCGACTCATGCCCTCATTGCGAACTCTTCCAAGGAAGAAGGAAAGGGAGAGGGCAAAAAAGAAGAAAAAGAAAAAGAAGTCCAAGAAGGCACAACAGTTTCTGTTTGAATCCACAATTTAAGTTGCGACATGGGACATGGATGGACACCCTGGGTTGCCGGCTCGAGTCGTTGAGTTGATTGATCCAGAAAACCACGACGCTCCTTTTTAGGCCCTTGATGTTGATGGTTTAGGCCCCGTGGTGAGGAGCGGTTTTTGTTGGGTTTGTTCAGACTATTGGTGCTTTAGAGGACTGCTGTGACCTTAGAAGACTGCTGCCCACCTTCACCGCGTCGGAAATCTCTTGCAGACGTGAGGCCAAGTCGACCAGTGACGGCCTCACTTTCCTGCGATGGGGAATTCAGCAGCAGAGCGTTAGCCGCTATCCGGCCGTTCAACCTCATTTGCCGGCAACCTCCGGCAACTATGTAAGTTTTTGCGCCAAGGTTCTTGCATGTTGCAGCTGGAAACAGCACTGCTGCAATTGATCAGACCAAGGCTCTAGCTCTTCTAGCTCCACAAGCACCACGCATGGATTCTCAGGCAGAGCTGAGATAACTGATTTTGCAACTGCTTTGAGTGCCCCAAGTCCTTGCAAATTGTAAATGATTATACAAACAACCTTAATTCCACACGCTATCTCCTTTTTCACTTGTTATATTTGTTGAATTAATTGTTACTTACCGAGGTCATCAAATTAATTCCAAAATATATTGTTTAATATATAATTGATTAATATATACATTATATATTATTTATTAAATCATTGAAATATGATTTTTGATGTTATTTTCTTAAATATATATATATCCCTAGCCTTCTTTGTCTTCGTTAAACTGCTACCAACCGATGGTCCGTCAAAAACTTGTCTTGGTCTACCATTGATTGGAGTTGGATCGCACCTGTATATATATATATCATGATTATATATATATATATTGATCATGATCTGTCTGGTCTACCAAGGCATCACTTGCAATTGATCCTAGAGTATCCTAGAGTCATGATCACCGAAGATGGGCTCTGGACTCTGGAACGCGATTTTCCACCAAGCGTTCAAGGAGCAAATCCATGATTGCCCTCTGTGGGGCAGCAAGATCTAGAGCAGCATTCTTGCCATGCATGTTTCCTGAGGAGATGTCACCACTGTGGGGGACTTGTACAGGATGACCGACCTTGGAAAACAACCATGGAATGAAGGTCCCCACTGTGATTCCCTAGAGTCCCACTGACCTTTGCCATGGACTGCGAGTGATCATGAAGAGATCTATGAGAAAGCGTCCATCTCTCAGGAGTGATGCGTTGTTCAGCCACTGTAGCATGATATCCGATATAGGAAGGGGTGACCTGCTCTAGGTTTTCTGCGTGGGGTTCATCGCGCACAAGATATGCGCAATCCTGGCATGTTTGACAACGCTTTGTTCGGTGACGCTCAACCGACCCATCGCAATTCTCTCACTGTAGCTCTCATCAGAGCTGGAGTCATCAGTCCGAAGCTGCTGGTGGCTCATCAGCCTTAGATAACGTGGTGCAGCATGCCGGATTCAAAGCCTGACCCTCAAACGGTAAAGCTGCTAGAGGCCAGCATGTTTTTTTTGCTCACATGTCTAGCCTAGCTGTACGCAGGTCTCATTTCGCTTACCTGATAGGATTTTTACCGTGGCTTCCTGACTGAAGATCACTTCAAGGACAACCGCATCAAAGACCTGTGCAAGAAGGAGGGGATTGGCAGGGATAGACTCAGGAACTTCTTGAAGTCTGGGATAGCTTCCTGTCGCAATAAAAAACCTGTGTTTTAAACACGTGTGCACGTACATCTTATATGAATATATGCGCACTCGCAAGCACACACACACATATTCACAGCTTTCCTCTGCCAAGGTTCCGGTCAAATTCACATTTTTTGATCACTCTAGCGCGCCAGATCAACAGCAGGCCTGCTCATTTTGACATTTATGTACTTGGTCAAGTCGACCACTATCATCTAATTTTTTTGTTGAGGCCCAGCGTGATGGTACCTTTGACTTCATGATGCTATATCTTGCGGTCTTTGCTCAGAAAATCCCAACAAGCAAAGAGGCTCAGGCCAGGTCTTTAGATGTCTTTAGTGCATCACGTCGTGATATAGATAGGAGCTTTTGCAATCGCAGGCGGCTCTTATTACCATTGCAGCTGAATTTGAGTTGATATCTTTTGGATCCAAAGATGGGGAGAGCAGCAAGGTAAAGTCTAGAGATTACAAGCAGGAATTGGAAGATACTTGGCAATGTGTAGTCATTGTGAAGATTCATGGCAAGTTTTCATGGCAGATATATTGATATTTTAGAGAACTGGACATGGAACCATCCTAGGAGTGGGCCTGGGAGGAGGGCAACTCGCACCGGGCTCTGGCCAGCTACATTATCCAAAGATGCAAGCGTCCTGTCAGTCGAAGGCCCTTCATGCAGTGCCACATTCTACTGCTTATTTGCATGGCTGTGCGAAACAGGAGTTCAAACGCCCGCATTCTAGAACTTCAAGATCTACTCCGTTCAGTGTTGGGTCCAGAGGCTCGACCAAAGAAGCCTCACTGGTAGCCTGGTCTTTTTTTTCCTTGGCACTCAGGGTGTAGCTGCACCGCCTTCTCATTGCCCAAAAGGTCTGGAGGTTGGGACTTTGGGACATTCAAGGGAAAGAGTACACTATCACGTGCGTTCATTGTTGTTGATCTTTCAATCCAGTTGGCGGGGATGCATTGTGCCTTCTCTTTTTGCGCAGCGTTCCGAACTAATTTCCAAACACGCGACAGGTGGGCAACGGTGGGCCTACTGAGAAGGAAACGCCCAAGGAGGCGCTGAAGATTTTAAACGCAAAAAGATCTATATAATTACGATCACATACATGCATATATGTTGTCCAGGACGGCGATGAGGAACCAACTTCAGGCCTGTAGCAACATGTCTAGAGTATGCATGTATCATGACCAAGCATGCTTGGAACAGGCGGCGGCAATGTGTCAGCACCAGCAGAATCGCAAGTGCAAGTGGAGGCACGCATCCAAGTTCAATAGATTAGCAAAAGCAACATTGAGGGACCATGGATACATATTAGGGATCCATAAAGCACCACTTCCAGATCCTGCCACACGTTTGCCAAGGGTGGTCATGATGGCGATGAACCTACTGCACCGGTATCTTCAACAGGCTATGGATCCAACTTTTTGTTTCTAGCTATGTTCGGGCCTGCGCAGGAAAGCCTCATCAATTTCAAGAACACGACTCGCAGCTTCCTTATGAGGCCACTGCAATGCAAATGTATACGATGTGTGACAAACGCATGATGCGGTGTGCAATTTGATCTGCTTACCTAGAGAGGGTGAGAGGACACAAAAGGGTCCACACTAGAAGCTGGTGTGGACCCTTTGTGTCCTCTCAACCTGTCTTGGTATTAAGCCTCTTCACTTCCAACATGTGCACATTTGATTCCTATAGCTATAGCCCCCACGAACAGGATGACGTCGACGACGAAGATGGCCAAGATGTGGAGCTCGAGTTGAAGGAGACTTCAAGCGCTCAACAGGACGCTGAGTTGTCGTGACATCTATAGCGTATGTAGGGGTGATGCCTTCGTACATGCACTGCAGCTTTTCAGGTTGATTCGTATCAGCCACTGAGTTTCGTGGGCAGGATTCTAAACCATTGTGCGCAATGCCAGCCCCCCCTATCCCCGACCCTGCTTGACCAAGCAGAGAGGGTTTGCGAAGACATTGAGAGACAAATGAAGGTTGATGGTAGGGATGGTGCTGATGAGCTTTTTGAGGCAACTATAGCGCTGCATAGTTTTCTTGATGTGTGCACAGCTGCAGCTTTCTTTATATAGCGATCTTCATAGCGTGCTGTGCTGTCTGTGCTTCTTGCAGGCGCAAAAGAAAGTACGTGCAGCAGCAAAGCATGCCAAGAAGCCACTTCCTGATCCCAAGGCAAAAGCAAAAGCAAAAGCAACTCGCGGGCGTGGCCGAGGCCGAGGTCGAGGTAAAGGCAGAGGTCGTGGTGGGAGAAAACAAGAGGAGCAGAAGGACGAGCATGAGGAGGACCAACAGCAGGATGAGGAGACGCACCCTAGTGATCCAGAAAAGAATTCAGAGATGGCAGAGATAGATGAGGAAGACAAAGCCAACAAGGAAGAGGTTTTGATTGACAGCGATGAGGAACAGCAGAAAGGAGCAAGGCCACGAGGAAAAAATGTACCAAAGCGTGCACGTGCTTCTCCGAAAAACAAGACTGCTAAGACGGCTAAGAGCCCCAAGCGCAAGCGGCGTGCTGCAGCTCGTTTCAAGTTAGAACACACAATGAACGTGCAACTGAACGTGCAATCACATTTACATTTGGCACTTGTTGACTTACATGAGGTATCTGCAGCTAGTCCAGCTGCCACCAGCGCAAATGTTCGTCGTGATCCAGAAAGAGCACCAACAGGTTTGACACCGGAGTTGTCAAAGCGGAGTGCAAAGCGCAAGGTCGATGATACGAAGCCCACCGAAGCGAAGGCTGCAAAAATTGAGGCAAGATAGCGCGCCGTATATATTATTGTGTCTGCACATGTATTGATGTAGCCCGTCCAGAACACTGTGCCCATTGTGTGCAGAAATCCGTCGAGCTGTTGAAGAATCTCAGCCAGAAAGATCACCACCTTGTACTACCGGTTGACACCGAGGTGTATTCTACGTGGAGCCTTGATCTTTCATGATACATGCATGTATACATATACGCTGATGCAGTACCTGGCACCGGCCAAGGAGCTTCACCCTCAAGCCCAACAAGTCACTACCTTCTGATAGCTCGTCCATTGGAGTGCTGTTGCTTGACACTGTCGACTATATAAATATCCTGATCATTCTAATGATGAACACATCCGTACATATACATATAGCCGCGGTACATCTGAGGCTCGGCACTACCAGCTTTTACGTGTCTTCGGTGACTGATAAGAGGGCAACAGGAGTGCGAGAACATGTGCCCGGACTTCTGTTTCAGGCATCTACCATGGTAGCTTGGACCCGTGTTCACTGCTCTCTTGTTTCTTTGGCAGGTGGATCGCAAGGGTGGGGTGACGCTCAATTGGGGGCGATATGGAATAGAAACAGCGTTTCTTAGCAGCAAGTTTCTTTTTGTTCGACAGCGTTACACCAATACCCGACCTCATTTCAAAGTGATGGGAAACCGTAACTGCTGCATACTGCCGCCAGGTGGCAGGTGGCAAAGAAGCTAGGCGGTTGGATTGCTGCAGACCAGGCCTGAGAGGTCAAGAGTCTGTCTTCAGTCACTAGCGCCAAAGGCCTTCATTTTAAAAGTACGCATGTACGTTGGCAAAAATGATCGAGAAAGGATCGATGTGCATTCATGACTTTCAGGTATTAATTTGCATTAGGGAGGCAGTGCATTTGGAGCTGCATGATTGCAGTGATATGCTTACAAGCTGCAGCCTTTTTGACTAGATTTAGCAGGTGGGGGAATGCAAAATGGTTTCTGGAAAAGCCTCCTTTGGTAACTCCAGTCCGCTGGGGTTAAGCTCCGTTGCTGTGACATTTTTGCTCCAAGTTGGAGTGCCTCTTGCCCTGTGACAACCCCAGCTTCTAGTTTTGCATCGTGCGTGCATATAGCTTTATTGCAAAAATTTAAAAGCAAGGATCCATGCGTGTGACTATGTCGCGCAGAGCACACCAGAGCCCTGGAACAAAAGGGTCCTTCTCTCAGCACTACTGCAAACTGCAATCCCTGAACAACAGGCAAAGAACCTATACGCTAATTTGTGCCTAGGCGCTGCAACATGTGGACTTTTTCAGCGGCCGCAGAAACATGCAGCGCAGCTTTTGCTCTGACCCTATCGTTCAAACACCCATATGGTTTCAACAGGGGCACCTCATAGAGAGGCCACAAACTCAATAAAGTATACCTCCACGTTTCTAGCTGCTAGCTCATGTCCCGAACCGAGGCGCTTCCAGTCTTCGGAGGCTCCCACCTCAGCTGGGAATCATGTACGTTGTGAGAAGCGTGTACGTAGCGATCGATCGTATGAATCCCGGCGCTCAGTGACTACTTCGACGTGTGTTCCAAGCCGGATTCCTGCGACATCACGACAGTGTTTCTAGTCAGCAGCAGTCTCTTTAACGTTCTGAATGGAACCCATCGATCATACGTGTGTGACGCACGCCAATCCAAGGGCTGGTTTCATGAGAGCTATCCAGCTGGTGTTGAAATGTGATATGGACAGCATTTTGACGATTGGACTGCCTTGCCACAGCTATGTGTGGCTGAATCGCCACACGAGTGGACGTAGCAACGAGAGACCCTTGGGGAATGAGGAAAAACCATATGTACGAGAAGCGAACCTGAGCCTCACCTGCATCCAACAAGCTTGATCATATTTCAACAGGCGGTGTCAGCAGCTAGCACGAACCTATATAGCTAGTCTACTAGCTAATCTATCTTCTAGCCACCCGGCGGCCCTGGCATCCTTTGCAAGAGAGATGTTTTATTGGGAAACCATGAGATGTTTGTTGATTGATCGTGTCCAAAACTCCCTTCACACAAACAAGCCTCCTATCTGCAGGATCGGAGCCAGAGTATGCCTTTTGTGGCTACTGGCGGTGAGCAGGTACGTGTTCGTGCTCTTAGAACAGCCTTCTTCATCGAAATGGGTGGTATTTCCATATATGGAGTATGTGCTCCAAAGCTTGCAGCCATATCTTTACACCTACCGCACATTCTTGTCAGGGGCTTATATCATACAAAATATATATCCTCGCCAGTTTGAGCACATGAGAATTTAACTATGAGTCCGATTCGAAGTTGTCGTGTAAACCATTCTCCAGCCGAGTTGGATGGGCAGTCATGGACATTTCAGTCCAAAAGGCAGTCTGGTTTTGGCGACCACGCTGGACCCTCGGGCTAATGTTTTATTATACATATAGACATATAGTGCCGTGTGCTTCTGAGGCCATGGGCCTTCAAGCTCCGCAAGAAATTGTCTATGAGGAGACGCCGAAAGTTGGGTTTGTCCTCTGATGGAGTCACCATTAAGTACAAAGATGCCACAGGTCAGCAAAGAGTGTGTCTTGCCAGCGTTGTGCATGTTGCCACATGTGTACGAGTGTGTGTGTGTGTGCCCACAAGAAACTCGCGTGGCGCTTCTCTCAGGTGTGGAGGTAAGAAGTTGCGCTCCACTCAAACATACCCGTATCTCTTTTGCCGAAGAGTTACTAAATACCATGTCAAGTGGGTGGAGGCCCAGCTGAATAAGGAAAGCTCTGGTGTTTTTGGTGGTCACTGGTACTGTGTCCTTTTCTGCCCTTTCATCTAGATCTGTTTTCGGCGTGCCAAGGAAAAGAAAAAAGGTATGATGCGAGCCAGTATCCACAGGGGGGTGCAAATTATGAAAGACAAGCCCCAAGTGAGACCCCTAGCCCATTTGCTATTTTCCTTTCAGTGCATGGAAACCTGCCCTTCCCAGCCCGCTGTGAGGCCAAGCCACCAAATGGATGGAAGCACGCCAGTATGGACTTGGTGATGTCATTCCTGCAGGAGGAGGTGACAGCCGGAAGGTTTGAGCCCTGCCTACCTTTTGTTCAGGAGGATTAATTCGATGTGTTGAAAGATGCTGTATAGGGACGTGGAGCTACAGCTGCGATATATTCTCAGCATAGGATCTTCGGTTTAAACACGTCCCAGTATGCATCGTGAAATAGTGTGGGAATTCCTATACTTAATTTGGTGCTACATGGAGCTGTATTGCAGCGTCGATGATCTAAAACGAGACGACTGCTTTTTGACCATTTCAAGCGTGATTCAAGCGTGATTCACGCGTGATGCACAAGTGTTTCTTCTACCATGGTATACAAAAAACTGGATTGGTTATAGAACACCCGTGATTCAAGCGTGATTCGAGCGTGATTCAAGCGTGATTTGCTAGCCGAGCATTTTCAGATCAAGACTTGGAAGTTCGCCACTGGCTGGCTGATTATGGTGTCAAAATTGGTTCAGGACTCCCTTGCTAAGGCAGCCCAGCTAAGAGCCAGGACACCAGCGCCTACTCCACCTCCAAAACAAAGAAAAGTTGAAAAGGCTAGTAGAGCTGATGGAAATGCTGAGCAGCCGAACCCTCAGCTAATGCCTCCCCAGTTTGAACACATATATATATATATAACTGCTTTTGTGGGCTCACCATGATCAGGTCGGAACCTGTCCCCCCGCTGCATTCGCTTGACAGCCAGCTGCTCAGCTTTTGATCTAATATAAGTATAAGCGGATAGCGTTGGCATGAGGTCAAGCGACAACCGTTCCAGCAACTGTGGAGGAGGTTGAGGCTGCCCTCGCAGAGGTAAAGCAGCAGCTGTTAGCGGAGGGAAAGACCATGTCCACCCCTAGCCCATTGAACAAGTCGACCAGTGCCGGTGGATCATCAGAGCCACGTTCGGCTCCATCATCAGCATCCCAGTTCAGCCCAGTGATCCCCGTTTCAAGCCAGCGACTGTTTGAGAATGATCAAGCGGGGTGGTCGTGGCACTCCGATCACTGGGGCTGGGATGATTGGCACCAGTCATGGTGGGGATATGAATATGGCTCATGGGATAGTAGGCAGAGCTACTGGAAAGAACCCAATGGCAACAAAGAGGCTGAATGTGGGCAAGTTGCTTCGATGCTTGCACGACCAAGCACAGTGGAGCGGCTACCAACCAAAGAATTACCAGGCCTTGCGGAGCATATTGCAACGCTGCCTGACCCAGCGGTCAGGGACCTTGCAAATCAGAAGTTGCCCCAGCAAGTGGATCTTACATCCGTTGCTGAGACCCAGCAGGATAGTCACGACCAGCCAGAAGCGAGAAAGACTGAGGCTACACCGGCTACACCCATGGAGCATGAAGCAGAAATTCAGCAAGAGGCCAAAGTCAACAAGTCGCCTGAGGTGCCAGGGCTGGAATTGGAAGAACACCAAAGCGCGCAGAACCCAGAGGAGAACAAGGAGCCACCAGCTGAGGAGACAAAGGAGGAACCCAAAATGAACGTCGACCCAAATGAGAAAAAACAA
>CAXAMN010004446.1:1981218-2000679 GCA_963970005.1 Durusdinium trenchii
TTAACGAAAACGTTCTCCAAGAGAGAATTAAATTTAGAGGGGGAGGATCAATTCCAGGGGGGGGGTTTTATATTGTTAGAAAGGGGTGGTTAAATTAATAATCAATTATTGGATCCGGATTCGTCGATATTTGCTTCGCAAGCAAAATTCAAAATATCCCCGAAAGAGCTACCTTTCGTAATATCAAAATATTTCATTAATTTCTAATTATTTAAGGGTTTACGCCCGACAGCCGGCCAGGGGCCCAAGCAAAAGGCTTGTTGCAGTCGTGGTAGTGTGCTTGTCATTGTAGTTGTCGTTGTTGTGGTTGGTGTTGTTTCCGGTTGTCGTTGTTGTGGTTGGTGTTGTTTCCGCGGTAGTTGTTGTGGTAGTTGTCGTTGGTGGTAATGGTGGCTCGTTGTTGTTGTTGCTTTCTTGGCCCAGCTTGGGTCGATATTGGCGTATCTTGGGAACTATCTAGGCATCTTGGGAAATATGCTAGCCCATCTTGTCGCTATGTTGGGGCTAGGTTAGCCCATCTTGGGGGCTATGTTGGCCCATGTTAGCCCAACATCTGCCCACGATGCAGACGAAGCACCCCGGTGCGGCACGCATTTCCAACATTATTTGGGGCTATATTGACCCATCTTGAGCCACAAAGCCGAAGAAATGGAAGAAACATAAATCACTGTAAAACACAATATTTCCGCAAGGAACTCCACTCTCCTTCGGAAAAAAAAAGAAATGCCTACGGCAAAGACACGGCCATAACGAGGCCCCTAGCCGGATTTTACCGATTTCCCCTAATATCAATATAATATAAAATATTTTATTCCAAAGACATATATTAAATTCCTTATTATTAAAAATAAACAAATCAATATATTTTCAATGTATCAATTATTATCAATCCTATTTCCAAGAAATCCAATATATATATATATATAAATATATTAATTAATTCTATAATTATTATAATTATATTAATATATTTCAAACCGTTATAATATCTATTTGTTTATTTAACATATTAATTTGTACAATTATTACAAATTATACATATCTATCCATCTATACAATAATAATTATATTCATATATATATATTAACATATTTATATATTTCAATATATCCAATAATATATTTCATTTATTATTATCATTATACATATATTAATTTTCTATAAATATGAAATATATTTAAATATATTATTATCATTTTTAAATAATATCACATTTCATGATATAATTAATATATATATAATAATATTGAATATGTACAAAAGAAATTATTTATATAATTATTTGTTTTCGTTGAATAAGATTTAAAATATCGGAAGATGTTATTTGATGGTATCAGAATCCTCTGCCTTTGAAGGAAAATAGTCCTGTAGCATCAAAGAGAATGATTCCAATCATTGTTTTGGGAATCGATTCAAACATAAATTAAATTGCAACAACATATTTCATCCATCGTCTCCTCTTCATCATCGGTATCGCAAACGGCCAGGTCGAACCTCATGCACAATCCAACAGTTGAAGCAACCTGTGGCAAAGCCATTGGAGGAGGGGGTCAGTCCCCAATGTTTCCCAAACACTTCAAGCTTGGGCACCTATTATGATATACTCATGTCACAAATGGTTTGAAGATGGACAATCTGAGAATGCTGTCTGAATGCTTCACATCATAAGCTGCTCTTGGATTCCAAAAGATGCCCGAATGGAAGAGATCGAAAGAGATGCCCGAGGTCCTGGGACGCTGGACCGCTGCGGCGGTGCCTGAAGCTGGGCAAGACACACATTGAAAAAAAAGGTCAAAGAAAAACACTATCTTATACTATCTTTGTCCGAAGCTCATGCTGTTTGCTGAAGATCATGCAGCCCTTGATGGACAGGACGCAAGAACTCCTACGCTCCAATCTTGGAAAACATTGGGAATGCTTGTTCCCTTGGTTCAGTCACATGTTTCACTTCAGGAATGATTTCATTCCATGTTAATTGTCTTAATTTCCGATGTATTTCATCGATCTCCATTCCTCAAGTGCCCGACCTTGGCTGCCTCCAAAGGCCTGTGGGCAACGCTGTTGGGCTACTGTTACAATGCTACAAGGATCTGGACCAATTGCGTCGAAACCGCAGCTGTCGAGGTTGTCGCCCATGTCTGGGCATGTTTCGCCCATGTTTTCTCAGACATTGGCCGCGTCACTGGGCAGATGCAAAAAAAATGGTCCGTCTCCAATTCCGAAATTGCATGATTCCTATCATGGTGCTCCCCACCAAAATCTCTCTGCTCGAGGAGTTCCGTTCCAAACACCGCAGGCTCCGTCACCGCCTGGGCTCCTCAGAGGGTGCAGGTTCAGCAGGCTTCACCTGCAAAAGTTGAAACAGCGCAGGAACTGCCGTGGAAGGATGGTAGTAGAGCTTCTGAAAGGGGGTTGTAGTGGTGGTTTGTAACAGGTGTAACTTGTGTAACCTCAAAAACGAGCTCCAAGCCTCATATTGATGTTCAACTTTCGCTTCTGCTCAACCAGTTTCACAGGCTGAACATGTTCCAAGGGTAATTAGAACGTATATATTCCGCTCCCCCGGACCACCAGCTCCATGATCCCATCGTTCTATCGGGCCAGCCGAGCCGTCTTCGGGATCCAGCCGTCCCCCAAACCACTTTGTGTTGAGGAAATGCGCACAAGTCACAGTGCCAAATGAAACGCATTGGTGACCACTGGTGTTGAATCCGACTCATACACCTTCAAATCTACAAGCTCTGCATTGGCGTTCCTCGAAACACAATACATATAAATATATTTTCATGACGAATCTGGTCTGCATGGAAACCATCGCAGCTTCCACAAGATCTTGGACCACCGATCGGTGCTGAAGGGAAAATCTCAAAGTTCAACTCGAGCACCTGACCTGATGGGTCAAACCCGCACCTGGCCTCTACCCGTTCTCCACCGTTGTCGAGCGCCAGCGAGACATTTGATTCGCACCGTCCACCGATCTGGGTCCCCCCGGCTTGGGCTTCGGAATCTGGACCTTGGTGCGAAGCAACGAACGGATTGGTGACCACTTGGCCAAGTTCCAAACCATTTTAGCAGGATGCAACAAGCTGTGCACGGATATGATGCGCTTGAACACGGCAAAGCCATCAGCCAAGACTTGAATCGACGGCTTATAATATAACTATACTATTTGAATTTAGATAGTTTTGGAATGTGTTGGACAACTTTGTGTGTGTGTGCAGGACTTTGTGTTGTTCATTGATTGCACATTGATTAGTCAAGTGGGAAATTATTCCAACACCCTGAATAGTTTAATGAGAGGGAATAATAGCACGTGTTTTTTTGCCCGTTCTCGCCCAGGTTTCTTGCTTTGTTTGCTTTTCTATTGTTCTGACTATTGTTCTGCTATTGATGCTATTGTTCCCCTTTTAAATCCTTACTTAACTCTCTTGAGTTTTGACCTGGAAATCGTTTTCAAAAATGCTTATTACTCCCCAACGATTTCATTGCTCACTACCACTACTACTACCACTAATACTACCACTACCACTATGACTACGACGGCATTTCCCAAGTACAGATCACAAATTGATGGCATATCAAAGGCGTTTTGCCAATGCCAGCAAAGTGTGATTCCCTATACTATTCATACTCCCTGGGGATGGGTTTTAATATTTGAGATTCAACATTGTTCTTGACCCCCACCCAACATAGGATTTTTGGTCAAAACATGGCGAGACCCATTTTTGATCCTTTTTGACAACATTGTCAGATTAGTACAGGTTTACACAGAAAGAACCACATCAGTGACTTCCGTGATCTTCCATGTCCACCGTTCTCAGCCACTGGCGCTGCTCTTTTGGCTGCTCGGGTTCTGTTTGCACTTGCGGCTGCTTGATCACCCACCTGTTCAAGGCTGCGTCTGGCTGCAGCTTCTTCGTCCAGCTATAGCGTCTTGTGGATCAAGTGAGGATATTTGTTGAGTGACACATCCGGAAGCAGTTGGGATTTCTATCTTGACCCGACCAAACAGCCAGCTTTCGTCGACGTTTCGCCTGCCCTTTGTTACGGTATGACTGGGGCTGGTTTACAGAACCATTCCAGCATAGTTTCCCAACATTTATGTGACTGGTGACTGGATAATTAATAAACAATATAATATTATAACTATTACACACACACCAAACAAACACATATTTTTATATAGACAACTACTGCATACTACTGCACTACTAGGAACAAATGGGTCCTCTAAGTCTTCTGCTCTTCCTTTTCCGACACCTTTTTTGGGGGGCACCAAGAAAAGAACTGATCGAAGACTTTGGAAGGAAAGGACCAACCCTGCGCCTCTTCGTAGAGGTACTGCGGCGATTCGCACCCGCACTCCTTTGCTGTGACTTCGTGTGGATCAGCCGATGGATCCGGCTGGATCCGGCTTGAACGCTTTCTGGACAAGGAGTGATTAGAAGGGGGAATTCTTGAGACCTTTTGTTGTACCAAAGGTCACCAAAGGATACCAAAGGTGGAGTTGGAATAAAGCTAGATAGGAGCAAGGACGCTACTAGGGGCTCCTGGCATCGCTACTAGGAGCAAGGACGCTACTAGGGGCTCCTGGCCGTACTACTAGGAGCAAGGACGCTACTAGGAGCAAAGGGCATCGCTACTATGTTCACAACATATCAATGTCCAGCCGCTCGGCTGGAGGGCTGGAAGCAGCTGGAGGTCTTCCAGCTCAGGACATCTTTTTCAGCTCAGCTCGGATGGGTTTCGCTCTTCATAGGCTTCTGTATCTCCAGCATCTTCCAGAACTCTGCAACTTAGAAAGTCTGCAACTATTGGTCGCTCCAATCAGCGCAGTCACAGCAGAACACTCCTAAAACTCAGCAGCACCGATCACCGTTTCGAGTCTCGAGAGCCGGTTTCGAGCGCAACGATCACCGTCCTGTTTCGCCCACGGGATGTGGCGCGTGTGTGGTTCCTTTCATCCTCGGCCAAGCGCAGCGCTTTCAGTTCGGCTCAAATGGCTCTTGGATCCTGGACTCCCCGAGATCTTCCGCCTGGGCTCTTACTACCCAGTCGTAGGCCCAATTCCAAAATCAAGACCACCTGGTCACCTGCCCCAACAGCAAACCGGAATGAATGAAGTCAAAGCCATTCAAAGCCTTGCAGGTACATGCAGGTACTACTTGCCGTGGCCTATAAACGAGCAAGCAATCAATTTAAGGGAACTGGGAGATGATGTGGAATACTGTGGAATGAACCAGTCGCAGAAGATGTCGTTTTGGAAAGTAGGCTCTCTCGAGCTCTCTCACGCAAGCTCGTTCGGCTTGCCCTCCACCACTGGGAAGTGCCTTTTTCACCGACCCGATGACCACATCCATGGCTTACGCGGGCTGAAGAGATGATATCCAGGCCGATCCTTCCGCCAATTTCTTCGCCAAGCAATGGCTTTGGATGGTTTTGGGTTCCATTTGGTCTGCCGCATGCAGGGATGATTTCTCAACCACAGCAGCATCCCCTCCGGTCCGTGGGTCCCTGGGTGTCCTACTGCGCGGGACAAGATCGCACGGAAAGAACTGGTTCCTTTCAAACTCACAAAATGTCCTCCATCAAGGCCCGGACCTCCCTCAAAACTGTTCGCCTTGCATACAGGGGGCGAAAGGAATGAGGCTTCTTCAATGGCATGGGGACGGGAGAGGCAGGGCGTCACAATGATAAATGTGTTCTTTGATTCTTACTTTGCGAGAAAACATCACATGTTAAAACATTTCAGGCTGGAAAGCAGCAGTGCTTTTGGGGCCAGAAGGCAAATGTAATGTGGTCGATGTGCAGTCTGTCAACATACTTGAAGTTCAAACAACCTGCTATATAAATGACCATTTATCATAAATACTAATCCTATATGGTTGCATGAACTTCAACTCCGGCACTCAGCTACTGCGGCTACTACTGCCACCTTCCCTGCTACAGCTACTGCTACCGGAATGTACCGGACCAGCTTAAGCTGCCAGCTCTGGCACGTACAAACTCCCGAACCATCGAGTTGCGGCCTCAAGGTGTCCCGCGCTTGGCCTCAGCAGCAGATTTGGGTGTTGTTCGTTGCCGGGGATCCTTTCGGAGCAAAAAACGACTTCGACCGACTTCGACCTCGGTCCAGCCCGGTACGTAAGCGACCGAAGGACGCGTTCTACGATGTGTCTTTTCGGTGACAAGACATCCCTGGCTCTGAGACTCTTCTCAGTCCTCAGGACCCACCAACCTCTTTTCTTCGTCCCATCTCTCCACCAAGGCGGTGACCATCCCTCGAGCGTGCTCGAGTTCCATTGTGTGACCGAACGCCTGAGCTGCGGCGACCCAGTGATAGGTGATTCCGGTATGGAAAGCCATTTCCATCCACTTCCGCATGTTTTCTTCTTCATCCAATAAAAGACTTCAAGAGAAGGACACAAGCAACCAACCAGCAATCCTGGTCACCTTTGATCAGCTAATCATCCTGATCCGCAGGAACTGCGCCTGGTCGCTGGACTTTGCCATGAAGTCCAACCTTTCAACTGCGAACTGCCAAGGCGTGGGCTACATCAGTGTGGTCACGAGCCACAGGATTGTTGTACCTGTCTACAGCAGATTCTGCTGTCATCTATCACTCAAAGAACCATGCATGGCATTGTTTGAGAGGTTGTTTACTTGTTTGGTGAAGCTTTCTAGAGGTCATTACTTGTAGGCGGATTGGAACCAAAAAACACTGCCAAATCCATCGGTTCCACCGTGTTCCTCAACCAATCATGGCTTTGGGGGTCCATGCCGTGAGACCGAGCTAGCTTGCCAATGCTGGAGTAGTTTGACCTTGTCTGATAAGCTGACTTGATTTTCCATGTTGGATCATGTTAGCCAGTTGCTGTATGAGTTGCTGTTATGGGTGTCATGGGTTCTTGTAAAGAGGCCAGGCTGATGTCATGGCTGGGCTCAGTATGATTCACTGGGCACCGACCACCGGGGATTTGGTCAATTTCAACCGACCTCCCTGGCAGCCTCACCTCATCGTCTTCTCCTGACAGTTCCAAGGTAGCATGGAGCTTCTCATGTCGAATGGAGCTGCATCGATGTCCAGGCTGCCAAAACGAGCCCCCAAGATGTACATCTTGAAAACACATATCCCTAATGTCAACACGGGATTAGCCAACCCCCCTATTCATCAAGCCCAGCTGGAGCCTCCAATACTAAACTAATTAACACCCTGCAACCTCCCGCTGATAATATTTGTTCCTTGCCAGAAATGCCCCCTATTAATCAAACCCAGCTCCCCCAGAAAAATAACAAATATAGTTTACTATTTAATTGTTTTACATTCTTTTTTGCTAGTATTCAATATCTTCTGGTCCATGGTGAAACTGATCTCTCATGATTCACATACCATCCCATCAACCATCGCCCATCATCAGGTCCAGGTCCTCATCTCATCATCCATCATCAGGTCATCACCTTTATTAGGGGGATGTGGTCTCCAATCCCTCCAATCCCAAACCTTGTCGTCCTTGTTGACCTTGAAGGGGGGAGTTGATGAATCCGGTGTGGACATGATTAGGATCTCCATCCGGCCCTTGATCTATTTGTTGCTCCATTTTCTAGTGGAACTGAATCCCCATTTTATCAATTGAGTTCAAACATATAGTGGAACTGATCCATATTGTAGTGGAACCACTCAAGAAGGATCCCAAAGAGCCGAAGTCGACTCGCCTCGCCTTGGGATCGCTCGACGGGTCGAAGGGGTTGCGTGCGCTGCCTCGGCGGCCGGTTTTCGGTGGGTCGGGTCGCCGGTATCGGTTGGTGTCCGTTGGTTTGGAGGGGGTTTGGGATTCCAGCGATGGGTTAGATGTATTCCATGCCAAGTTTGCAGCAACTCTTGAATCTCAAGCATATGAATCACACTACATCATACTACATACAGTATATGAAGCGAAGCAAAGGGCAAAGTATGGCAAAGCACGAAGCGGGAAGAGTAGGCATATACAGTATGTCCTCTTTTGCAAAGGCACAATGGGTGGGTTCACGACGCCAATGTGCCTTTAATCACATGCATTATGCATGCATCACCTCCGAGCCAGAGTACTTTAATTTGGATGAGCGATCCTAGGAGTCCATAACCCACCCTGTTCCAGGTCCCATCACTAGTAGCGATGTGTTACTAGTAGCGTTTCCAGGGTAAGATTGCTTGGAATGGAGTCCCATCATCCTTTTCTTTACACTAAGGCCCCTTGCGCGAAAAAGGCTCTTCGCCGAAGCTCAGTCGCCGCCATGCCGATTGGTCGGGAGGTTAGTGCGTTGCAATGTTGGACCATCACGGAGATGTCCTTTAAATCACTTGAAATCAATGGAGATTGCCTTAACTTGGCAATGTGAACAGCAGTTTGCCGGCTGACCAAGCAAATGTGAAGGGACAAGACACAGCGCTCTCTGTGAGCAAGTGCCAGCGCAGAATGGCGAGCCTTTCTTTGCATTCAAAAGACTGCACAAACCGGAATCCGCCGACCGCAAACATGAAATCATGATCCGCAACCTCCTAAACACCAAAGAACAACAGCTTGCAAAGGAACATAACAAACACATAATGCACACTTTTGCAAATTTGTTGGAGATGTGAGATGTCTGATTGGTATTGTAAGAGTGCCAGGAGTGTTCTTGCGATACAGTGTTTTCTAGTCTGACACCACTTGCTTTCACTTTCCTGGCTCAATGTTCAGAATTACAATTTACGCAGGCAGTTGGCACAAATCATCTTCTATTCAAGTTGCAAACAGCCTATACATAGAGTTGAGCTAAAAGTGCTTCTTCGATTGTGCTCTGAATGAGAAGCTAGGCCTATCCTATCCCATGCATTGCTTCATAAGTGTAAGGCCACCGGTGTGCAGGTTCACCTCTGAACCACCCAGCATAAACATATATGCAAAACAACACAGCATATCCGCACAATTATATAATAGCTCTCCCTGGTCCCAAGAGCTGCATGGGCTTCTTCTCTCTTTTCACCGCGGTGAACATGGTCCGCCGGCTGGACAGGATGCCGTGCTCCACCCTCCTGCAGCAGGGTGGAATGGACTGCAAAAAAACACACAGAAACTAAAATAGAGGTAATTTCTGAGTCAGGCCAGTCCTTCACAAGATTCCCTCAAGATGCCCCCCCACACCAGGACTTTTCTGGGTTCGGCTGCAGCACTGGCCACAAGTCACATGTCACCAAACGCCGAACGGACCGAGCGGTTCGGATCCACAAGATGCATGCCTAAGAACAACATGCATACAAATGACTTACCTATCACATCCTATCACCATCCAACAACTACCTCCTGGTAACCCCTTTGCAAACCTCAACGTCTGGACCACCGCTTCTGGTGGGTTTGGAGGGCTTTGGACCGACCTCGTCGCCGACCGCTCGTTCCGACTAAACGTGCATCGACGGAAAACCCCACACTGCTGGCTCTCATTAACCCATGCAGGTAGACTCAGACAGACTCAAACTCAACAATATGGCCAAACTCCAAATGAAGAACATAACAACTAACTGTTCGTTGGGGTCCAATCTGCAGGGGCTTGATCGCATCTTGCCATCTCACATCGATTCATGATCTTTCATGAGAATCCTTGAAACTCTCCAAAGCCGGAGACTGCAAAGTTCTGTCCACAAGTCATGAAAAACTTGAGAGAGGAGGGGGTGAACGAAAGGTAGCAGGCAATCACAAGTAACCCTGGTAGAAGTCCATGACGGCGTGAACCGGCGCAGGGGTGATTTGATCCAGGGAGGGGGGGCCCCCCCCCGACGAACAGAATCAACTCTTACAGGACCAAATTCAATGCACAATCCCAACTCCTGATTGTAATACATTTTTGCTAAAGCAAGGAGTGACTGGTCTTGCCTGATGACTCAAACAAATTGGGCTATCAAAATATGTGCTGTGATGTGTTAGAAAGCAAAAGGAACAACCGCCGAAGCCATATTTTTTCTACTCTGCCTCGCACGCCCGCGCCATCTTTTCTGCGTGGCTATGCTCTAGTCTAGGTCTTCTGCTGCATTTCGATCATACTAATACATGTTGAGAGCTTGGATTCCAGCTCAACCAGCAGCTTGCTGGGAACACTTCCCGCTGCCACAGCGGCATCCAGGGATGCCAGCGAAGCTTGTAGCCCGACGCCGCAAAGATCTTCAGCAAGGTAACGCAAGCCTGGTAGGGTTTAGCATGGTTTAGCAGCATGGTTTGCATGTCAACTTGAAGTTGGTTGCGCTGCGTGGCTAGAAGAATGCTATGAATTACTCTTATTGTGAACATTGCAAATTGCTGGAACCCAATTCGTTGGTACATGGTTTCCACCACAATTCAAAAACTTCCTTGGGCTGGTCATCCGGCCTTGTGCCTTCGCCTTCTTTGTCGTGACCATGTTGGGCGGCGTCCGCGACCGTGACACCGCGCCCGGCCGCGTGCGCCGGTCGCCGGGGTCAGGCCGCTGCTTCGGCCGGTCTTTGCGGCCTCGCAGCGGAGGTGGACGTGGAATGGTGGTGAACATCACTATATACTATATACTGTCTGCATATACATATACATACATATACTGAAGTAACATATTACATAGTTACATATTACATAGTTGACATTATACATGTGCATATTTGTTCACAAATATAACATTATTAGGTTGTATCAAGTGTATCTAATGGACTCAGTATATATATATATATTAATATATATTACTATTGACAATTCTTGTTGTATAATTTTGTATATATGGTTCCTTCACAATCCCCCCTTCATTCATAATCTTCATGCAAAACTCGTAGCTCAATTCAACAGTGGTGGTGGTTTGTACGGTTGCCAAAGTGGGTACCCCTATGATGGCACTTTCTTTTCCGGGTGAGCTTTTCCCGCAGCATCCTATGTACGAGTTCTGGACTCATGGGGCGTCGGTCTTTGGGGGTAATTCCTTATCAAATCCGATTAGTTACACATGACTATGCCAATGCCTACTGGGCCTACTGGAGTGACTATACATTGACTGCAATAGAAGTGAGCGGCTACGGCTATGGGGTTCCCACTGGGGTTCCCCTGTTCTTGAAGACGATTTGTTCAACGAGGCGAGGTAGTTTTGCTCGAACAGGGAGTCTCCAAACGGCTTGAACTGCTGATATCCTATATATATATATAAACCTCATAAAACCAGTTACTAATTTGATTTTGGCCTGACAATCACGTGTCGGGTCACTGTTTTGCTAGACACGGGGGCCACACATGAGCCGTCAACGTCTCAAAGTGTGAGATAGTACTGAATAAGCATAAAATAAAGGAGACTCTGCCATATCAGAACTGAGAGCTTGGAAGACAAGGCACGACAGCATCGTTTCCTTACTGACTTTCCAAGAAATAACAGGAGGCACCCTCAAGTTTATAGGGAAACACAGCGGCGTCGAAAGAGGTCTGCTCCAAACTTCAAGTTCTTTGTAATCTTGCTATTGGAACGCTGTGTGCCTGCGATGAAATGTGGATCGAAGTATGGATCCTTGGTAGCTTCCTCTTTGGCCTGTGGCTTCTCCTTGCCAGAAACAAACACAAACACACTCGCAGATTCTTCACAGTGAGTCATCGCGAGATTCTTTGAGCTGGAAGTGTTCAGTGAATCTGACTGATTTGACTCACGTAAACTTAAACTGCAAGAATCTCGGTATCTCAGCACATCTCTTATTTTCCTCTCAGCTCCAGCTGGCACTCGGCTCCTGCGCCAATGCTGCACTGAGACGTTCGGCCAAAGTGAACTTCTTCCCCGTTGTGTCTAAGCCACGCTCCTCAACGAGATCGGAGACCCTGGGGGGGGACCCCGTGAGACTAGCGACGGTTCAGATCTGTCCATCAGAAAATCCCTCCATGCCGCGCAGGATTGGTCAGAGTTGGCACCGCAAAATATCAAAACCTCTGTTCACTGCTTTTTTTCATCTTTTTTCTGATCCATTTTCCAGATCAAGATCTCCCTTCTGATCGCCCTATTGGTATAGGTCATGAAGACACTCAGTCAGTGAATTCAAAACGCCCCCTTCACCATCAACTCCATGCGTCAGCACCACAACAAAACAGCAAAAAAACACCGCCATGACCCGAGACCGCGCACCCTGCGCGTGTTGCTCGCTCTCCATCGGCACCTGGAGGCGGCTTTGCAGCTCTTGCAGGCTCAAGCGACTCAGCGCCCGTGGCGTCTCCATAGCGCCGGGGGTTCGAGGGTCGAAGGTGCCGGATGGAGGAAGGCTGTAAGGACTACATAGTGGAGGGCGTGGCCAAAATAGCGCACCTGCACTGAACCAATCTAATTGGTTTGGACACAACTGGTACATCCTGGTACATCCCTTTCAGATTGGAACCATCCATCCGCTTTCGACAGTCAAGGTGAGTCATCGGTCAAATCCTCTGGCGGATCGTGGGGAGACGCTTTCGACGGGAATGCCTTGTCTGTTGGCGAAAAGGGCGATCGACCAAAAGGCGATGCCCTGAAGCGATCAACCAAAAGTGAATGCTTTGTCTGTTGTGACAGCTGTCTTTCTTTTGATGTCCCTTTGTCTATATCTCCGACAGGAAACTGCAGCCACTTCAACGTGGTGATCATCCAGGAAGTTTTTTTACAGCGTCAATCACAGGCGCCTTGTTCGCAACACGACTCTTTTAAGACAATCGCTTTGGCGATCCACATAAGCAATTCTAGTACATGATGTAGACATGACCCTCTTGAGGCAGGATATTCTTTTGACTCCTGAAAACACCTGCAGGGCAGGGCTTTTGAAAAGGTGAGGATCCAAAACATCCTCAGCCCAGCTGCCGGTGAAAACAGGGTTCCAAACCGAAGCTCAGCATGGAAAGCATCAGCTGATCAAGCTCATGAAACCTGCCCTCAACTGGCATCAGTCTCCAGGAGCTCAATTCCGCCAGGATTGCTTCTGGTCGTGGGCGCTGTTGCCTGTCGTTTTCATACCATGCTTTTTCCATGCTGCCTATGTGGCAGGGCCCAACTTACTTTAGCCTATCATGCGTTTGCTTTGTGTCTCCGCGTTTGTTTGCGTTTGCTTCTGTCCATCTGGCATTTCCAAATATGTGCTGCAAATCCGCCTACGACGCAAAAAAACACCAGAATGTCGACCATCGCCTGCTGACTCTTTGAGCAAAGCCAAAGGAAGACACCTGCGCCTGGCAAATCTTCAGGTCCCGAGCGTTCATGAAGGGAATTGAAGGTGATGGTACATCAGCGCAATCTAGTACTAAACTTGATGGCTCATGGTTTCTATTAGCCTAGGTTTTGTGCCAAACTGTTCTGGGATGATTCCAAACAGCCTCTGCAGCCGGTTTCCGCCCGGGCTTCACTGCACCCACAACTCAGGACCTGCTGAAACCTCATATCTAAAGGCAACCATCCCACCTTGTAACTGTAAAACCAAAGATGCCAAGGGCATCTGCTGCATCTGCCAATGATTCTGTGGTTTCTCGAGGTCCCTAGAGCAATTCCAACGTCCCTGTGGTCCAAAGGACGTGGACTCCCAGAAGAGTACAAGAATCCAGTGCTTTGGAGAAGACCAATCCCAAGATGTATTATAATTACCGTAACTAACTCTGTATAACTGTATAACATATACATCGTCGTGTTTCTCAGATAGCCATTGGTGTGAAGTGTATGGTATAGGCGGTATAGGTGTTACTGAAATCCCTGAGTTCTCATCCAGTCACTATGGAACAACTCATGCATCACCGCACACCAACATACACCAACCATCTAGGACCAAAGACACATCATCCCACACCGACTCCAGCGGCCTGCGGCCAAGATGAGGACCACAACGACGAGCAACGCACTGTGATGGGTCTTGGCCTTGACCTGGCGATTCGGAGGATGAGTGGCCACCTATAGGCTGACCTCATCCTGACCATCCTCAACTCGCCTCCCTCCAGTCTGGTGCATGAGCAACAGGAATCCGCAGGAACATCACTCCAAGAGATTCAGACGCTACGTGAGCATGCATGGTCCAAGTCATCACACAGTTGTGGAACATCAGTTGGTTCATATAAAAAACTATCCCACCCCTTTCCACATGCACATCATCCCGGCATCGTCCCACATCAACCCAGCTTCTGCCTTGGCCTCGCAGTCTATTTCAGCGCTTTCAATGACCGCCTCCGGGGCATGGGCCAAGCGGCACCATGCCACTGCCACTTCCAGGCGCTCCTGCAGCAGCTGCGTTGGTCTACAAATTTTCGCAGTCTCCGACTTCTTGACTTGACGGTCAGTCAGTCCTCGGTTGGAGTCAAAATATCTGGGGTTGCATTGTTGTCATTGAAACACGAGAAGGGCTGTTGCAGTTCTATGAGACTTCATCCTTGTGGATCTCTCCTCTTGCCAAAGATCCGATGAATTGTAGCAGGATCGAGGAATGTGTCCATGGAATGGGCCGCGTCACGTCTATCATCTATCAAGACATACCGAAACATACCGAAATCATCCTAAAGTGGGACACCTGCTCTAAATGGAACCCCAAAGACGGATGACTTCAATTGACTTAATACAACATTATCCAACTATCAGGCTTCAGGCTTATATTAAAAACTAGCTAACGCACTCCATCTTCACCGTCGATCACTGATCATCCGGATCACTCCTCATGACCGGCGAAAAACATCCGCACCTTGCACTGGGTACCCGATTTCACTGCGGCATCCAAGGCATCCACGGCTAATTGGAGGCGACCTCAGGTCGAACTGCAGTGAACCATGTGTCGGAATTCTTGGAGAGGACGTACTATGATATACTATGATGGAACTACCTCCACAACTCCTCAAAGGGCAAGATCCGCAGGTTTTGTGGAACATCGGAAGACCTGTCGCCGATTTACACAGGTGCCGATGCTCGGCATGTGCGATCCAAGGCGCAGCCTTCCGCTGAGTTCATGAGGGTTGTGTTGAGGATCTCAAAGGCCTGGTTCCGTGTCGCGGCAAAACCCAGCGTGGCACCCATGGATCCAAGATGAACCGGTATTTCTCACTTGCAAGCTGCGTTGGCTTCTTACATCTTCTTACCAAATGAACCAATAATTGGCCCCACACGCAGGCAAACCACCAGAGGTGGCCAGTGTTCACACAGTTGAATGTTAGACTCCCCCAAGGAATTCACATTCAAACAGAACCCGGAACACCAAACGGATCAAGAAAACAAGCCACCTGTGGCCATCCTCCATCCGCCCATGCTTCCAACTCGGCATGGTCCAGTCTTGTTCCCCCCCGCCTCCGCGCGCTGAATGACATCGTGGACCGAGTCGAAGTCCTTGCACTCCTGCCAGGACCCGAGGCCGGAGCTTCGCCGCCCGAGTCGTGAAGCGACGGAGGTCAGGTTCCGCGGGCCTTCGACATCCCCCACCCAACACGAATGAATACGGCCACCTTTTGGGATGCGAATTCCATTCATCGAATGCTTCATGGTCTTTTTGAGGCCAGCGACACGCCAACTGGACGCGACCGCCACATCTCGCCGCTCCTCCTGGATCTGAACCAACTGATCCTGAGAGAAACTCCACACGGTCGAGTTCGGGCATCTTGGTCGCACGAAGCGGTCAAAAGCAGTTGCGATCCGCTGAGGTTGTAACAACATGTAGTGAAGAAAGGGGTTCCCTGTATAATGCTTTGGAATGCTTTGGACGTGTGTGGATGCAAAAAAAAACACAATCAATCACACTCCACATTCATCCGCCTACTCTTCCGTTCTTGCTTTATGAACGTCTGCAGTTTAGATAACATGCACAAAGTGTTCGTAGTTCTTGGGTCAATTCAGCGATTGCCTCTTCTTTGGACCCACCGAAAAATGCACCCCTTGGAGAAGGATGCCACTTCGAGTTTTGCTAGCAAAACCTCAAACCACCTGGGCGAATGCTGGCTAGATTCTTGGAGTTACTAAAATGTCAACATATGTCAACATCTACAAAAACACATCTTCGGATGAATTGCACACAGAAGTGGCCAGCGAATCCTGGTCTCAACAATTCTCAACATCCAAATGCTTCCATCCTACCATCATCGACTCTCTCTCCCATTGGCCTCGAGTTGCAAAATCTCGAGCTTTCGCTTGGCCTCGCGGCGAAACGTCGATATGTGGGGTTAGGGTCAGAAGATGTCAGAAGGGCAAGATGATCCTGAATCAAACACCAAATCGCTCTCAAAACCCTGGCTCAATGTCTGCCATGGATGAACATGGAACACCGTGCGTGTAAAGTCTAGACCTTAAGTTTCCCTAAAAATCTAGGAACCAAATCATTAGCAAATCATTAGTGCGAACGCTTCTTCAAGCTTAGGGCGGCGGGGAGAGCCGAGCTATCCTGAGTTCAAGGTAATAAGTAGCTACTAGCATCTACTAGCTACCTCTTCTACTAGCTACCTACCTAGCTAGCTACTTCCTACCTCTACCTGCCCCCCGGCCCCAAAAAAGAACGTGCCGTGGATCATGGGTGGATCTTCGGACATTCTGAAGGGCCGCCCCTCACTGCTCGCTCACCGGCCCGCACCGCCCCTCACCGGCCAAAAAACGCCTCATTGATGATGTCGCCTTCGGCTTGGACCTCTTGAGCCTCATCCTCAGCACCGACACAGCGAGCAATCGTTCACCTCGCCGCCGGCCAGCCGGGCGGGCTTGGAGGCTTGGGTTGAGGTCCTGGTGCCAATCGTTCTAAAGGTGCCGACATGGGAACGCACTGTTCATGGATTTCCCTGCGGTATAGGGTCAACAACTTAAATTCACATAATACAAAAATATACAAAACATCTTCATTCTGTGGTGTCCGTCATGCCCATGCTCGCCCCAACCGGAATCTCCAAGGCTCCGGCCAGAGCTTCTTTGATTTCTGTCTGGTTCTCGTTCTTTGCCGCTGTCTGCCAACATAGAAGCTACCGGAAGCTGCACATGAACCCCCTGTGATCCGACAAATGGAGAAAACATGAGAAAACGATCTTTACGATGTGTTGGTCAGTTGTAGGAATTGTTCGGACAATCTAAAGACCAACAAATGCCGTTCGAGTGCGGGCAAGTGACCAGAAACGGTCGGCTTGCCACTTGGGCATGGGGGGATGAACTTTTCGAAGCACGAAGGGTATCGTAAGTTATAGTTTGTACATTTGCGTCTATATTATATATATATATATTGATTCTGAATGATTCTGATGCATTGTGTAAAACTTTTCACATCTGATATCTTGTATGACAAACCTCACATACCCCACACATTGTGGAAGAGCGGTTAAGGTGGGACCCTCTGTGTGCAAGATTGCGCAAGTTGCTTGTGATATGTCGTGCTCAATCATATAGCAGACCTCAGGTCTTTGTCCTTCCTTCAACTTCAACCTTGCAGGACATCCATGTTCAACTTCATGGCTGCAAAGGCGAGAACCGATCGAAGCTGCAAAGGCGAGAACCGATCGAAGCAAAAACAACAGCGTTTCGATGTGGCCTGCACGTGCTCCTTGGCGCGGCGGCGCGCGCCGTTTTGGATCGCTGCGTTGATGAGCTCCTCGGGGACCCCGGCGCTCCTGAGGCCCCGCCGATGAGAGAAGGGGGGAGAAGGGATTTGGTTGCGTCTAAGATGTTGCACTAGGCTGGGAGAATTGGCAAAATACGAGTTGGCAGAATGATTGCTCCTTGGCATAATTTTATATACTTGTTTACTCTTTTAGATACCTTTTTACTCGTTTATAACTGTTTCTATACATTATTGATTGTTTTATTTAGTTATTTATTGTTATTATTAGATGTTTATTTGTTCAATACGTTTTAAAGTTCATATTGTTCACTCGTTTTAATCTGTTTAAACACTTCGACGTCTACTTTATCTTATGACTGACTGGTTTTGACGAGGTGTAGGAGCGTGTGTGGGCGCACGCACCCCGTGTCACAGTCGGCACCGCCCCAGAACTTAGCTTACTGGGGGGCGTTGGGGGAGGCACAATAGGAGGTATATACTGGGACTGGGAAACATGCAGTTTAGCAATGAATTCTGCAGTCTGATGATCTGATGGTGTCGCTTTTTTAGACCTTTTTACACTTTGGGAACAAAGGGCACTGATTGAATCGCACAGCTGCCACCAATTGCCACTATGGACCCGTTCTAAACAAAAAGATTAAACAAAAAAACACCATCACATGAAACCACTCAAACATGACCCCTATGACTGGCCCAACTTTTTTTTCGTATGAACCTTTCTAGCGACCTGTTCACTTCCCCCTTGTTGGTGGGCATGGAATGTTGTTCCACAGCCCTTCCCCTATTCTGGTTGCCATCCCCACACATGTGAGGGTTTGAGGATGGGAAGTGCCTGCAAAGACCATCAAAGACCTTTGGTATATTTTGGTATCATGGTAGAAGTAGAACGACAAGTATAGTCAACATCTGCAAACCTATTGGTTGTTGACTGGGATTTCCACCACCATGTCAAACCCACCTTGTCATCAGGGTCCTTGCGTGTTCCACAGCGTCATCAAAGCCTTTCTTTCCACCAGTGTACGAGATGAAGATCACTTCGTCCTGGAGCCAGGGCTTTCTGAAAAGAATGGACAGCCCAAAGAAAGAAAGCACAATCAGTAACCAGTATGTGAGAATATGTTCCCGTCGTGAGCTCCTGCCCCGTGCTCCGACTTTGCCCAAAGAAGATATCAAAAAAGAGTGATGGGCATTGTCCCTGGGAGGCCCGTCTAGTGAGTCTAGTGAGCTCCCACAACCCGTCCTATCCCAAACGCTCCATGGAGGACTATATAGATGCCTCATCATGCCTCACCCTTCCCAGGCTGGTCTAAAAATGCTGGTGAAGTCCCATGAAGTCCTTTTTGAGTTATGGAACACCTTTTCCCATGAAGTCTTTGGGTCATGGACCTTTTGAGTCACCTTTTCACCCATTTCCCATGCCTTGCACCAAACACATCGCTCTCCCGCGCGGATCGTCGGCCTTGTTGCCCAGCCACGACGGGATGTCTTTCACAAAGCTCTCGGGGATCGACGCTGCCGGCAGGTTGAAGGCCTGGCGGCAGAAACGGGGACTGATGGCTGGAAGGATGAAAAAGGTAGGTTCACATCTGGCAACATCCAACTTACCCCAAGTAGGCCTTTCTGTGGGTTCTTGGGCTGTTCCATCTGAATCTCTTGGTTGCCTCAGAGTGTGCCCCGGGTGGTGGGAACTGTTCCAGTTCCAGCGGTCACTGGGGGGGCGGGGGTTCCAGTTCCAGTTCCAGATCTAGTGGTCACAGCATCTATCTTGCGGAGGAGGGGTTCCAGTTCCAGTTCCAGATCCAGTTCCAGATCTAGTGGTCACTGGGGAGGGGGGGGTTCCAGTTCCAGATCCAGATCCAGTTCCAGATCTAGTGGTGACAGCATCTATCTTGTTCCAGTTCCAGATCCAGATCTAGTGGTCACTGGGGAGGGGGGGTTCCAGATCCAGTTCC
>CAXAMN010004446.1:2000689-2020846 GCA_963970005.1 Durusdinium trenchii
TCCAGTGATCACAGTGGTCACCCATCTTTGGGGAGGAGGGGTTCCAGTTTCCAGTTCCAGATCCAGTTCCAGTGCTAGATCCGGATCCAGTTCCACTTCTCGAACTGCATTGCAATTGCTATCACATTTTTTTTTTTGGGGGGGGAGGGGACTTCCAGTTCCAGTTCCTGATCCAGTTCCGGTGGGGGACACTATGGGTTGCCTTCAACTTGTGAAGTTTGACACCAACAACCAGCAATGACTTGCCAATGACTTGGACGCTTCCCCGCGGTCAGGGGATGTAGGTGGTTCTTCATGTTTGCTGTAGATATTTTGATCAGATGTTCTTTATTCATGTGGTGGTTGTCCAATATTCTTGTTTATTGAAACGGCCATTCTTCGCGAAAAAAACATTAACATTCGCGAAACTTTCGCGAACCCTGTGTTTTTCTTTCGCGGGGGTTCACCATGTCATGAAACCATTTAACCTGGTAGGGACTCGATTTCTAAATACAGTTTGTGGGGTTGCTATGGGCTACGGGGTTCCTCTGGAGCCGATTCATTCGCCGAAACCTTCGCCAGACTTTCGCGAAACTTTCGCGAAATAATCCCTGTGCTTTGGAGGTTTTTACGGCATACATAACATAGGGTGGACTACATGAAACAGGAAGGAAGCTTCACACGGATTCCAAAGTTGAAGCTGCTGACGGTCAGAAAAGGATGTGGTTATGCATGGGGCAAGCCTGAAGGCTCACCAAAGAACATACAATAAAAATTCATGCTTTCGCGAATCTTTCGCGAAAAAAACATTAACATTCGCGAACTCGAAAAAAAACTTTCGCGAGACCCACGATCATGTCATCCAAGGCTCTCGACATTAAAAACCCTTACAAGGACCTTTTGGATAACTCCCATGTCAACAAAGGCTTGAGAACACCTACAGCCAAAAAAATAGCTCATAAACGGTGGCTCGCAGGACTCTGTTGCATGAATCTGATCGAATCTGCCTCGGCCAAGTCCGGATTTGATGTCTCATTCGCCAGGAGCCTCAGTGGTGCCATTGGCCTCCATGGTGTTTTGGGGAACACTCAAGTATTGGCTTTTAGTGACCCGAATGTGGATATAGAAAAGTACATGATCATAAATGCATATAAATGATCCCTTCTTTAAGCAGGATTCTATTCATAAATACCATTGGAGACCATTGGACACCGTTTCTATCTATCTGTCTAGTTGGGGAGCTCTATACAAAACCAGGGAACCAATGGGAAGGGTCTCTAATCATGCCCGCACTGTTGGTTCCCTCTGTAGCTTCCTGTTCTGTCCATCTGTCCATCTATCAAATGATCATGTTGGGACCGGTGAAGCTGCAACAGCCAAGGATCCCAGGCACGTTTTGTTGTGACGGCCTACTATAGAAAGCACATGTCTGGTGCCACATTGTTTTCAGAAGGGCGGCGTTTTCTTCTTTTTTCAGAATCAAACAAACATCAAAACAATACAACAAAAATACAACGTCTTTTCAGAAAAGTGTTGGTCACAAACAACTGTTTGGATGATCGAGTTGAAGCTGGGCCCGATCGATCCTCACAGAAGTTTTTTTGTTTTGGGGTCAGCTTATGACAGAAGGGCTGGTAGCCTCTAGGCACAACAGAAAAACCAATATGTAATAAAACAACACAAATCACACTCACTCTTCAGGAAGCTCCTCAAGGAAAGTTGACTTGTGTTCTCACAGTTGATCTAGATTCTGTGCCCTAAGAAAGACATATTGTTTGAAGCATATTGAAAACTCATTGGTTATATGGAGCTCCTTTCTTCGAGCCAAATCCACGAGAACCATCCTGTTAATGTTCTGTTAACACCTGACCCATCGTTTTTGTTCCCGATTCCATCTCCTCCTCCTCCTTCTCCTTTCCTCCTTTCCGCCGCGTCGCTGACGCTTCGAGGCCCACAGCATGGCGCCGGCACCTGGGCGAGCCGGCCGGCACCGAGAGAGGAACCGTCCGCCGGGTACCGCGCCTGGACGAAGATTCGAGGCGAAGAACATCCGTCGATGGGACGAAGATCGATTCTCTGGAGACGTTCATTTATATAAACAAAAAACCACCAGTCATTTTGTCCAGTCGTCCTTTGCGACAGCCGTGAAGATGGGTCAAGTGAGTCAGTTTCGTTGAGTCTCATCCAAAACACAACGAATTCTCGGCAAATCCGATGAGTTTCATGTGCCTCTCCGACAAGCGATGAAACCATCATGCTTTATTGTCAAAGAACTCTGTGAACCACCCATAATCGCATTCACTCTTCCCCACGTTTGGGCAAAGTATATGTTCCCACCACACCGGCCTACTCTGCACCGCTCAAACTCGAGGCGACCACGGCGGCCTCGTTTGGCCATGTTGAAGGCCATCTGCTCTCCACTGCATTGCTCTTTGGAGGCATAACAAAGCACCTGAGCACTGAAATGGGCCTGGCGTAGGACCTCTGACCGCTGATTTAGGAACACATCACGCAAAGAGTCTAAGAGCATTCACCACAGCAACGTGGAAGTGGACAGCATGAGGCTACAACCGTTTAGTTCCTGTGGCACAGGATTTGCCATGCTGATCATGTAGTGTTCTGCATCCTAAACTGCTACTCCATTCTGACCAGAATGAGGCCGCCACACTCTGGGTGCTTTCGAAGCTTTGTCCACTGGATGAACCTCAGCCAGTGCTTCGTAAGGCAAACCAACCAGTGTTCGAAACGAACACCGGGCATCTGGTATTCTTGCGAACCCTCCGACGGCAACTCTGAGTACATTTCCCGCAACAAACGGGACCCTTGGAGTACTCATTCTTTGGACCGACGCGCGACTCGCACACGTCCGGCGCCGAAGGAACAACACTTGTCCGGAAGCACCAGCTGGGTCGCGGTGCCGGGCAAACCTCAGGTGGCCCAAAACGTCAGAGTGAAGGTGTAAAAACCCTCAGGAAGGTGTCCCCTGGCGATTTCAGGAAGTTATCATACTTGAATTGGGAGGGTCTGAGTCTGAGTGTCTGCCCCAAAATTCCTGTTGGATTCTGACAGTCACACACCTGCTAATGTTTTGAGAAGGTAGTGATCAATGGCCGTGCCGGAAAAAAGAACTAGCACAGTGTACAGGTGAGGTGACATACGCTCTCGGTCTATATTCATAAATTCTTGGTCTACATTTGATTAATGATGTTTTATGTTCCTTTACATAGAACAAACCTCCTCCTGAGGACGCTGTATGAGAATGCTTCAAGTACAACTAGTACAGCATGTATAAACCACGCGGAGCTTATATAACCTCTCGGGGAGGAACCACAATGACTTGCAAGAGGTCGTCATAGTTCCCATGTTTGTCCTTTGTTGGAGCATCCGCAAGCGCACACCTACAATACCATCAACAAACCATGTGGTTCCTGTATCCCTTCCAACAAACAAGGACATAGCGACCCATCGAACACTGATTGCCCACATTCCAAACATACTCAGTACTTGGACACTCCATGCATAGAGTATCAATTCACCTACACTGGAGTGGTTTTGAGAGGTTATAAGGGCCCTTCATCAACTTCATTTGCAGTTTTGCAACTTTCTCCTTCAGTGTCTGGATTCGTCTCTCAATGTCATCAACATCCCAGCTCGAATGTCAACCCTGATCTGTAGTTTCGTTTCCCTTTCCCTTTCGTTCATCAATGAGCCGTGAATATCGTAGCGGTCTGCGTGACAAATGAACTATGCTAGCCAACCGTTTGGGACGTCTCTGTTCTCATGGAACTCACCGTCGGACAGCCTTGCGTGATCAACGATTAATTGGATACAGTAACAACCACAACAAAACCACAAATTGTTGTCACCCTCTTCAATAAGCGCTCCAAATCTGACAGTTGTTGCCTCAATCTGCCAAAGTAGTAGGCACATATTCAGTACATGCATGGATTGTTGGGGGTAGGTTGGGCCATACCACACGACTGCCCTTGACGGCCCACCAAGAGGCTATCCTCCGTGGTCCAGCTGGCCAGCATGGCAGAAGTCCGGGCAGCTCCAGTCCTGGGCCACAGAGCCCAAATCAAGAACAACACATATCGAGTAACATCCAAACACAGTAAAAATATAGTCTACTCAGAGTGAACATGTGTCCCAAATCAAACCAAACATTCTGATCAAACATCTCAAACACGCATTCCGATCTGAGTATTCTACAGTATTTTATCCCTTGTAGACATAGGTTGTGGAACCTTAGCGCAGTAATCTTGCCATGCAAGACTCTTATTCCAAAGTTTTAAAAAACACACACTTCAACTTATAGTTGTTAGGTGGCATTGCGGGCTACCAGTCACTTTATCGTCTCAGGAATCTGGTTTTTGCTTTGGTCTCGGACACGCTGGCACTAAGCCAACATTATATCATAGACATATATATCCGAGTTATACAAGTACATATCATTACGGATGTTAGCATTCGCCCCAAGGTGAGGGTCTGCAAAAGGACAGAGTCCCGCATGATATATTACAACATATACCAAAAGGCTGGAGATATCCAAACTTCCTCTGGCCTGTTGCTGAAGCCTGAGAATGGGGCCGAAAGCCAGCGAGAGAACGCCCGCCCACAAGTACGGTGCAGGGAGACACTTTTTTGTATCGAGCACGGGCGCTGAGCTGCACCTGGTCCCTTTTGCCCACACTCATCCCCACACCCCCTGTAAATTACCCACTTCGACAGCATCCTGGAGTCAGCCTATTCGTGGCTGGAGGTTCCCTAATCATCCTAATCGGTCACACACTGGCACCCCCTCATAGTGCCTATCAGACCGGCAGCGCCTTCCATCACAGCTTGGCAGCAACTGTCCTGAAGTCGACCTGTTCGTGCGTGTAGGGCCTAGGGCTTCCCAGGTGCCAAAAATAGACTCGCAACGTCGAGAGCAAGCTCATTGTCAGACGTTCCGTGCTCTGGCATGGCTTTCCGTCTCAAGTTGTGAGCATCCTTCCCTTCTCAGTCAGACATTGGCACCCCCACCGAGGTGCCAAAAAATGGCCTCGATCTCAAGATCACACACTGCTGAAAGCCGGAACTATTCTGAAGAGTGCTTGCCGAAGTAGAATGGTTGGTCTGTTGACGATCTTAGAAGTGGCCCCATACAACTTGCTGATGCAAGTGATGCCGCGACACCTTCGGCTTGCATCTTCTGCATCACCAACCACCTAAAACTGTCTCCACCGAAAATCATTGACCACCTGGCTATGAAACGGGTCCTCTCCCCTTGCCTTAATTCTTACTCACTTCGTTCCCTCAGCCTACCCTGTTGGCTGGCTAAATGCAGCGGGCTCTCTTTTGTTATTGTTACTTTCGTTGTATATAACATTCATGATGTTCAAGAAGAAGAAGAAGAAGGATTGAAGGATTCAATTTGTTACTATCGGTCTTGGTCTATTTTCCTTCAAGAACGTCTTTGGGAGGTCTATGTTTGTTGTGACAACACCTGGGGAAACTGGTGCAAGTTTGTTGACTTTCATGTTAGTTAGCTGGAGTGTTGAGGCCGAGCGAGAGTGGCCTGTTTTCCAGCTTCACCCTCTCCCCATCCATCCTGATGTCGCAAACACAGCCTGAACATAGTGCTCCGCAAATTACCCAACTTCAAACCTTTGAATCCCAGACAAACTCAACTGCACACCAACCCCCTGGCGGCAACAAATACCCCCAGGCCCAGAGTGCCAAGCAGCTTCATGATCTTCGGCTGGAGGTAGACCCACGCCAAGCCGCCTTCCGCCTCGAAGGCTTTGATCCCAGCAATCGCCGCGGCGAAGATCAAACGCTCTTCCACCTCGGCGGTCCAAGCATCGCTCGAGCATCGAGCGAGAATGAACACGAAAACCATGAAAATCATTGAACATCATGCCAAATCCTGCCTAGAAAGCATGTCCCGAGTTGGGGGGGACTCTCAAGTCTCAAGATAGGAACGACGTAACGACCACTAAAACGGTGTACATCGGGTTCGGAAGAGTAGATGAAGTGGTGGTACGCTCAAAACTTGTGCTGCTAGTACAGGCAAAAGATGGCCAAAGGACCGAGTTCCTTTCTGGGAACTTGTCGGCCCATCTAATCGAAGTTTGCATTTCTGTCATTTTCGGGCACCGCGGCACCATAGCATGTCATGGCCTTGGCTCTGAGGCTTTTTTAGCCTCCTTAGCATTCTTTAATGTTCTTTAGCATCCGTGGATGTAATCTTCAAACTCTGGGCTCAGAAAGGGTTGCCGACTGCCTGCCATGGCACTCCGTACTCCTTTGCTTTGGCAATGCCATCCTGGAACCGGGACGATGGGTCAACATCATCATCTTCCTATTTACAAGCATGGCTGGGGGATTCCATGAAAAACATGAAACAACAAACTGCGGTAAACAACTGATTTCATGTCCACTGGGTCACTGGGTCTTCCAATTCATCACCTGGGCTTCCGTTGGACATGCATTGGAGGGTCCAAGTGCCTTCCAGGCAGTCGAAATCCCATGGCCATGTATGTTAGTATGTCTTTCAATTTCCAGACAGGCAACTAAACCCATGGTCATGTCATGTAGTATTCCATAGTATTCCATGTCCCGTACCTAGTTCTTGAGCGCAATTGGACGACGAAAAGGCCTCCCTGATGCTCTCCGCTCCTTCATGGCATCCACGTCGCTTTGCAGCGCTGCGGTGCGGAGCTTCTTCAACAAACCCTCCTGAGCGGCAGCGTCGTTGAGGTGTGTTGCGGTGCGTTCCGGGCGTTCGTTGGCAACTCCTGGTTCTGAGTGTTGGATGCTTGTGACTGGACATCCGGGGGGTTGCATGTTTGGGGCCCAACTCTTCGGTTAGGATTTCTGAGGGATGCCGGATGCCCTGACGGCGGCTGGCGCCATTGATCCAGACCAGTTGGGGACGAGATTTTCCTGTGGACAGTGGCATGGAATTGAGGCTTGATGCCTGCAAATGAGGTCCTCTCCAAAAGCACAATCCCAAAAAGATCGTTTATATGGAGCATTATAATGAAAGGGACATGTAGGGGTTTGTGCCATCTACTCTGACACCGCTGTACTCATTTTATTGTAATATGGTACTAATACTATGATGCCCAGCACTATCAGCACTATGACTGACTGGATGAATCCGTGGTCAAATTCAAGTGAGTAAGCAGGATGTGAACCTAGTTCTACCAACAGCGCGGCTTGGAATATCTTGGCTGATCTGCCCAAAATATGTTCTTTTAGGAAGTATGGCAACCCAAACATATCACCAAACTAGAATTACGGTATATAGAATATCTTGGAAATTTGTTTACAACCCTTTCTGTGCACCTGTCCCGTCACCCTACCTCTCTTTCTTGAGGTCCTAAAAACCCCGAGTCCCGCCGCCGCAGCGCAAAGCCATGCGAAACCATCATTTGCACCCAGTCTGCGCCCCCCAAATCGGTGCCTTCACCAAGTCTTTGGCGGGAACGATGATGGGATCCCACAGCCTTTGGCCCTTCGGGTCGGCGACGACGCGCGCCCGGGAACGGCGGGAACCGCGTGAAGCGTGAAAAACAGGGAAGAGGAGGGGGGGGGGCAAAAGGAAACGGATTTCACCATTTTCACCTAGGTGGGAGACTCTCAACACACCGGGCTTGGATTTAGGAATCAAGATGAAAAGCAATGATTGCACATATCCTCTAGAAACTCTTCTTTCGGGGTCCCCGAAAGAAGCTTGAGATACAAGTCATATATATGATATATGCCCAATCTGGTTTGTGCTCGAACTTTTGTATTGATCCAGGAACAACGCTTGGCTTCGGTTTTCATCCCTCACAAACAGCCCTATCGAGGCAGCCAATCTCCGTCTTAACGCTTTTCCTGTGGTTCATGTTGTTTGCCAGGACGGACATGCAAACATACCATATTGATGTTGATAGCCTATAGCTAAAAAATGTTACAAGTACGTTGGCGAATGCCTGTTCAGCTTGGGCATCAGCTTGGGCCGCCTGGTCATTCCAGTATTCCACGGTCAGCTGAGTCGGCTTGACATTGATCGCAGCAAAGCCATAGTCCTAAGCGAATCCACCGAATCACCCCAGTGGAGAAACCGCGGGGCCCCGCGGCCACCGAAGCACACTGGGAGAAACCAATGGTGTCAGAGTGGGTTAAATCCCAGTTGTGGAGATGGATGAGGAAAAGAGTCTTTGGAGCAGGGGGAGGGTGCTGTGCGCCTGGGTGTGTTTCTCAAGCATGAGGGGAGAAGAAACAAATGGTTCTCGGTTCCCATATCTTTTCTCCCTTGCTCTGTGGAGAAGGACTAGTAGGTGTTCCCCTCCGAAAACAAGGCATCACAAATTATTGACAGTGACATAGAGTGACGGTTTTGTTTTCCAAATTGAGTGGCAGGTTCAAAGGAGCCCACGAAGGAAACCGTTTCTTGTTGTTTCCCGTCCAAGCGAGCTCATGAGCTCCACATGGTGGCAGCTCCTTGAGCCAAACCCCCGGTTTGGCGCCCTGCCAGGAGTGTATAGGAGTGTACCCATTCACAGGGGTAGATTCCACAAAGGCATGGCCTGCAGGTTTAGGCAGGCATGCTGCTGCCTAGCGAGAACCCCCGTATTTCATGTATAACATAGAACAACATGAAGTCAAACACACACATATATATATATATATGTATCATTAACACAAAACTAACCAACAACACTGACCTCCCTGGATCGCATTTATGATGTGTGATCATTTTTTACAGCTTTATACTCGGATGATTACAATGTGGGGAAGTTCTGGTCCTGGTCGAAAAGAAAAGGTCTTGCCGGAGCTGATTGAAGTGTGAGACATGTGACTTGGTTCCCTTCTTCTTGTGCATCATCTACACTCCGACTAAGTCACATGGAAGTTGATGGTATGGCCGCTGGGCAAAAAGAAGGCTTTCCCTCTGCAATAAAGTGGTTTGGCACTTCCTGAAAGTGTCAAAGAGCGCCCTTCGTTAACAACCAACCCTGAACTCTTCTCCCCTTTCCGAGCGTCCATGGATTCGTGCAAGGTGTATGCAGTGCCACCGCCCGCAGATTGATAGCCACCACCCGACCCTGAGATGATCACCTGCCAACCAAACTACACCTCGTGTTCGACAAAGCCATGTCGTGCTTACTCAGCCTCATTTGCGATCACTTGCAGAACAGTATGGACGCCTAAGGGCCCAAGATAGCGGTTAGCAGTGACAACAAAGGCAAACAAAGGGTCTCTTTAAATGGACCCCGTGGCACTGTTTAAATGCTGATTTAAAATACAGGAACTCTTCCAAGAGCTAGTCCATTGGTTGGGGGCCTTCCTCACATTGCAGGACCTCAAGGCAGGTCTTGCCCAAACTATGCCGCCGATGGACAACGCGGCGGATGGACTCGAATCACGACGACGTCTTGGACGTCTTGGACGTCCCATTCCAATCACCGAACTCTGTGGATGACCTGAATGCCTCTGCTCAGTGACATCTGTTTGCTGAAGAAATGCGGGTAGATGGGGTATGGGGCCACAAAAAGGATCACCCCATGATATAATTGAAACAACAACGACTATACAGTGTGCATATATTTATAGACCCATGACCCAGCCACCTCAATGCCCGAGGGGTGCTGATCGTGACGAAGCTGATGCACATGACCTGCGAAGTGAGAGGTGAAACAAAAACAAGGAAACCCACCCTGTGACTATTTGGCGAGCGCATAATAACCAGCACCTTCGACCATATTGCTCGCAAGAAACATGGAATTTGCCCAGTTCTGCTGGTCGACCGCTAGTAGGGCTGAGTAACGGGGTTGATGGTGGTTTCCCTTTCACATCGTCATCCAGGGTCCTCGGCAGGATCAGAGTAGGTGGTCAGATCATTCCCGTGCCACACTATGAGATCTGAAATACACACTCACACACATACTGCAGCACATACCAACCACCCAATTGGACAGAAAACGACGAGATGTCAATCCAATTGGCATATCTGCCTAACACAATGAGCAACGATCAGAGTTTCTAGCTTTTTCAATGGCACTAGCTGTCCGGCTTTCTCCTGCGTGTAAAAAACACACACAAAACCAACGTTCATTCATACAACTTACTCTTCCTTGGCCAAAATGAAGCTGAAACAAGGCCCAACGCTTCGAAGGTCAGCCGAGGTACTTTTTGTTTATGTATGACAAATCGAACAGTGTCAAAACACAGGGAAACACACACCCACACACACGCACATTTAACACAGCTATGTAGACTCTCTTGCCCTTCCTGAGTCCACAGTGTGGACCAGGCCTGCCATGTACACAGAGACCCCGCGGTCTCGCATCTCTTCCATCAAAGACTCCTCTGCGTGGTCTGGCTGTGAAGCGCTTCTACCCTCAAGATCCAGACAAATGATGTCAATGTGATGATACACGCCTGTCTCAAAAGAAGAAAACAGCTGATGCGTCCATGGTCGAAGAGGTAGTAGAGAAACCAACATCAATGGTTTCGGAAGACATTTCAAGATAACTATTTCAAGCAATGTACCTGGATTCTGGACAACCAGTTAGGCACATTGGGCGAAAGTGAAGCGGTTTGACCCACTGCAGTTAATGAGACCATGTCCAGCCATGGACTCTGAACTTAGCCAAGCCCCGTCCTCGAAATTCTCCGGAGGAGCATGTCCAACCACCCATTTCCAGTCTGCTTTGGACTTCCTCAGCGGATAGATAAATACTTGCGATCGTGCAGGTGAAGTTGATGGGACTTCCGCGAATCATGCATGGCTGACAAATCAAACAAACGAAGTGCAGTGTTAATAAGATTAACTTAATATATTAACTTATAGGTTCATATGCACCTTGCTGCAGAACCAGCTGGACCATTCACTTGTTGCAGCGCCGCTCAGGCGCATGGCTGCCTCACATGCGCCTGGTGCTGTACTTCTGCAGAACATCTGGGAACCAAACATCGCCGAGACTCTCAAGGGCTGGCAATAACCACTCGCGCTGGCGCGTCCAGAGTCGCATGAAGAAGGAGATGCATTTCTCAGGAGTCGCACGACACATTGGTAGGTATCTCTCAACAGCAACTAGATAGATTCTGAAAGATCTGAAAGGACACATCAATCAGATCTATAAACACCTGCGCTTCTTCGTTTCAATCCTTGACACACACACACACACACACACTGTGATCATCCACCAAGCCACTTCCCTGGCTTGGCCAGGACAGCCACCACCTCCACGACATTGGCTGGAGATATGCGCTTTGTTGGTGTCAATGACGAAAACATCCAGGGTCACATTTGCCTGCAGCCACAGCCCCAAAAGCACAGTTTAGCAGGGAGCATGGATAAATTGTGGATTGGGGGGTTGCCGGTTGCCGTTGTGAAACAACCCTGCAGGTGTTTGCCATGAACTGTCAATTGAACAAACCCTTTGCTTCAAATATGTATTCTACCTCCATCGGTAGAATAGCACACGTTCGCTTCTTTAGAATCGGATGTACGCTCTGACAGAGCACTGCAGACGACTCGGATGTTCGCCGTGCGGTGTACAGCCGGGGCCTTCTTGAAGTTGAAGGACTTCATGTACCACCGGTCTTCACCTGGAGCGGTGTCACAACCGGCCATCGCTGTTAGCCCCAAACCATGACCGTGCCACGGAAAAAGCTCGGCCTCTGGGGCCCATTGGAAGCTGTCTGTGGACGTGGCTGTCTATGTCTGTGGACGTGGCGCAAAAAGGGAAAAACACGTGAGCCTCTTGGTGGGTGTGACCAATCTCGGTGCTGGAGGAATCCAAAGACAGATTCTTTGCGTGCGCATATACCACGGCCAAGGAGAGCTCATATGATACTGAATGATTCTAAATGTACAGTTATAGAAATGTGTATAAATAATTAAGCATTATGTAACAGCATCTTCCACGTCTCGTACATTGTAATATGCTTTAACTTGAATCCATCATTCATTTTAGTCTATTCCACGGTCCATGTGTTTTTCCTGCAAAACAACTACTGTAACTGTCACTTGCAAGTCTAGTTTCCAACTGATGCTTGAGAACCCACTTAAAGCACCTGGGTGCCGGACCCTTCATTGGCATCACCCAGCGGACTTCTTTATCAGAAGGCCACTGCCAGTCATGCTCAGTGTCGTAGTCAATCATGGCCTAAACGGTGGAGCCAGGTACTTCGATCACTGTGGCAGCAAAGTGACCATATTATACCATTTATATATATATAATAACATATATATATATATAATAACATACACCAATCAGCAATACACAGCAGTATACCATGGGTAGGAACCCTACACCCATCGGAACCCGTCCCTGTTTTCCAGGGTCCAGTTTTGCCACCTCCTGACCTCCACCGTGGTTCCTTCGGGTGAGCAGATCGATCACGCATCCTTCGGGAGCTGCGGAGCGGCCGAAGCCCGGCCCGGACTCGCTGACGGAGGAAGCGGTTGCTCTCCCTCGGTGTCCAGATCGGTTTTTGGGACACCGATTGGGATCGAAAGCGCCAAAGCGATGGCGCGCAACGAGACCGGTTCTGTCGGGTCGTAAGTCGTTTCTAGGTCTGTTCCGTCCGGTCTTTCACCCACACTGCTAGATCGAGATCGATGTAGCCCCTGTGATTGTCCAGCTTCGAGTCGACGGTGCAACCGATCCCGCCTGGGAACAGGGCCGATCTCGTCGGGTATCCTTTCCATCCGTCTTGAATAGGCACCTGAAAGGCTCCATGAAGGGCCCAAGGATTCTTAGGGATGAACTGACTCCGTTCTCGACAAAGGGCCGGAGCTCCCACTTCGTTGTTCGATCCACCGAACGCCCACCGATCCCTGCACGCACCCGAGAAATGGTTCCCTACCTGTCAAAGCTTTGTCAACAACATGGGCATGGACGAGGCACGGACTCAACGAAACAAGATTGAACATGCACAAACGCAGTTCCTTACATGAAAGTCAACCTTACTGGAAGCCACTATACCCGACTGGAAGTCAACCTTAGCAAAAATACCTTCCTGGAAGTCACTTATTGTAATTTGTCCAAGCCAACCTTGCCATCTTGAGCCCAACCGCATGAATGACTAGATTGGGCTCCTCTCGCTAACAGGTTAGCCTACTAAGTTAGCCTCAGAAACGGTCGGGCACCGTCGGGCACCTGGAACCAGTCAAGTTCATAGTAGATTCTGCTAGATTCTTATGACGTTTATTGCCCCCTAGCCACTGGTCACAGCACACCAAACATGTCTCATCTTCACTGAATCTGCTAGGTCTGCCTATCTTCACTGAATCTGCCACTCACATCGTCTTTAGTGCCTTTCAAAGGCACACATCACAGGTATGCCCACCATAGTCATGATTGCCTCAGCTCTCCCAGAGGTGCCCAAGCTGGCCGGTGTCCGATGCAAAGACACAAAGGAAAGGCAGAATACTTCCAAATTCCGCAGGTTATAGATCGCAAAACTCACTTCACCTCACCCTCTTCCACTTCCACGTACGTCACCCACTGCCCGGAACATTCCACCGCCACCCTCACTAGCTCTGCGCGCGCAGAGCGAGCTCTTGGGCACCAAGAGGCCCAATGAGCCCAGCCAAGGGATCTGAAGGCTCTCATCAGTGTAGAGTTCCTGCGGGCCCAGCCGTCGCCGACTCCATTCACCGTATTGCACACCAACATCGGTTTGTTGAAGCATGTTGAAGCCCACTCTCAGTAGCTAGCCAATCCGCCAGTGTAGCGGTGTTTTCAAGCATTTTGGTCCTCAAGTTCCTAAACATTTGTTCCAAAATGTTCCAAGCAGTTTACCCATGTTTGCCCCAATACCTTTGGCCGATCATTTACGAAGAACTACACTAGAAGGATTGTCATCATGTGCATGCATGACTCTAAACCTCAAAAATGCATCGAATATAATCATGTCGCTGCCATCTGTCATCGCTTTATCTCCACGTAGCTTTTCGAACGAGGGAGTCAAGAATGAGCCAAGCTCCTCTGTCAGGATGCATCATCGGATTCCCGAGAATTCCCGCACAAGGGGTCTTGGCGAAATCAAGTCCGCAAAGATTGCAGCACATCCGTGACTGCAAAATGCAGAAAGGTATTATTCAAAATCAGAAACGATCACCTTGTCACCGAGGCTCAGGGAAAGGCGACGCTGGCTTTGTGGCCAAGTTACTAAGGCCCATCCACTCATGCGATCTTGGCCATTTTGAAGAAGTCTTCTTTCGAGTGAATACCAACCGCTTGAGGTGCCCTTGTCTCCCCAAGGCTCGGACCTGTCATCTTTCCATCCACCAAGAAGCTCTTGCCCAAGGACTCTTGTGCGAAGCTGATGACCTTGTCAATGGTCGGGGTGGGCACTTCCAGCAACTCTGCCAAGCCACGTGTGAAGCACAAGCCGGTGGGCACATCCTCCGCCAAGTAGCGATACTTCAAGTCAGGCATGAAGCCTCCCTCCACTGGGTTCATCGGATGTGTCAATCCCACATAAGCACCTGGGATATGTGTAAACATAAGTCATACAAACAAAAATGCCTATGCATACATATATGCATGTGTATATATATATATGTATATCATGTGTATGTCAAAAAAATGTGACATCAGCTTTTGGAGGCAGCACGAAGGTACTGTTTGTGTTCATGGAAAGCTTCAAGGTGGAATCATCTGCCATCTGGCCCTTGTACGAGTCCAAGTACCATCGATGCAAGGTGCAAGCGTCTTTCAAGTTGAAACCTGGAACCAAGGCTTCCACCTTGGATGTGCCGATCGGACCTGGACCATATACGAGTAGCCCATTTATATATAGCCCAATATGGCTGTGAACCTGTGGTATACACCTCGTTTTTGACCCCAAAGATACTTTGGCTGTAGGTCTACAAGTGCAAGTGCCCCAAAGAGAACATCCTTCACAATGCAAGCGATTTTCATGTAGAAGGGGCCTCCCAAATCAGACTTTCTGAAGCAACCCGGACACAAATAGAACTATATACTTAGATAAACTTAGAGCATCTTAGAGCATCGATCCCATCGACTCTCGAGATTTGGGGGACTTCCAAAAGACATGCGCAAAGAGCCGACACGGGGGGTTGTCCCACATGGTAGTTGCAGCACTAGTTGCAGCACCCAAAACGGCCGCAAACAATAGAAGCAGAAGAAACCCTCAGAACCGCATGGTCCAGCATGTCCGAGCAACCTTTCGGCACACATCCTGCACCTCGTCTGAGAGGCCCAGTAGCACCTTCTCGGTGAAATCATCCACGCCCTGGTAGAACAAAGGCTTCTCTGCCAGGGGCTTCCCATCCCATTTTTCCTCACGGGCCAAGAACATCGAAGATGGAGAGACTGCAAAAAAAACCCACAAATAGTTGGCTATACAGTCAAGCACTTTCTGCCACCATTTTCAGGGGGTCTCCCGGTTTTCTCACACCTTTTGGACGAAAAAGACCGATTTGAGCGAACGCCTACGCCTATAACGGCTACTTTTCATGCTTCCGAGTGTCCGAGCACCAGCGCCCATACATGACTCCAGGATGGATCACCTGCCCTGGATTCCGCAAACTGATTCCCAAATTGTTGGGGCTCTTTTCGACGGCTGGGAAGACGCTCAACAGACCTTGCAACGTGGCAATGGCTCGAGTGGCCTCCGACTCTGGAGTCACCGCAGCAAGAATCTGTCCTTTGGTGCCCAAGATGGTGGCTCGTTTGCCCCACTCCGTGAAACGACAGGCCCATGGCAAGGTTTCAAAGCCCACAAAGGCCAAGCTGTCCGCTTTTTCTTTCATCTTGGAAGCAAACAGGATGTCGCCACCTGAACGGGCAGGCATGCATGCGACAATGGTGCCAGCCTTGATATAAGGGTAGAATGCCTCAAAGTACTGGCCATGAGCAAAGGAAGGAACAGCCAAAATGATCACATCTGCCTTGCCAGCCAAACTTGGGTCATTGGAAATGTCAGTTGGTGTTGAAATGAGCTTCCTTCCAGTGTCCAAGGTCAGCTCCATTCCCTCAACCTTGTCATGCCAGCGAGCTCCCATCATGTGCTTCTTCCACTTTGCCGCCTCATCCGCATACAGCGAAATGGCGTAGGTCTCATAACGCGCAGCAAACATGGCGGTAGCAACTTGGGCTGCATTGCCACCACCGCATACCAACACGGTCAAGCCTTTCTTCGTCTCGTCACCCATGCTGCCAAGAAGCGGAGTAAGTGGAGTATCCTTTTGGGCTTTGCTGCTTGAGCTTGAAACTTCAAGGACACAGTTCATCGTCACAAGACTCGAATGCGTTTTGAACATCCACGGGCCACCATGCAGGACGGACGACGGACCGTGCTGTTGTCCGAAAAAAGACCTCGGCTCAACTCCCCACGGTGCAGGACGGACCCGGTGCTCGTCACTCCACTCCTCAAACATCATGCTCCACATCTTGTCCTTGGTGCTCGTCACACCTCGGCTCGGCTCAAGGTTGGGGGGGTAGGCCGCTACAGGAAGAGGTCAGCTAGTTAGTAGCTATAAGTACTAAACAACTCTATATAAACACGAAACATGCTCCTAGCTAGGACCAGGATATAGCTCACGCTTCCTTGAAAAAGTGCTCGCACTAATGATTTGGCTCCTAGGTTCTTAGCAACACTTATGAAAACTTAATCAGATTTGTAGCAGAGCTTGGCAGCATGTTCCTCTACATATGGCCATGTGTCAATTTTCATGACCATAGGACCATAAGCGTGTATGTAGCAAGGGTTTGTTGGCGAGCAACACAACTTCTTGTCAGCCCTCAGCTAAAACATGAGCGCAAAACTAAGACTGTTATGAACTTTGGCTATCACAATCCATCACAATATACTTTCATCATCTTTCATCATCCAAAAGATCTTCTGTAGACCCCACGATCTTTCACAAACCCGGGAACATCCTCCCGCACGCCCCTCCCGCACCACATGGACGGTCACTCTGAGCCCCAACCGTAGTAGTAGAAATTGTCGGCCGTGTTGATCACAAAGCTCCTGGGTGAGGTGATACGTATCGAGTCAGACTTCACGTCGTGTCGAGTCTGGAACGAATGGAAGTCATGTCTACATGGCAGCCATGGATGCATTTGGATGCATTTTGTTTGGGTGGGCAAATCGAAGATTAAATGAGTTCTGGTTTCCAGATGTTTCTTAGCAGGTTCTGGTTGTTTCAGCTCTGCAAATTTGAAAGACGTGCTCTTGAAACAACTTCCCCGCTGCAAATGCAAAAAAGAAAGCAACGATCTGAAGCATTCGCCTGAACCACAAGATGACATTGTCAACATGGTTTGGCTAGTCCACGAAGTCTCTTCGCCACCAAGTCTCGGGTGTCTCTTCTGAGCAAGGTCGGTCATCGAGGTGGCCACATTTTGCTGTGCAAAATGATCCCGCCAGTAGGCGTCTTTGTCCTCGTATTTTTCCAACATGACAATCACGTTTGGAATGGAGAGAGCGGGACTATAGCACAAAAGCGGAAGAAAAGGACAAGTGTGTCAATTGGGAGAATTAATATACACCCATGCATTGACCCAAATGAACAAAATCACAAGCACATATGGCTCGCGGGAAGGATTGAATCGCGGCCAGGGCAGGCTATGGAACTGCAGGCGCTGGTATCCATAACCTATAATAACATATAATAACTATACAGGTTCAGCATCTCAGATTCAAGGCAGGATTAGCCAGGAAAACCATGGAACACCCCTCTGAAGCACATGCAGCATCTTTTCCTCACAAATCCATGAGGCCATGACCCCCTGGGCATCCGAGGGCCTTCCGCCCACAGGAGTTAAAACATGTGGAAGAAAAACACCCAAGCACACCGGGTTCACCCCATCGCGTGGGGCGATTTCGCCGCCTCTACTTGCAAGGCTAATTACCTCCCTTCGCTCTCTTCGCCTATGCAGTGGTCACCAGTGACCAAGACCGGAGAGAAGACCCAACTCCTCAATTCACCTGATCTCGAAATCTTCCAAAAATTGAGGATTCCAAAGATTTCCAAAGAATTCCAAGGGATCGCAAACCCCCCTTGCCCTGCACACGAATGGAGCGAGAGTCTGGGTTGCAACGATCACGCATGGACCGACCTGCAGTCGTCGCTCCACACGTGGAGAAGCCATGCAATTAGGATCGATTAGGGGTGGTGTTGGAGGTGCTCAATTAGCTGGAGTAGGAATCCTCCAAGATCGGAGAAAAGACAGTTTGATTTCTCTTGGAACAAAACTGAAGTCAGAATGGTCTGCTGAGGATACCTGCGAAACCAAGCACCCAGCAGAAAAACACCGGACCCATTCTACAGCCCGTTTAAAGCCACTGAGGCTTCCTTCGACGCACAGTCTGAGGTTCTCGCAGTCTGAGGTTGGCGTTTTCGTGCTCCACGACTTTGGACCAAGGAAGGTGTGTTTGTGGAACTACCTTGGACCAATGACCGCCCATCCTCCCTGAGGTTCCGGCCATCACCGCCACCCCAACTGCACTCAATGTGCATCGACCCGCAAATGGGTCGTCCGTTGCCCCAACTCTTCTGCACCTGTAGCGGGAGCGGAGGGCATGGACCGCAACAAACTCAACCAAAACAAGGACTGCGACAACCAAAGCCACCAAACAAATGAATACATAGAATCGTCGTCACCCTAAGAATGTTCACATGTCCATGGTCTTGGCTGTTTTGGGGTACTTTGGCATTGGCCTCACAGCTGTTTAACTTTGTCGAACACTCGAACACTGTGTCTTAAGCTCCTCGGCCCAGTCTCCCTTCTCAACGCAAACAAACAAGCATTATTAGTATACTCGCACTTTTGCTTGCAAACCACATCAAACCACTCACTGTGGCAAAGCTCGCCGCCAAATCACATCTCAATGAGCATCTTTCATGGGTCTTTCCCCATGCGCCAATTGTACGAATCGGGGTCTTCGCAACTGCCCATCCCAAGAGTTTTGCCGTCCTCCTCGCCAGTGGTGACCTTCTGCTCCTTCCACGCCTTGAAATGGCTTCAGCCAAGAAAAGGCATGGAATGGCATGGATCAGGATTCCGTTGGTTTGAAACGATGGCAAGCATTGTAAAAGGAAAGAATCTCTTAGTGCTGAACTCTAAGACCTTCGATTCACTCAAGCAAGCATGACAATTCACGAGTCATGGACTGTGACAGTTGTTGAGATCATGTCTAGGATTCACATATCATTAAAAGTGAATCAATCGGCTGCTGCACCACAAAACAGGTCTTGCCAACAACCAGAACAATGACACAAGGAACAAGATTGAAGCCGTATGATTGGTTTGTCTCGAACGACACATGCTGCGCAGCGGGACCTTTGGTGAGGAAGAGCCGTAAAAGCATACGCTGTTCCAGGTCCTTAGCGCTAGCAAAAGGTCCAGCAGAATTCAGCAGTCTTGAAGCCCAGAAAAAAACAATCCACTTCTCATCTCAAAGGAACCAACGCTGCATGGCAGTTGGACTTCCAAGTCTTGCAGAACCACAAAGAACCACAGAACATCCCGAGGAATTCAGCAGCAAACATTGAGAACCGAGCCATCGGTCCATTAAGGTTCCAGTGGAACTGTACCAAAACATGCCAAGATAAATCGGAAATAAATGGTTGTACCAAGTTCAAGAAGCCAAGTTCAGTGGAAATGTGGAAAGAGTCATGAAAAAGTGTTTAATTTTGACATATGTTGACTTGTCCAGGCCTTTTGACCTTTAAGGCCCCGGGAAGTCACTCCAAGAGAAAGCGCCTCGCGAGTTCACATCTTTCGCCCAAGAAGCGTGACATCCCAATCAGTGCCCATGTTGATGCCGGTGCCTGGTGCACGCGCACCAGTTCACTCAGCAAAAGCCCTGTTCAATACCACATGGAGTGTATATGGCACATGATTATACTTTCATAGATGTTCAACATGTTTCCATATATATATATATACTTGAGGCCAAGGGGGGGGGCGAAAGCTAGCGCTCCAGAATGGGAAAGTGGAGGGCAGCGAGGTAGGAAAAAACACGGCGCTCTTTTTGGAGGCAGTCGCACGGAGTAGCAGAAGGCAGGACGCCTTGCACAAGTTGGGCGGGGCAAACGATTCCAGGTGAAGAGTCCTTTATATGTGGCTCTTTGCCCGGATCCTCCTGCGAGAGAAGAGAGAGAAGAGAGACGGAAAGACGAGAGACAGAGAGGAGAGAGAGAGAGAGAGA
>CAXAMN010004446.1:2020856-2051408 GCA_963970005.1 Durusdinium trenchii
TTATATGTGGCTCTTTGCCCGGATCCTCCTGCGAGAGAAGAGAGAGAGAGAGAGAGAGGAGAGAGAGATGAGAGAGAGATGAGGGAGAGATGAGAGAGATGAGAGAGATGAGAGAGAGAGAGAGATGAGAGAGAGAGATGAGAGAGAGAGATGAGAGAGAGAGATGAGAGACAGAGAGAGAGAGAGACAGTGAGAGTGTGAGAGTGAGAGTGAGGGGGGGGGGGGGGGGGGGGGGGCTTCGACCTGAAAAATCAGGGGTTAGGATTTGCACCCGATCGAAAGAAACCTTGCTATCGCAAGAGTAACTCCAGCTAGCTTCGCTAGCTTTCGTGATATATGCATGCCTGCATTGGAGTGGTGGCAGGGGTCAATGCAGGCATACATTCCATACGTGGGGCGTCTGGGAATTGGAGGGTGAACACCATTTTCAAAGCTTCTGGTGCCCATCTACCCAGGGCCCAGGGGCAGAAGGATCATTTTGGAACACACCGAGTTGAGTCCGTTTAGGATCCTTTTTGGAACACATGATAAGGATCATGTTGAATTCGATCCTAATCCTAATCCCACGTTCCACAACGAACCCGGTTCCTCTACCCAAAGACCAAGTGTAAGTGTACGAGTGTGGATACTGCTGGATACCTGTGGCCCATCCACCAAAGCGGAGCAAACTCCAGATTGCTCGAATTCCTATCTGGGCTCCATACCCTAAGACCCGGCTCGTACACCGACCCGGGGGTCTAGTGCCCGGGGGGGGGTGTTTGGCCGGGTCTAGTAGACCCCCTTGGCACCGACACGGAGGTCGTTGGAGCCCAGGGATTCTTCGAACTGGAAGCAGTACGTCCAAAGGAATCGCCCCAGAAGGATCCAAAAGGCATGCTTGACTCAAACATAATTACTCAGACCTGATCTGAAAAACCACCAGTGAGCCTCAAAACCGCGTATACCGCCAAACGCGTTCTCTTTTGAAGATGACCTGGATGTTATGCAGCTTGCAACATCCGAAAACCGTTCTGGAACATGGTACTCTGTGATGTTTCGACCGTTGTGCTCGTCGCCCGCGCGGTGCCCAAACGCGACGAGTTCGGATGTTCGGAGGCAGTCTGTGTAGGTGCCCAAAGCGACCGGGTCATGTACGACCACCCGCCTGGGTAGGTGCCCCAGTCCTCATTTCGGACTGGGAAGCCACACGGACTGGTGTCATCTTTCTACCGGGACCGTGACCAAAAAGTCCCGTGGTGTGAATTAACCTGACTCAGCGGGAGATGTTTTCAGTGCAAATTAACACCTATATATAATACCCAAACGCTTCCCCTGTTCATTCGGAAACACCACTCCACTGACTGGGAAAGAAGGATAAGGACTGGGAGGAGCATGGCAACCGCGATCCAAACCGCATGGATCGATCGGGCTTTCGGTCACCCAAGGTCGAATGGATGCCGAATCGAGGTCGAATGGCGTACTTGAGAACCCAAATGGATGACCTTCAATTGAGTCGTTTGGAATATGTTCCTGAATCAACCAACCAACTATAGCCAGCACCACCCAAAGGGTGGTTTATAGACCGCCCTGACTATCTATTTTCCATCTAATAACCTCGCTTTGGATGGTGCTGGAGTATGGCATATGATAGACCCTGATAGACCTGTGGAATCCGGCATTGACATGCTCTCTTTTTTCAGGCTCCTTTTCGAATCCGATCCCAAGCACCGATGGTCGCTCACCCGCACATACCCGCACGACCCTTCACCCGAGGGGCGCCAATCACCAAGATGTTCACCTGGCGACTTCGATCTGAGGACCCCCGGGGACGACGCGCGCTTCGAAGGAGGGCGGTTCACTCAGCCCGGCCCGGCGGCGACCCGAGGCCGAAACACAGCAGGTCCGGAGTCCGGACCGAAATCCTTGCCATTGGGACCGGAGTCCGGATTCTTGAACCACTCCTTGGAGTGCGTTCACACCTCCCTTTGCGGCTTGCCGAGTTGGGCATCCCGGAACTTCACAAAGCCCCTCCAAAAGAGGTCTTGGAGAATGGAGTGACTTGCACTGGACTTTCACGTTCGACTGGAAGGGCTTGGACCCCAAGCAACACAGTCCTTAGGGGTGGCGAACCTAAGAAAGGACATGTTATCCTTCCGCACCCAGCGTCTGTATACCAAATCCTTCTCATGCCGAAACAAACAAAGTCCCTCCATCAAGCGCCACCTTTTACCATGTCCCGGAATCCGATGAGTGAGGAGCTTTCAGTGAAGAGCTCCCCATAGGTGCTTAGGACCAAATTGGTGCCCAAAGGCATAGTACTCTCGCAACCTTGAGGAAGCAACCAAGAATGACCTTGCCAAAACGAGGAAATCATTATGACAATCATGGGAAATCTGTTTAGCCAACGTTCAACACCCAAAAGCCATTCTGCCATTAGCCTCCATGCTACATCATGCTACTCACCTCCACCCCCTTCAATGTTGCTTCTCAACCTCTGCCCCTTCAGACCTTCCAGAGGAAACGAAGACACACGCCCAATCGATGCCTCTTCGGGGTCACCCTTCTCAGGCAGCTTCGCCGGCAGCGGCTGGATCTCAAGAAGCCGCCGCAGATTCCGCCGCTCGTTGCGGGCCCTGGCGCCGGTAGATGGAAGAGTCCAAAGACTATGCCTACAATTCTTAGCCAAATGCTCGATATTTGGGGGGTACAGTATATAATAGATGAATTCTGAAGATGGGAGGATTGAATGCAATTGGGAAAACTGCATATGTTCTGTGTTCTGTCCTTTTGCCGGTGTCAACCTGACCACTGTTGTGTGTTACGTGTTTCGGGATGTTTCCAGCCCGCTCCCGGCTCCGGCAGCCTGGTGTAAGGAGCACGATTGACAGACCCATTCAAGCAGGAGACTGCACAATCCCACGCAATCGATTGCTGCAAGCACAAACGCCTTTTGGGCTATTGAAACGCCTTTGGTGAGCACTACCACCACCCTCCTTGTTACCAAGTACAAATAGCTTGACACTATGATCAATGTGCTCTGGCTGCAGCAAATCTATGGATGCTACCTGCTGATGTTTTCGGTAACCTGAGGGATGGTGCTACACGAAAGCAGAAAATCAAAGTGTGGTCAGCTTAGTGCTGCGTGCGCCAATAGGGCCAAAAATTAGCACTTCCCAGCTGACCGCGGGATCCAGCTATATACACCTCTGCTGGAAATCAGAACGCCACTAGTCTCAAACTTCCTTGTTTGGTGATTGTGCACATAAAATGACGTTTCCATCTGCATGTAAATGTGTTAAAGTGGTTTCTTCCTTCTCTGAACCGTGGCCTTCGAATTGACAAAATGGAGAGCACGGACTAGGTTCATGCCATCCAGCAAGGCTTACGCCAGGACTCTCCGGCATAAGCACACTTGTCACCCAGCTCCTCCTCGATGCGCATCAGCTGGTTGTACTTGGCCTCAGCAGAATCCGCAAGCAAAGATGCCAAACACTTGAAGGTTTGCCTTTGACCCTTAGATTTCCACATATTCCAAGGATTTATAGCACAAATCTACGCAAATTAGAAGTGTGTTTGACATGACATGGAACTTTTGGCTTGGATAAATGTGTTGAGCCTGTGGGAGTGATCCAAAGGTGGCAAAACTATCATTCACCGACATGTCCTTTCTATCTCCAACCATGTTGAGAAGAACTGCGAACCGGTGCCTTTTGCGGTCTGAACTCCTCTTCCAACCAAGCCCTTCCACCTTCAAATTCAGGCTGGCATGGCTAGGACCCCCAAACTCGAGCCTTCCATTCCGTGCCATCCTAGCCATAGCCTTCACCTTTTAAATCCTTTAAAGGAAGAAGCCGCCCAGCCTCGCTGTGGAGAGGGCGTTCCGGTCCATCCCACACCCCGACCCAACTGTAACCACCGTCCCACACCCCACCGGCGTTCTTCGTCCTTCCCGTCCTTCCGGTTCCAAGAGGCGTTGCGGTCCGATCGGCACGGCGCCCCCGTCTTGATCTGGCCGGTGCAAAGACCCACCGCCAAGTCCGCAATGGTGGTGTCCTGGCTCGTGGCTCGTGGGGACTGGGCGGACGTGGCTCGGGTGGGCTCTGGTACGTCTAGCGATGTCAACTTTCTCTGACTTCCCTGTAAAGCTACAAAGCTGGACTGATGCAGGGGCTTTAAAGTCTGACACGTGATGTTCAGTCTTTCCAGCTTGGAACAACTGACTCTTCCTCTCGCTCCATCTACCATCATCTAGACCAAGCCTTAACCCATCCAAACACTTACAGTATCACATCACATCTAATTATGCCCATAGCATCCATCTCTCATTCCTCATTTTCCATCTGTCGGAACACTCCCCCTGACTCCCCCCTAAAACCAAAAAACACCACGGAATAGAAGACCCACGGACATCCTACCTCGGTCTCCCCCGAGCGGTGGGAGCACATCACGCCCCAGCCGTTGGTCTTGCACAGCTTCACGGCATCGATGGACTCGCTGACGGTGCCGATCCTGGGTCACTCGACCGGGCAGCGGGATGGGGGGGGGCACGGTGGTGGTGTGGTTGGGGCGAAGGAAAGTCCTATGGTTTCAAACGCCTGAAGATCCGTGGCATGCGCCCCAAAGCTTGTGTCATGGCGTATCATGACATCTAAGTTGACTCACAAACAATGGGATCGCCGGCGATCCGTCCATCTGGTCCCGTTGATCCTGAGCTCCCCCAGCCCGTGATCTGGGGTTTCACCAGGGCAAGGCTCTGATTCACCTTCAGGAGCAAAGCATTGCACGCCTGATAGCGCAGATTCTGATTTCGGTAGCAAACAAATCTCCAGTGAAACCGCTGGAGTTTGACATGTCTTTCAACCCAAAATCATCCACTCGACTCATCGGACTCCATCCTTTCTTTCGCCTGAAAGGCCGGGACCGCCTGGCTCCGCACTGTCTTTTCGGCACCCCCCCCCCCCCCCGGATCCACCAAGCCGAACGTTCTGGGTTTGTGATAGCGCGACTTGCGGACTCAGTCTGATACAGCCCATGTTGGGCAGTAACCAGGGAGCTCTCTGGGGTTGTGATCAAGCCGAACTCTCCTGGATGAATCAAGCTTATCTTCCAGTAGAACCACCAGCCGGTATTGATCCGAGTCGACCAAGTGGATGCCCAGAAATGACGTGGACACATGGATCAGTTTGAGGTCGACTTGCAGCTGTCCCTCAAGTAAAGTGACACACACAACGGCTAATTACTTTTGAACAACATATGCAATCTTCCGGAGGGTGCAGGTCAAGCAAAAGTACACATTGTGACAGATCTTGTGCAAACATGTTCACGTCAAAGACGGCATTTTTTCTTCGGTGCTCCACCTTGTCGCGGGCCCACCTTGTCCGTGATGGCCTTCTGCACACGAGAGACGTTGGTGACCGTCAAGTCGTCTCCAACGACCTGAGTTGGTCCACCCACCTTTGTTGTAAAGGTGCTCCAGGCCGCCCAATCGTCCTCGTTCGCGCGAATGGGGGAGGACGACCGACCGAGGACGACTTGACCGTCAGAAGGAGGAAGGTTGTATGGTCATGGCCGTTTCAACGATGATTTTCCGCAGAGTCGAACCGAAGCGAAGACAAACCGATACCGAACCGTCAGGGTACGCACAATACCGAACCGATACCGAACTGAAGCATTCACGTAGGAACCGTACCGCAACCGAACCGAACCCCCGAATGTGGAAAAAAAACTTTTCGGGCCACAAGTGCCTTGCTTGTGGGATAAGGAGCTAAAGGAAAAACATCCGAATTGATGGTCATGGCCCTGGCCCTTGCCACAGGTCTGTGGTCACAAGAGCAATCGGCTAGCTTGTGCCCGAAACTACGATTCAAACACAGAAATTGCATTTATAAAAAGAAACTGTCCAAGGTCCGAAAAGTGTTTTTCCAATTAAATATGAGTCTCCGCCACCGTTGAAAAACCGAAAACATGTTCAATACATCATACGAACCGAACCAAAACCGAACCGATCCCAATACATGTCAGCAATAAATATAAAAAACTATCGCAACATCGAACCTAAACAGCCATGATGATATACCCCCATAAGGGCCCCTGATGGAAAACGATGGAGAAACTAACGTGGGTCCCCTGAAAGCTACTGGTTTGATCTGGTTTGTAGGAAACAGTCTTTTCCGGGTCCCATTCTCAGGGTCCATGTTGGTTTTCGGGTGTATGTTGCATTATATTATATATTATAGATTACAGTATATATATATATGTCACCTATGTCCAGGCCATCCCCTCCACAAACAATGTGCTTTGTAGAAGCCAACAAGACATCATGTCATTAGCACTGTCATTAGCCTAGGAGCTCAGAAAGAGTCTATAGAAGTACAGAAACACCACAGCACAGTATTGGCTCCCCACCTTATTCTTCAGGCTTCTGCCTTAGTTATATTTATTTGTTCATGCAGATCTAGGGCATGATGAGCCAGCACCTGATTCTATGCACAAGGTTTTCATCCGAATCCGAACAAGAGCGGGGCCCGAAGAACGACGCAGCACGACACAAACTCAGATCATGATTGTATCCCCTCTCCCAGAAAGTCCTGGTCAAAAGGATCCTCGATGGTGATCAAGGGGTACTTGTTGCAAAGATCCGCGTAGAAGTCCGCCAACTGCGCTCCGGTCATCTTCAGATCTGGGGTCTTCCTGGGATCGGCGGTGACCTGAAGGTTCCCTGGAGATAGTTCTCCTACTTGGATCAAACTCCAAGGTTGGTCTTGCTACGTCTTGCTAAGCCGTCACGGAACCAGTATTTGAATAGGGAGAGAGAGGTCTCCCTTTGACACGACCTAAACTGAAAGCGCTGGCTCTTCGAAAGTGACACTGTCCATTAACTACTTGACTGCCGGTCTCAAGGCGAAATCGTCTGTTTTCGTCTCGTGCAGTGAGCATGGTTAGCCCGCCTAAAGTTCCTCAGAGTGGAAGGATAGAACCTCCCTGCTTTATGTACTTGTTAAACAATCTCACACTTGGTGCTGGCGCAGGCTCAATGAAGCTGAATCAAACCCTGCATGATCTTAGTTCGTTTGTGGCCCCTTCCCTGATGTTGGTGCTTGATGACAAGCAAAAGCAACACCACAGTTAATATACAATTATATAAACAACATAGCATCATGGTTGGTTCTGTCGGAAAATATCTGCCACTTGCATTTGCTTGCTAGGATTTACAAGGGGCAACAGCCTATCCCGCCGGGTATTAGCGACCCTTGATCATTTCAGTCGAGAGTCTCAGCCTCAGGGTACCAGGTGCCCAAATCGTAGCAGTCCACACCTGGTGCTCGCTCAAAGCACATGGATTTCCGGAAAAAAACAGTTGACAAATACATGCATAATACATGCATAATACATGTAAGATCATGTAAGTATTCATCAGGTGCGAAATCAGGATGACCAATTCAGTGCCGCACCGGTCGCAAAGCGGCGACGTCGGTGGATTTCCACCCGGTGCGACACACGCGGTCACGCCTTCGACCTTGAACTCGGAGGCTGCCACGTCCATACCCACCTTGCACTTGTCCTGGGGTCGAGAGGTGGGTGAGTCCAGGGAAAGTCATTGAACCATCAAAAGAATGAAAAGATGTTCAGAAGTCTTTGACTCTTTGACAAGTAATATAAGACATGAATTCTGAAGTAAAGAACAAAAGAACACAATCCATCCACCACTCCCATCATACTGCCTATAGAACACAGAAGCTCCTCGCTTTTGTTGTTCTCCGCCCGCTCCTTGTATCCAGCCTTTTCGATGGCTTCCATGATGAGTTCGACTCCCTGACGTGCATCGCAGGGCGGGGCGAAGCCGCCCTCGTCGCCGATCAGGGTGGCGTCGCCGCCGAACTTCTTCTTGATGATGCCCTGGGACGGTCCGGGGGTGTCGTCCCGGGGGTGTCCCAACCGGCGTCCCGGTGCCGGTGGGGTCCGCAAACTGGGGTGGAGTTGTCTTGATACTGAGGTTGAACACGCTCAAGGTTTGAATGGAACTGGGTGTGTGCAGAGTGTTGGAGCAATATACCCACGCCCACACATGTGCCTGCTGTGCCATTGTGTAGCAGCAGCATCTACAGAACTGCGCGATGTAAAGTGCAAGCATCTCCACCACGAAACCACATCAGGGAAACCAAACAATCCTGACTACAATAAACTATAAGTTCATAGTATAAAACAATACAAAGTACGAGACAGTCACATGCATTTTAAGTCCTTCTACCATCCTCTACCACCTTGGAGGCCCTGGCTGGGTCGACAGGTCGACTGGTCGATTTTCCTTCTTCGGGGTCATTGCCTCGGTCTCCCTACGTTAACACACACACACACCGCATGCATACCGCTAGGGGGTCCAACCACCTAATGGAGCCCTAGGGTCATAATACGATGTGAGGTGGTATATAGATTTTCCCAAAACAACTCTACAGTGAAACACAGTGGATCTTCCGCAGTTTCCAGGGAAACCGCGTTGCGGCCACTGGCCACCTGCAAAAACGAATCGGGCGGGTGTTCGTCGGGCCTTCAGGGTGTGGTAGCACTCGGCTCCAATCCTCATGGCATCCTTGAAGGAGGAAGCACCGACCTGAGCAGGACCGGAAAAGGATCTGGGCCGTGTCCGACTTTTGTACGGACCGTCCATGTACTGAGCATACGAACATGCTATGATTATCATATTTGTCACATATTGGTTCTGCAGCAAGGTCAATCTTGTTCTAGCCCATTTGAGCAATCATGCATCTGGGGCACAGGAATGATGAAGTACTCCTGGAAAGCCAGCTTGTTTCCTGCAGTGGGTCTCTTGCTCGCTTGGACTACATCACTTCCTGACCTAGCCGGGAAGTCACTGAGTCTTCCCTAACCATGGAACTGAAGTTCTTCTCAAAACACAAGGGCTCTGCTCTACACCCAAGTCCTACGTCTCGAGGAGTTTGCTCCACTTGCAGTCTCACAACTGCACTTCACTCGACCCACAGCATAGGGAGAAAGAAGGAGTACCGTAACTACACGACTGATCGCACGAGGTCCAAGAGGGCCTCTGCGAGCTCCACCCTGTCAAATCAATCCCTATGGATCCACATACCTTCTCAGAGTGTGATTGGAGACTATTTATGTAGGCTTGGAGGGTCCAATTACTTTCTGATAAGGTATGTGGATCCATAGGGAATAAAGAAATATAACTTGAAATACTCTGAACCCCGCGGATGCTGCGCGGTTCCCCCGCTTCGCACCTGTTCCTTGGGGGAACCCCGCCCCCCTGTCGTCGCCTGCGTGGGAGCCGCCGTTGATGACGTTGAAGCAGGGCACAGGCAGAGTCAACTTCGCTCCGTTGCCCGCCAAGTCGGCAAAGTGCTGGTAGAGGGGCACACCTTCAAAGACTTGGCCAAGCAGCACCAGATTGGGCACCAATCTGAAGCCAGCCCCAGATTTAGCCCAAGAATCCATCGTCACTTCCGTCCTTCATAAGCGCTTTTCATATGGGAAAAGGACTCTTCTGGGCCGCAAAAGCAGCACCTCTAAACACCGGCTCCTCGGCCTTGAAACACCAGCTAATGATCAACTATATGCCCCTTCTAGCTGTGGCCATGGCAAATGTATGCATGATGTTCTCTCAATTAGGCCCATCCATCCTATGTCCAATCACCTCCACCGGACTCGCCACGCCTCGCGCCTGGGCCGCGGCCTTGGCCGCGGCCATGGAGACGCCGAGGATGGCGTTAGCGCCCAACTTGCTCTTGTTGGGAGTGCCGTCCAGGGCGATCATCTTATCATCCAACTCCTGTTCCCAGGGCGAGTATGTTTTGATCTGTTTTCTCAGGGGCCCCACACAGCAGGAAGAGAATTTGATGTTTTTTCGATTGAGGCGGGACAATGACATGGGCACGAATGATCACTGGGCGTACACATAATGTGTGAAGCGGGCCAATACTGGAAGACATTGACAAACAAAGAAAGTGATAATAATAACTATAATGCTGAAAATATCTGAAAGTGATTGCGGTCAAGATCATTGATCAATGATGGTCTGTTTGACACTGGCTGGTTGGCGGCTTTTGATTCACACGGTGTTTGCAAAAGAACATGGCTCAGAATTGGTAAAACTATATAATACTGGGTCCGGGTAGAACATGGCATCACCACCGACCCTTCATTCACAAGATCAACAACCAATCATGTCCCCCACGTCACGTGAACGTAGTCAATCTTCTGTAAAAGCTGGCGTTTGAAGCTGGCGTAAACCAGTCTTTCTTATGTAAAGAACGTCGTCAATCTTATTTAAAAACTTCTGATCAAACACTTTCAGCTGGCGTTTGAAGCTGGACGAGTCGATGGCCTGGGGTTCAAATGGCCGATAGGGGGCGCGTCCGAGACATGTGGACGACACGTCCAGGGTCATCCAACGGGTGCCCAATGGAGGTCTTAGTAGTGTAGGGTAGTACCCCTTCGGATGATCGTAGGTAACATGTTGATGTTGTTTCATGACAGGGTCAGCTGAAGTAGACCAACCCACCAAAACATCATCCTGTTCATTCACTTTCGAACAAAGCAGGTGTCCAATGGTTGAACATGGATGAACATGGGCTAACCTCTGGCTTCATTTCGGCTCCAAGAAACACGGCTTTATGCTTCATGTCCGACGGAAGCGGTTTCGCTCGTGACTCGATTTCGCTCGTGACGTGTCTTCTCCTTCTGCTTGGAGACATCGAAGCCCTTCAGCGAGGCGTTCAGCACGGTGTTCACCGACTCCACGGCCTCGCCCCCGACGTTTTGAACAGGCCGTCTTGCACAGCGAGCTGTTAAGAAAGACGCGCAGGTGCATAGTTGGACATGTCCAAATCCAGTATGATGTGCACATTGTGGTCTGTAATAGAGATCAACTTCACCCAAACCCAAACAGCCCGTCCTCCTTGACCCGATCGACCGTCCTCCGCCCGCCTTCATGACGCCCTTGCCCAGGTAACGGCCCTTGTCGCCATCGCGGAGCTCGCAGGCCTGGGTGGAGGGTCGCTTAGACCGCTGGAGTCCGTTGGAGCACTTGGGTGGGCAGCCAAACACGAAGCCAAATGACATATCGAAAGAGGAGGCCTCCGATTGACCCAGACGTGCAAGGCCAAAAGAGCCAGTGAGAAAAATCCTCTCAGAGGTGAACTTCTTTGAACATCATTGTGGCCAGCTCATCTACAGAACCACATCCAATGATGCAATAGAAATATGATGCAATACAGCACCACATCCAATGTCATGTATTGCAATTCATTATGACTTCTATTTTGCATGACGTTGGATGACCCCACAACGCGTACCGCCGCCTCATGGACGCCGGTGGAGGCGCCCGAGGGCACCGCGGCGGTCACAGTGATGCCGCCCTCGGTGACGAGGTCCACCTGGGAGGAGTCGGAAGTTCCGATTTTTTGACTTTAAACAAAAACACCCAAACACGACTAATGGGACTGCCATAGGACTGCCGAGAAAAGGCCAGGGGTGGTGCCAGGGGGGTCAATGGGGCGGCATATGAACGCGTGTCTGGGACATATATTAGATTATATTAGAGAAAGATATCGAAATAACTATTCATTAGATACTCATTAGATATCTCCATGGTACATCCCATCACTATCCATTACCCAGTAACAGTATAGATGACGGTTCGTGTAGTAAAGGCCGGTATCTCTAAGACTGTTACAGGTAATGGGAAAAAACAATGTATATATATACCTGTTGGTTAATAAACATCCCCACATTTGGATTGAACCTCTTCCACATATCTCCTTATGTCTTTTGTTTAATATTTACTTGGTTCACTGATAGATGTAGGAAGATCTAGAGGCATGGCAAACAAAAGCTCCCAAACACACCTTTGGGACCGACCACTTGGTCATCTCCCAAAGCCCTCGACGTCTATCGATCGGCCTCCACGGTGGGGTTGCCACGACTGTCCAGGATCTCACGACCTTTCAGCTCCTTCCGGCATCCAGCTCGCCCCATCAGGACCCCACCCTGCCGCCCCACCGGCCGGAGGATTTGGGAGGTATTTGTTGTTTGGCTGCTTTAGGAATGGATTACATTGGTTGGCGAGACATTGGTTGGCGAGCCATAGAGCACTATCTTGCACTGCGTCGGTGGTGGTCTTTTTTTGGAGATTGTTCATGTCGCTTGCTGGGGATGGGATGAAACTTTGGAAGGGATGTATAGCATCGCATCCTTACTTTTTTATTGGGGAGAATATTCTCAATGATGCGAGAAACACTTGATGAACAATACTTCTCAATTCTTTGATCTTGAAATTGATTGAACATGCATCTTGGCCATGTCGTCCTTGATCTTGAACATGTTGGCCGAGACGGCATCGATGGCCGCTTGCAAATCGCTGGCACCGGTGGCCTTCAGGGCTTCCAAAACGGACTTGGCCATGGCTGTAATTGGGCTTGGCGAGGCTGGCTCGGCGCAGTTGAAGGTCCAATGGCTGCAGTTGCGGACGTGTTCCACGTTGCTCCCAAACGAGCCACCCGTGTTGCCTTGCCGGCCCACTCCGGCCAACGCGGAACTCCGAACGACGCACAAACCCGAAAGCCACTGCGATGCGTGCGACGAACGGAATCAATCCGGGAGGGTGCCGGTTCACAAACAAATGACTTGGAGTGTGGCACCCCTCCTGCCCTGATACATGTTTTGTCATCCGGCCAGCAGTCAATTCGATGTCATCATGCATGTCTGACAGGTCAATCTCAACTCCAGGATCTTCTGCAAATGTTGCTCCCTCCCCAGCAGGGAGAGCTCCACCGAACCGTCTCAGTCCGAGCTCATCCCGTCCGCCGACCGCCTGGCTGCTGCGTAGACCTCATACCACTCCTCGGGGAGCTCCTCATGGGCACGGACCTGATCGGGGCGCAGGCAGGCAGATGCGGCGCAGGCTTGGCTGCCAGCTCGGCTCCAGAGATGGAAGCTGCTAGCTTGGGCACTTGTGTTCAAATTGATCGACATCCAAACTTGTCATCCAAAGTCACCCTCCACTACCTGCAAACGGCAAACAACACAAGCCCCAGGTGCTTTGAACTATATAGTTGGTGGGCACATACTGCACTGAACATTATACGCCACCAAGCCCATCAATCTAATTCTGCAGGATTTTGCCGTTTCTTCCCCTCTGTGGATCATGACGCCCCAAAGATGACACCCACTCAACTACGGCGCCTTAGCCAGCGCAGCCAAGGCCAGCACCACCGAAGTTCGCCACATGGCCGAAGCACACCGGACCGGGAAGATGTGCGATGGGTCGAGGCCCGGGGAGTCCCAAAGGATGTCTCTTAAAGGAACTTCCAAGAACCACCAGTGATGGAGTCCCCATCAGTCCCCCGTCCGTCCCGTCCGTGGTGTCTGGGCCGTTGCGCTTGTTGAAGGTGAATGGATCCCCCGTTGTGACCGAACTGTCGAAGTTCGGTCCGAAAGAAGCAGCGAAGCCAATGCGAAGCGGTCATGATCTTCGTCGTTTTTTCCCGCGAAGCCTTCAGCGCGATGGGTGTTGGTGATGGAGTGATGGTGACTGATCGATCTGAGTGTCCTTTGCTCCGTGGCTCACCCAGGACTGCATGGGTGATCGGCTGATCATGGGCCCTCAAACAGGGAACACCAACAGTTTCAGGAAGTCAAACGAAGGGTTACCAGCCAAACCTTTCTATTGGGATTTCGATGGTGAGACAATTGGGAAGATGGGCGAACCCAAGAATCACTTGCTTGTATTTTTACATGATTTCATGGTTCTAAAAGCCATCGTGGCATTTCCGCGTCGCCCTCCTCACTGCTTGGACAAGCATTATGCATGGTGTTTGACCGTGGCATGTCTGCTGCTGCGCTGCAGGACTTGAGCCGAAGCTGCTGGAAGTCACGGTGCTCGGAGCAAGCAGGCAGGGCATGCAGTGCTGCATTGATCGACCATCTGCAGCCAACAACATGTGAATACATGTCCCCCTGAAAGAACAACGCCATCGAATTGCTGGTCCAACATGAGAGTCTACTCCCACATGAAACATTTGCTTTTGGGGAGCCCATTTAGGGATCTGGGCAAAGGCGGGATAATCTAGAAACGGCATAACGCATGTATATCATATGTACTGAGACTGTAACATGATTAGAATCCTTTGTGACCAGTGATGGTTCAGTGCAGGTCACCTCATTCGGATGAACATGATTTAAACTTTCTTGTTGGTGACATCCAGTTCGGTGCTTTCATCCAGTCCACTGAGTCAATGAATGGTGCATCAAGTTCATCGACATCGCCGTTTTCAGTTCAACTTGGCCAAGGGTATCTGCAGTTCATCTAGTTGACTTGCCAAAGCCTTCCCCTGACATCATCTCTTCCAAACGGATGATTGTACCGTCTCAAAACAGCCCGAACAAACTCGTGGCTAGGCCAACATTTTGCGCAACACGTCCCTCCTTGTGACCTCGGCACCTGTTTGCTTCAGGCACTTCTCCAAATACTCAGCCTCAAAAAAACACCAACTGTGCGCCGTTTGTGGACCGCGAGTCTGCAGGGCGAGAGCCGGGCGAGAGCCTACTACATATTATGAGCACTCTCGTCTGTGGTCTCCAAACGTGGAGACCAAATACCATCGATGTCTTCCCCACATCAAATGAACAGTTGATGGGTCACCTATTTTTTGATATATAACTAGTATGGTACACGTTCAGGACAAAAGGTGCCAGACAATATCTTGTCATATCGGGTCAAAACTTGGACAACAATGGTCGGTGTCAATAGCGCTTCAAAACGAAAACAAAAAAAACAAAGATGAAAACAAACCTGTTGGAAAGGTGCGCAACACACATGTCGTTTACTTTGGACCGGTTTCCCGGCATGCCACAACGCGTGCAGAAAAAGGGCACCCACGTTGGGTGTCACACTTCGTGGAGGTGCTGGTGCTGTGCAGATCGTGCAGCCCTCAGGGTCTCACGATCACCGCGTTTGGAGGTCTCACGGACACCGCCCCGAAGTCATCGTCAGATGGAAGCCTTCCTTAGGCTTCGACCCAAAGGTCGAATTGCTCTGGATCAGAAAGACCACAGCCATAGATGCCTTGGAGCTCCTGGAGATGCTCAGCCTAAAAATGCCCAAAACGATCATATTCGGCATGTTTTTGCAGTTGAAGATTATCAAAAAGATTCAATACGGATGATGCTTGGATATTTCTATCAGCCCCTTAATCTGAACTCAGAAGCTCCACTTGGATTGGTGTGACGCGATTGAATCAAAGGTTCTGTTCAAGTTCATGTCAGAAGCAAATTGTCTTACGAACTTTGGAGTGTTTCACGCCTTCAACGGATGCCTTCAACAAGCACCTGCAACTCACAGTGGTAGTAACACTAGCAACGGACTTGTGTCAAGGTGCATGAGAAGCATCCCAAAGCTCAATGTCAATTGCAGTGTGATTGAAGATCAAAGTACAGTAGTTAGAACGTCCTGTTTAACATCTTCCATACCCTCCGCCAACATAGGACCTAGCAAATCTAGCAACAGTAGAATCCCTTCCAAATTCGTCATGGCCGCATTGCCCACCGCAGCGTTACGCCCATTTCCGGGTCGGGTCGAAACCCGGTCTCCTGAGGCGCCTGGGTGACGTGTGGTAGGCAGCAGGGCGTCAAGACCAAAGACCTGGCGGGGTCGTGGTCGGTCGGTGAACATCGGTGGGGTCGGGTCCGGTGTCGCTGGGAACTCGGGGTACGGTTCAAGCAGTTTCGGAGAGCGGAGAGAAAGAGTGTGAGAGGGAGAGAGAGAGAGAGAGAGAGCTCTGATGGGCCTTTTGAAGCTCATATGACTGTGGTGAGAGATAGGAAGAGATTGGACCGTCACTTGACTGTTGGATGTTTTACATGGCGGGTATGTTGATAGCGGTGTGAAAAACTGGGTTGCTTTCTTGTTGTGGCACGTTCGGAAGGAAGAAGCAAACAAGAACGAACCAATTCGCTGATCTCCATCGTCTGTCAAAAAGGGGCTTCACCGGGTGGGTGGTGCCCACCCTGAGAAGAGCTTGGCATCTTTGTTCCTGAAAAGGTTAGTTGAAAGATGTTGAAAGTAGCCGCTGGGTGTCTTTCAAATCAGAAAGAGACAAGTGATCCCTACAGAATGTTTTCTTTGTTCTGTCTGATTTCGCCTTTGAAACGCCCAGAACAACAGAACTATTCGAAAATAATGGCTTCAAATAGGTTCTGAAGTCTCCCTATTTCTTTCCTGCACTCAATCGTGTAATTCTGATTGGTTGGACATTGGCCAAATGGTAGTTGAACCACAAAACAGTTGAGGGACCTAGTAGCGGCCCTCTCCTCAAATTCGATGAACTCACCTACCGTGGAATAAGGTCGTCAGGTGTCAAGGTACGATCACAGGTGTACCATCCGAATATATATATATATGAATACCTATATTGTATCATATATGTATAATATATGTATGAATACCTATATATGAATAGGTATCATATATGTATCATCCTAGATACCTATCTTGGGCGTGGCAGGCTAGTGGCCAACGGTGTGCCTTACCAAGCGGATCTCTTGAAAGGCCGCGATGGCTTGCAGGCTCCTGTGGTGTCCAAAACACGTTGACCCGGAGCCCTTCCAAGCGGAGGACTCGGAAGAGAATGCCTCCGATGCCTCTGTTCATGGACAAACACAAGTGACTCCCCTGGATAGAAGTCTACAAATGATTTGATGGGACCAGTTGAACATCAAGCATGCAATTGTCTAGTCGATTAACTCCCAAGATTCTTGGCAGCGGCAGTGCTTTCAAAAACAAATCAATACATACAAAACACACTGGACATTACTAAACTACCAGTACCATTGGAGAACGATAGCGTGATATTATACAAAAGTATACAAAAGTACTATATGGGCACCTAGTCACCTAGTCTGCGATGGGGGGCCCTTTGTCTCTTCAACATCAGTGGCAACCTCTTCCCCAACCGCTTTTACTACCGATCCAGCACCACCCGAAATATCTCGTGATCACCTGTAGCTTTGGTACACCGGGGATTGGATATTTGATGATATTTGTAGGGTACAGGTATCTGAGAAGGTGCTACAGGAGAACACACGCCCAAGATGATGGAGAACAACGAACACATTCGGTTGTCATGGGTCATGGGAGACATTTCTTGCTCAACACTCAAAGGGAGCAAGTACCGCCCACACCCTTCAATTATGATATACTTGATGTATCTCGATCAATATATAAATTTATCCCAGGCACTCCATGTATGCCATATATGCCTACATTGACCCCCCTGGCACCACCCCTGGCCTGATCGGCAGTCCTATAGCAGTCCCATGGGTCGCGTCTATATATTGGATGTCAAAAGGCATCTCCCGTCTCGATGTTTTTCAAACAAAACGCACGGACAACGGTCTCAGGATCCCAGCAATCGCCCGCAGAGATGCATCCCCAGAATGCAGGTCGGCCTGTCGAGGAAGACGTGTCTGGTCCGATGCGCAAAGTGGTCACAAGACATCCAAAGACCATATCATCCATATGGAATATATAATTACAATACTTATTGTATAATTACAATATGGAATACAGTACTTATTGTATAATTACAATGCTGAATACCAATAGACCGTTCTTTCAGGTTCTTTCTTTACATCGGAAGGGTCACGTGCTGTGCATGGTTAAATATTCTTAATCTCAAGAAGCAAAAAAATCGGACGTTGAACCTGAGGCCTCAGCTTGAAAAGTTCTAGGCTGAACTCCGGTGAGGGACGATATGAAACTTCTGGGGATGAACCTGGGGCAAGCTCATTGTGCGAACCAAACAAAATCACATGTCTTACTTGGTCCCACCCATGCACCATTGTAATCATATAAGCCTGCTCAGCACTGCACTCTGGCCGCCTGGCTTAGTCTGGTCCTTCACCCGCCGCCTGCCTTCCCACATCCATGATGCGATTGCCAAGCACTTGAAGAAAGTCATCGGCAAGAACATCATGCCTCACCGGGCATCGGTGTAAAAGCACAGCCGCGCTGAACCGTGTTGTGCTCTTCGTGAACAAATGGTATGAACATGATGCCCTGGACATTGAAGCGTTAAATGCATGATCGGCACGAATCAGTGCCTCTGCAAAACAAATTTCTGTGACACAAGCTGCTCAAACCCCATGTCGATGATCAAGAGAAGTGTGAAAACATGTGAAAACTAAGGCCAAGGCTTTAGGTACTTCACAGGCACATCTGCATATGCTGCCTACCGAACATCCAGCATCTACAAATGGGCAAACCAGGCGCGTCTAAAGGAAGGCCGTGCCATCCGCTAGGGGGGAGTGGACATCATATTGGACATAATGATGTCACTGTTGGACACATGACATACCAAAAGCTCATTGTGGGAGTGACGCCACAAAGATTGGCAACGATTTTCCAGCTGGAAACCGCCGGGAGCCCACAACGGGCCGAGCTATGCAACAGCTCCGGTACACTTGTGTGATCCACAGAGGAGACCCGTTCAGACGCATGACCCATTCACTGAAATATGGCTCTGCTTCCCAAAAAGCATTCCTTTAAGTGACCAAGACCATGTGGTCTAATTTCTAGTGAGTGATGACCGTCGGCACTCCCTAGTCGGCACTCAGACGGTGTCCTTCGGGCATCCCCTGTTTAGACACACCAACTCAGAGCATTCAAACATTTGCATCTCAGAAGTGAACTCTGCTCGCTACTTCTTTCGGTCCGTGACAGCCATGGTGGCCAAGGCCGCAGAATAGATCTCTTGCAATGACAATTGGACACATTGGTCACAAAATGTTGGTGTAAACGATAAAAACATCTCAACCACCCTATTCTTGATGCTTGTATTTTGTTGGCAGCCTTCATCGACTCCTCTGATTTGCGAAGCTGGATAATTTACGCAAAGGATAAGGAGTAGATGGCACACCCCTTCTCTTGCGCCAGTCCTTTTGGCGACAAATCCCTTTTGTTGTCAAAGTCTTCGCGATCCAGCGTTGCCTAGCTGCCCAGCTTTCAGCCATCACAAACCCAGCGAAATGCAGAACCTACCTGTGGAGAGAGCATTTGGCCATGGCTCAAGCAGTTTGATGAAGCCAAAGTTGACTTGATGGTTCTGTGAGAGACAGGTTTACAGCAAACTTTCACCAAGGTGACCTTTTTTTCCAACTGACGTGCCATTAGAAATGTGAGCTCCCTTTAGCTGTTCCACCAGTGCTCATTCCCAGAAAATTGCCCAAAACGTGTGATGATGAGGAAACCCAAATGGACTTTCGGCGAACCAAACAAGTTCTTTAAAGTAATTATGAGGCTTGAGCCTGTAACACTGTAACTGGTCATTTATATAGGATGAACGAGCCACACCATGAGAAGGAGGGGATAAGGAATTGAACTAAAACACATCTTGGCTTACTCCACCAAGAAGTAGATCGATATTCTCTAGTGTGGCTGGGGAATGGCTTGGAGTAGAATGGTTGTAATTCAACTTGGTATTTGTCCAGCTGATCTGTTGTGGTGGTGTCTAAACAAACTGAATCTATCTCACTGTTGCAATAGTTTTGCATCGCAAATGTCTTCAGAAGTTTACGACTACGGATCAAGCAAAGAGACAGCGAAACTCCTCAATCAGGTGCTTTAGTTGCACTGACAGAATTGGTGATCTGTAGCTGGACATACATCTGTTTCATTTCTTTTCAAAACTTGATGTGAGTGCCATATTTGTTGGGGTCACAAAAAAAAGGGAACCCCTATTAGTTGTCTAGTGGAACACCTATCTTTAAATCTACCTTCTTTCAGAACCGTGGATGAACTTGTATTGTGACGTCATATGTCTCATATTGTGACGTCATCATGTTTCAACCGGTCACACCAGCCACTGGTGTCTTTGACTCCATCACACCGAACTGGGCGTCCTCCCTCCGAACGCGGGGGCCTCCACCCGGTCCCACCCAACGGCACCGGTCCATTCTGCCGACGCCGAGGGGCACTGCGACCGTTCTGCACCACGCGCGCAGGCGCGTCGCGCAGCGGTGTCCGGGCCGTGAGGTCGTTTGAACTCTTGCGAAAAAGTTCCTAGTAGGAACAAGTGCCACGCTAGTAGTAACAGGTGCCTTACTAGTAGTAACAAGAAGCTATTAGAAACAATAAGCTAATAGCTTCTTGTTACTAGTACGGCCAGGAGCCCCTAGTAGCGTCCGATCGCTCCTAGTAGAGATGCCAGGAGCCCTTAGGAGCTTCTTGTTCCTAGTAGGAACATACTGGAACTGGAATTATCTATAGCTTCAAGACCCTGACAAGGACGACAAACATGTTCAACATGTCGCAGCAAATCCAAAAGCCTTTGTCTTTATAACAAAGGCGGTGTACTAGGTGGTGTGTGTGTCGCCCCCTGTACCTAAGGGTTCCACCTTTGTAACTAAGAGTTTTGAATGCAGGGGGTCGCTGGGGATTCGTGCAGTCAGCGACCAACGAAGACGCTGCACGTTTCCCGTGATATGAGTTGAGGACGCTCGACTCACGTACCTGCAACAGTCTTAAACCTTTGCCCACGCTGTTCCAATCTCTTTTGTTTGCTTCCATGGTGATTCATGATACCTCCCACAAACCTACTCTGCCCCAGCAGCTGTCGTCCGCCGCTCGTCCGCCGCTTTGCCGCTGTGCGCTTTCCGCAGTCAAGTGTGAAAACCATTTTGTTCAAACACCTACATCTTCCTGGACTTGCCACCTTGCCGTTCCATCACCATTTTCGACCTGGGAACTGAGTGTAACTGAATACAATTGTCAGAGTGTGTTTCGCTCAGCCGTCCCACTCGAGTGCTGAGTGTGATCCCCGTCATTGGGGCGCTGTCTCATCGTGCAAGCACTAACTGACCTCACCACTTTTCACAGGAACTCCACTGGAAGTCACCGCCACAACCACCGAATTAACTGCCACAACGGCTGCCGGGCCTCACCACGGGAACTGACAGTGTTGCAGCGTTTGCAACGGCTAAGTATTCACATGTGCATGTGCTGCTAAGTATTCACAGGCCGGACGAATTAATCGTGCATTTTTCCCCTCCCTACCCCTGGGCCTCCGTTGCTACCCCACCCGCTACTTCTTGTGTGTTGGTGCCTTTCCTTCTGTTTCTCCTAGCCTATTGCTAGCTACCCGGGCGGTTTAAGACCAATGTCTCGCTCGCGCTCTACTTTCATTTAACTAAGTGGGCCTCGTAACTACCCCTATCTTTCTTTCTTGCCCTCTTAGTCTGCTTTTGTTTTGTTTGCTTTGTCTGTCTTTCTAAGGCTTTTTAGGTGGCTATTAGTTTTTCACAGCGCCAATATTGCCGCTTTATGTACAAAGTTCCACCTTCAACGTTCTACACACTTGCGCCGGAATCGGCGGTTTGTGTGTGTCACCCCCTGTACCTAAGGGTTCCACCTTTGTAACTAAGAGTTTTGAATGCAGGGGGTCGCTGGGGATTCGTGCAGTCAGCGACCAACGAAGACGCTGCACGTTTCCCGTGATATGAGTTGAGGACGCTCGACTCACGTACCTGCAACAGTTTTAAACCTTTGCCCACGCTGTTCCAATCTCTTTTGTTTGCTTCCATGGTGATTCATGATACCTCCCACAAACCTACTTGGTACTCTGCCCCAGCAGCTGTCGTCCGCCGCTCGTCCGCCGCTTTGCCGCTGTGCGCTTTCCGCAGTCAAGTGTGAAAACCATTTTGTTCAAACACCTACATCTTCCTGGACTTGCCACCTTGCCGTTCCATCACCATTTTCGACCTGGGAACTGAGTGTAACTGAATACAATTGTCAGAGTGTGTTCACTGAACCTCTGGCATGTGCGCAAGGTGTGCACAAAGCCAGCCTGGATGCCGACACAAAACCGTCGTCTTCACTGAAAACATCTGAAAACTCTTGAGGTACACTCTGAAGTACTAACACGGAAGTGGAAGAGGAAGAGGGTCCTTTGGAAGACAACTTTCGTGTACAAAGCGGAGGGTTTCCACTTCCATGTTGGTGAGTCGGAGTGTATGCATTCAAGCAGCTAGTGTTGCAGTGAGTCTCAAAGTAGAATTGAAATGGAACACTCCCGGTCCCCAAATATTCCTACATGACATGAGTTCAGCTGTTTTTGGATTGTCCCGCAAGTCCTATCAAATCCTATCAAAATGATCACAGGATTGTCATTGTCATTTCCGTCGAGTGTTCAACGGGTCATTGACATCACGACCGGGCCAAAGATAAACGTTGAACGTTGGCAATTCATTGTCATCTGCTTCCATTCCGTTTCTGGTATCCCAAAAAAGTACACAGAAACGGAGAGCAGGAGAGATCTATACAGCGAGCCCTGCCAAGATCGGGAGGTTTTCAATGCGAATAGCAATGATCAGGAATATTGAAGCACCTCCTTCCAAGATGCGTTTAGAGATACACGTTAAATACGTAAGAACCCCGATGCCAGTGCTAGCCTGCATGATATCTGTGATTGTCTGTGGGTTGACATTGACATGTGTTCTGCTTCTTGAATCTCCGAACTCCTGAACAAACACCCATAGTTTTATAGACACCCTGGAGGAGACTTCTGTGCTTCTTCCAGTTAATTTACTATTTAATTTGTACCATTAGCCTTAGCCATCATTGATTCATGGGTTGACCATGGTGGACCACTAACGGGGGGGTACTGGCACTCACTCCTCATGTGTTTTGCTGATTGACACCGGATGACAGGGCCAGTTCCGAGTCCGCCGGGACGAGGCCATCCCCTTAGGCGGACCCCCAGGCTGCCGTAGGCCAAGTGCCTGCCATGGGAATACCATGATTCCTGCCGTTCATGCAAATCAACAGTTTGAAGAGCTAAGTGGCTAAGTGTAATTGCACATTTGAGAGGCAAAACGGACAAATTGCAACCGGGGTAAGGCACAAGACTTAATCGTCGTAGTAACGGTATCACCATAGTAGCTGGCCTTTCGTGGGCCAAACAAGACTTGATGCTTCCCATTTCTATCTGAGCCTGTCAACATTATGGGACACCAGTTTGGGTTTAGGGATGCGAAACATATCATCAAGAAACCACCCAAACAAAGTATACAGGTTCCCTCAAACCGACCATTATGCTCCAAACAACACGGAACAGCTACCCAAACCTCTGCTGCCTGAAGGGTTAAAGCATGTTAACAGATGTGAATCCGGTATTACTATGTTCTTTTGGTTTGCGTACTGCATACCTCACACTCCGTTTGCACTCCCCATGCTGGTGAATTGTGATGGAGCGTCCGATGGGGAATCTTGCAATGGAAGGGTCAGGATACACTCCGCAGCGTACATCATACAGTGTCATTGTGGTTGGTCATCAATCAGTGCCTCCCAATAAGAAACACAATAGACTATGACCCCGAGAACATCCGACAAAGCGATGCGACCCGAAGTGAAAGTCCCCCATCTCTCAACGCTTTCTCTCAACGCGCCTCCGTACGTGTTTTGCGCCCCGTAGGCATTCTGCGCCTGGCCTCACAAACTCTGGGCGTCCCAATTGCCATCACAAAAATTTGCCACGTCCGACCTCGCGACCCTATATAGTTCCAGAGACACGAGAGCGGGCCATTTTGGGCACTCTGAGCTTCCGCCCTTCGAGCACGTTTCGGGTGCCAAGAAGCCATAGCCATTGTAGTAGCAGTTGCTGTAATCTTGCCCATAGCTTTGCTGATAGCTTCCATAGTTCCCATAACCTGGCGCTATAACTCGCAGGGTCACTTACCTCGCGCTATCGGACTGCTACCGCTACCAAAACAAAAAGCACACTGACTGGAATTCTCATGGATCCGGCAGGTTCGCCACTGACTTTGTTCATGGCAGGTTCTTTTTCATATCTTCAGGGTCCGGGTGAAGTTGGCGGTCCACCTGGTCGCACGGCTCGTTGAGGTTGGACCCGCCGCACGGCTTTTCTTGTGCAAACAAGAAAGACGTCTTTGCACAAGCCTTCCGTTTCATCATGCGTCCCAATGTTGCTCTGGAGGAAGTCATTCAGTTCAAGAGAGAGTCGGGCCGATAAATTATGCCGTCTTCTAATCAGACCAATGATTATATAATATATCTTATATATAAATTAAATTACATGAACATGCTTGTGTCTCTTCAGATTTGCCAAGGGCTTCCGATCATTTCATACATGCCATATATTCCTCTTCATCCCCAATTTGGCTACTAAAACTTATGCAAAAAAGAAAGGTCCGAAAAATACTTGCATCAGCTTCTCAAAATGAGTCCCAAGCAGGTACACTGCTTCCGTACAAAGACCAATTACTCAAAAAGAAAGAACACACCTCCCAGGCAACCGATTCCACAAAACCTTGCGCCGCTTTGCATATCAAGTAACTATCTTGCATCATCCAGTTGCCTCCTGCACAGCCGGCCTTCCAGAAGAGCGGCCACTTGTTGTCGTTTTGTGTTCACAAGCACACTTGCCGTTGGTATAAAGGAGAACATCTATGATATATATATATATACATGCTACATATGGCCATGATACCTTGTGGATCTTTTGCCTCAATACAGGCCGCTAAAAGCCTGCGCGTGCTCCACGCTTCTCAGTAAGAGATGAAGCAATCAGTTTTTCACGTACAGTGTTGAGTGTTGTTCCTGTTACAGTGCCAGCCGTATGAGGTCGCATGATTTGATGGGACTTGGATTATCAAGGAGGCAAACACAAAGCAACACTAGCTCAAACAGCAAAAAAAACATCAGGGAGGCCGGAAGAAGAAGAAGAATAAGAAGAAAAATAAAAATAATAAGAAGAAACAGAATAAGAAGAAGAACAAGAACAAGAACATGATGATGATCAGGTCACCAGCTCTGAGCGTTTCGACACCGACAGGCTCCACAGAGGGTCACTCCGTGAGACCACTCCGTGAGACAAATCATGGAAGCAAACAAGACGGAGGTTTGGTTCGTACTGGACGTGCACCAGGGCTGTGTCACCTACAAAGGGCGCATGGAAGCCAGGGAAGCATCTGCCCATATCTGCCCTGCTGACAATCGCGGCACAGAAATAATTAGGATGAAATCGGACAAATCCATGGTTTAAACATTAACTACCTGAAAGCAACGCAGCAAAAAACATCTCGAACTGTCAAGAACTGGCAGCTTTGTGGATGTTTGTCATGAACGCGAGGAGCAACAAACAACAAATGAACCAAGACAGTGCTAGTGCTACCTTGCAGGACCATTAAGGACCTAGCAGCTATGAATAGTCAAAGAGGAAACAAACATGATTCAGAAAACACCGATTCAAAAGCGCCTGCTGCCCCTGCCATCCTTGCTGCCAGTTGCATCCCTGCCAGGCGAGTGCAGGCTACAACGTAAATCAAAGTCATGACTCATTATGCACAATGAACAAAATTACACAAAACCTCAAACCCGGTGTCACGCTGTTCTCTCGGCTGCGTGATTCTCATCTTATGTTGTGGGGCTCTCCAGTGAATACCGGTTGTAACATGTTACAAAACCATTGCTAGATCCCTCACAACTTTCTGCAAATGTATACTGGAACATGGCCTGGTTGTAAGCCATCTGCCCGCAACCCATGGCCATTTGCCCACAGCCCATCTGCCCACAGGCCATTTGCCCACAAGCCATTTGCTGCTGGTCCCATCCATAGCCACTACCATACCTGGACAAAAGCACCAGCGTTCTGGCAGCAAGGCTCCCGTGAACGGTTTCTGTCACGGTTTTTCTCACCGTGTGTTCTCACCCTTGGGCCCCCAGAAAACAACATGGCTGTGATGAAATCCAAAAATGAGCTGTTTTGCTCGATGATTTTGAGAGCCCCGTGTAACACGAAACCAAGGCGTTCCGTGAAGCTTCCGTGAAGGCTACACAAGGCGGCACGACACGGAGTTCAGTGCATTCAGAAACAAACAAAAACATGAACAAACGAGTAGTAAGGCCAGGAGCTACTAGTAGCGTCCTTTCTCCTAGTAGTAATGCCCTTTGTTCCTTGTGGTTTCTTGTTACTACTGCCCATTGATTAGTCCATCTGCAAATGCCGGTTGCTATTTGATGCCTCGCTCACACCCCTAGCAACTTGGCCAAGGTGCTGATCGTATCCGCAGCCGTAGCAGTCATAGCCTGGATGCCAGGTATTCTGCTCATAGGCCATGACCCATTCCTGTTTCTTCTCACCTGCAGTGACACCGAGATCCTGTGGAGATGGTGATGACAAACTGAGTGACATGATACCGCTATAGTTCGGGGACGCTTTACTTTGGGTATAGGTAATGCTGAGTCCCAAGTGTTTTCCACAAACACATGTGAGTTCCCAGTTCTGCGTGCCAAAGAGAAGTGTCAAGCCCGTGGTGCTTTCACGATCAACGCCGGCGATGTAGCATCTTCCAACAAAAGGTAGCATATCGTCGAGTCATAACCTGTTCAACCAACTGGACCCTCGTTTGACTCGTTGGACTCGTTTGGGGTTGCCATCCGATGTCCTAAGCAACAACACGTCTTACCAACGCAGTCAGAAACTCTGTCCATTGCTTTTGTCTGTCCTCTTCCATGGTACAACCCCACCTCCATGTCCCACATCGATTTGCGATTCAAATGCCCAAGTCAATCAACTGTTATCCAGTTTGATTACTGGAAGACTGAACTGTCCAACTGTCCCCTCAAAACCCTTGTACTGCTTACCCGAAAAACTCCAGAAAAATCCTGAGAAAAACTCCAAAAAATCCTAGGAAACTCCTCAAGATACCCGGGACCTTTGGCTCTTTGGGGGTTCCCAAACAAGTTTGCTACTCTTTTTCCGCTGCCCGGTGGCTGGGCTCGGGAGCTTTCACCTGACCAGCACGCTTGTGAGCAGCTTGAACCTGAGCAGCGCAAACTTGGGCGAAAAATGGGCCCTTACCAATACCATACCAACATACCAAAAACACTCAACATATCAAACACCCAAGAATGTTGACCAGGTTCAAGTCCACCATACCAGGAAGGAAAATATAGGAACATGTGTATCCATACCTATCGTCTGCGAGTGCAGTGTGCTCAAAAGATACTGTGGGTCCATAGGTCTTTAGGACCAGGATTCGATGGTCTTTGGACCAGGTTTGGACGGCGAAATCGAGTCTTTGCGTTGGTACTACGTAGTAGCTTCTTATAGTAGTAATGGCCTCCAACCTAATAGCGATGGCCTCCACCTAGTAGCTCTCTCGGAATAAGAGTCGACTTGCTTGTTACCGACCACAGTGTATGGCATGTTCACGACTTGAATGTAGATTGCAAGCCTCTGATAAGTCTGATAAGTCTCATATTCCACAAAAAGTCCATACCTTGAAATAACACGATGGTCCCCACGTCGCAAAGATCAAGAAATCGATGGGACCAATTGGATTTTGGACTATGTTGCATTGCGTTGATGCTTGATTCTTGAAGATATTTGACTTTGGTCGGATATTGAGGTCACATGCGTTCCCTTAGACCAAGGATAGCTGACATAGCACCTGTTTGTTTGAGGAACAAAATCTCAACTTTCATTCATACTTTCCTGTGTTTCACTTTCACCTGCCTTTATTTATGCATGATACTTGAGGCCGGGGTTTGGTGACGAAGCTAGCGGGGGTGGAAAAACAGGAGGAACGCGAGGGGCTTTTTCACAGAGAACGAGTGGTTCTGGCGGCGGCAGCGGCAGCTTGGCGGAGTCCTGGCGGTGACTGCAGTTTGTGGAAAGCGGGACTGTGGGAATCAGGTTGGGGAGGTAGCGTAGAACCATGAAGGAAAAGGGAACCCCACCAGGCTTGAGTCTCGTCGGCAGGGCCTTGAGGACAGCTGCCGAATCTGAGATGGATACCGGGGACCAGTCTTTGGACCGATCGGGGGTGTAAGAACCCCATCAAGGGACGGTCACAAAAAATCGAAAAGAATTGACGTATAATATACATATATATGTATATATAAATAAGAACCATGTAAATATATATATATATATATTGGAAATAGCACAGGAAATGTGATAAACCTAAGTGGTGTAAGGTGTACCCGAAAAATGATACTTTCAAGCGTATGCTATGGTCAGGACTCATAAGATTTTGATTTCTCGCTTGTCCAGTCAGTTTTGTGTGCACCCTAGGTCACAGTTCCCGGACACGAGAAGAACGTGGCTTGGACGCCCGGCATCGGTCCGGATGAGTTGAAGCCGCACGGATGATGTATATCGATGCCGGACGGGGGGGTTGAAAGGCATATGTGAAAGGAAAGAAACAGGAAGAAACATACACGCAAAGCAATATGGTGGGGTCGAAGAATCATGGTTGACAGTTGTTGCCTGAGTAAGCGACAACATGCAGCAACATGCAATATACGCTAATAAGCGACAACGTGCAGCAAAGTATGTTGCGATGGTCATCAGAACTGGCCTGAATGAGCACGATTACTATATATCTGTTGGGCGTAACCCATATTCCCTTAACAGTGTTAGCAAAGGCCCTCATAAACGCACCATGACACACCCAATATGTATATATATATAAACATATATACATATGTGCACTATCATCACCCCGCTGAACATCCTGTGACCAAAATCCCTGCGACATCCTGCAACTGGGTCTTCCCTAGGGAGGCAGGCAAGGAGCAACTACGTACAGCAAACCACCCAAGCGCTTGTCCAATAGAAGCCGCGTAAAACAATGCAAGCATTTCGCTTGAGTCTGAGCCCGCCTGTCAAACATTTCCCACAAGCACACCCGGTGACTCGAGCCTAGAGTCAGGCAACTCTCTGCAACTCTGGGAGACAATGAAAGGACATCTGCGCAACCTCCTTCTAGTAGACCGTTGGTCCCGGGCCTCGAGGCCTCGGGAGCTCTCGGGATCTCACGAGGGTCGATGGAAGGGCAGGAAGGATCCGACCCACATGGCGGGCGATCCGCTCAAAGAAATCAAGCATGGGTGTCTATTGAATCTATTTGTTTACCGTAGTCGGGCCGGGAAGTTTGAATAGGTGGTATGATTCGATGGCATGATTCGGGGTATGATGCAAGCTTGTGATTCGCAGCTTTGAAGTTGTACTTATGGTCTGTAGAAGCATGTCCTCGATCTGTCATACGTGGAGATGTAAGGGAGCTATCCCTGCTCAAACCTGAACAAGAAGGTCTTCTTGCGGCGTGCGAAGAGGTCAATACTGCTTGGACCAAACTCACAGGGTCTTCGTCATGCAGGGGAGAGATGAGAATCTGCCGCCTAGCCACTTTTGTCCACATAGTACTCCAAACATTCTTGTACCAGGTCATAGCCATCGTACTCGATAGACACCCATTCTCCCCCTCGGAGCGGGTGATTCTTTTCGGGCACGAAGAGGCCGAACCACACAGGAAACCACGTTAAACCATATTGGAAATTCCAAAGCACAGTAGCCGGGCCCGGAACATGCTAAAGGCAATTTGAGGGGAACACTTCACAACCAGGTGGTGATTTGCTTGAGCTTGTTTTTTGGGGGAGAGCCATGGTCGGACTGCCTAGACCCCAAAGCCACACAATGCTGACAAATGGTTCCTATAGAGACAGGATGCTGTGGGGGTGCCCACATCGTTTGCCACTGTTCCGTTGTTTTCTGGAAGCAACAGACCCCGCAAACCAGCAGAATTCCGTCAAACTTCTTGCGGTTCCCTCTGGGATGTTTGACCTACAGTATCTTGCCAAATTCATAACATTCAGAATTTAGTCATGACTTGGACACTCACGCATGAAGCAAGCTACGCCTACAAGTTGTGAAGACATGTCGAAAAACAATTACCGTTCTTCAAGACAATTGAATTGGACATCTGTATCAGATCTATCATCTGACACCTTTGCAAGCAACAAAACAAACCCCATGTTTTACCGGTGTTCTGTCTCGTGTCTCCCTGCAACGTCCCATCCGATCACGAACGCCATCTGCTTCCATCCGGTGCGAACACTGGCGCTCCCATCTGATGGACGAGATCTGAACCATCCCGCATCTGTTGAGCGTCGATCTGAATCTTGGGAGCCGGCAGGTTTAGCCTTGGTGCTGGGCCCACGGCATGCCTTGGAGGAGCCCTAAAAACAGGTCCTCCAATGCACCAACGCCAACCTTTGCCAGCAGCTAATGCGAAACATGACTTTCTTATTATAGGTCAATGTTGGCAGACTGAATGAAAATCTAAGCGTATCAGAGATGCATGCTTCGTTCTGCGCAGAATTTTCGGGTACCGACTGCGGTGGGTTGGGGTTTCGGTTTGCTTGGACAGTCCCCCGAAAAACGGCCAAAGTAAGCTATACGCAAACGGGGTCTAAATTTGGACCCTGCTTTGAACATCCTTTTCATGAGCCTGCTTGGTTGTACAAGACGCTTTGAGCGGCCAGTTCAGGATTGTCATTCTATCGATAGCCGATAGCAGCTATCCAAGCTGTTTTTCCACCTGCCTTATTCGTTGGACGAAGTTCGTCCCTGGGGGTGATTGATAACACGAAACAGAAATCTGTTGAAATGAAACTTCACTATAGCTGCAGCCGCCTCCCACAGTAACGATCAAACACCTGCGATTCCAAGGAGATGCTTC
>CAXAMN010004446.1:2076408-2091539 GCA_963970005.1 Durusdinium trenchii
CGATTATCGCCGGATACCCATGTCCTGCCATGGCGAGGAGCACGCGGTACGAGTGAGAGAACTTGGTGAGACCTACGGCTGATAACCTATTTCAAATAGGAAACAGCCTAAAACGTACACCTTTTTCCTTGAGCCAAAGTCACGCATGGTAGGGGCTATGTATGTACACTAGCTGTGAAAAATAGATCTTTCAGTCAATGGCTTTCGTGCACAAAGTCGTGAAATGTTCACAGTACCTTGTTCCAACATACTGTAACTGTTTCTACAACAAAGTGGTTCTTCACCAATTTGTTTTGGTCCAGAGGTGGTTTCTGCTGACAAAGGCTCGCCCGGTAAAGCTCTGCTGAAATTTGGTGACCATCGCACTGTCGAAAAAAGGCATCAAACCGCCGTCACATGACCTGCTTTCGTTTCGTTTCCTGTTTCCCTATACCTTTTGCGGCAACCCTCATGTCATGTTTTGGCGAAGCCCCGTGTTTCAAAGCGGTCACTCCTTCCATGTTTCATCTTGTCAGTGGACATACTCTTATCGCTCGACAAAGTTTGAAAGCTGGTGAAGGGGCTCCGGGTTTGGAGTCGCCAGGTTGGACGCTGTCGCAAGAGCCTGTGGCCGCCCTCCTGGCCTCTCCTTGGTGACTTCCTCATCCTCGTCCCCAAGGCCTCCAAAGGTCGAATTCGATCTCGCAGCCAGGAGAGAAGGCACAGCCGGCGCGGCTCTCCATTAGGTCAATCTTTCTTCTAAACCAACTAACATCACTAACCCTGGAAAATGGTGTCATAATGTTTCCTATATACTTTCCCACAAAAAAACACAAACGTTTCTCTCCTCCGCACCGAACCCGCAGTAGAGTCGTGAGCGAAAGGTCGGGAGTCGGGACGACCGCGAGCCTGCAATGTCCAGAGTCTCAGCGGCTTTGCACAAACTCATGCGGTGGCGCTTGGTCGTACTGTCAGCAGCTTGCTGGATCTTGGCCTAGTGTCGCTGAACTTGGTTTTCTTCCCATGGCAATCCCACATGCTTGAGGCAAACTAGTCTCTATTCTAGAATCGTACTTGTTGTGGCAATCCCGCATCTACGCCGCCAGTGGTCATGGCTGAATCAAGTTGTTTGTAGAGTGCAACATCGTATCAAACAAATATAGCTGTATATTAATATAGCTGTATGTGTTTTTTTCTAGAAAGCCTCAGCTCATGCAGATCGGCGTGTCTTCAAGGATAGGCGGGTCTGGTTGTCTTGGGTCTCCAGTGCCGCGTCTCGGTGAACACTGGTTCCCTGCACCACACGGTTCCCACGGTGGGGCCGAAGGGCAAACTGCCTGCTGCATGGAGTTTGGAACATCATGGCACCAGTGCCATGCTGTGTAGCAAGGCGGCTGGCAGCACACATGGAGGCAATGTCGAACTTGTCTTGTTTATACAATTGTGCTAGAGCCCTGTAGAGCTGAGCTATTTCCACTTACCCAGTAGCAGTGGTGCGGATTAGCATAAGGATCCAGGCCAGTAACCTAAGCACGCCATCCCCTGCCTTGTCATCTGCTGATGCCAGCTTGGACGAGGCGATGCATGCGATACTCTTCCTGTGTCTGCCGCACCCACGTTACACAAAAAACAATCCAACAGGTCAACGCCTAGTCTGGTTCGCCTGTGATCAGTTGCCTGGGTGTGTAGGGAGACATAGGGGTCTCCCTCCCAGGCAGTTCGGCCCCCTTTTTCATTCAGGGCAATAGACCAGTCTACCGTAGACCCATCATTGGGCCAGGGGGTCTCCCAGGACCGCTTCCGGCCTCACAACCGCAACGGCCGAAAACGGCAAAAAACCACCTCTTCCCCGCCGGAAAATGCCGGGGTGCGGTAGCTAACAACGTTTTGCTACGAATGGCACTGTTGCTGACTACCAACAAAATCAGAAAACTCATATTGTACATGAAGGAACAACATGGAGGAAAAAACACATGCAACAAACACAAGAACACTGAGTCTTGGAGTCTTGCTGACAAACAAGGCATCAAGCATCCTATATGATCCTCCAATCATGTCAAATCCAACGGAATCTCCTCGTCTTTGCTGTGGTTGTTCGAACTGCCTCGTTCAAGTTTCGGCGCCCGCCAATGGAGCTCCGCCGCCGCCCGGCGGAAAGGGTCGAGTCCTGGAGTTGGTGCTTCGTCATGTGCGTCGTTTTTGAGGGAACTGACATGCAAATGGTCCGGCCTGACAAGTCGGATTCCCGTTTTTTCGAGAGGTACAGTACCTTCCACAGAATAAAACAGCTTCGCGAAGCCGATCATGTGACTGTGTCCACACCCGGCAAGATAGTGGAGACACGAGTGACACGAGACAAAACTGGTGCTCGAACGTTGACCTATGGTCTCTTCAATGGTCCTCAAATGAAGAGACTGCCGAATACTTAACAAATCTTGACTATGTCACACTATGTCGTTTTTACTTGCGATCTTCAGGTCGAAGGGTTGTGGGATTTGGTCCGGTTGCCTTCTTTCCTGACTCAGTATGACAGCTGTTCGTTGTTCGACTTTGGGCAATAAATGGACCACTTTGCCGAAGGCCGACTGTAAAAATCGAAAGAAACACACATCATCCATAAGTGCAACGGATTCAGGTATTCACTACTTTAAGACTTCCCCTCACTCCCTATACCGAGCATGACCCAATTGTCGTGTCCGCTGACCGGTCCAGCTTTTCGGCCAAGGCCTTGGGCTCCAAAGGGCTCTGCGCCTCGAAGTCCGCCGGCCGCGGCGGCGGCGTCATGCGACCGTCCACCTCGCCCTGGCAGTCGGGGCCTCGGCGACGGGATGCGGTGGTCAGCTGATGGCAGCGGGTTATAAGGTCGGAGGCCAGGGGATGAGCGCGGTTAACGCGAAAAGCAACGTCCTTGTCTGCCCTCTTTTGGGGGGGTGGTATTACGAAGGTTTCCAAGGGGGTTCATGTAAGGGTTACAAATGATACATACTGCATGTCACTGCATGTCAGTGTTCTGAATGTAATCGTTTTTTCACATGGAATAGTTTTAAAAGAATCGAAGCGGTGAACGAGGGAAGAAGAACGTTCACCAGCTTCCATCTCCTTCACCATCTCCGTACGGGCCATCTTACACGTTACGGGCTCCGGCTCCGGCTCCGACGGGTCCTGGGACTCGGACGCAAGGCCTCTTGCTCTGGATCTTCAAAGACGTTCATTCGCATCAGCATGGCCTCGGCCATCCCTTCCTGAAGCGTCTCCTGGAGGGTCGAAACGTCCAGACGTGTGGTGAAAAGGTGCCCTCTCAGTGATTGTAAACGACATGAAGAGATAACGCGAAACGGAAGAAAGATCAAGTCGATGGGATGGGTGAGATCATCCATTTGGACATTACCCAAACTGTTTGAGGCTCTGAAGCTGGAATTCCAGTTCGAATTCTGGAGAACATTCTGCCACTAAATCCTCATGAGCCTGGATCAACGCATGAAAAACACCATGAGTCGGCAATGAGTCCCTTGATTTTCTTTCAAACAGGCTGGAGGTGCCACGAGCTGCTCTTCGTTAATCTCACCACCCTTCTTGAGCAATTCTGCCACCTTCTCAGGATCAAAGTTGTATGCATCCTGGCGATGATCGCTCGCATTCCTTTCAAACATCCCCAGGTTCAGCCGCAAAAATCTCAATGAACAAGCCGCTTCACGTGTATCCCTACAAGTACCTGACATATGAGCGGCGGACAAAACTAACTTCTTCGTGTCCCAATGCCAAAAGCATTTTGGGTTGGCCACCCTGGCCACCCTGGGTTGTTTTGGAATGCAAACAATAAGCGACTTTCAATCAAGGAATGATATCGGTTGTCGGGTTGGCCCCTATATGTTTTGCAAGGTTGTGATCAATTGAACATAGAAACGCATAGAAATACTTAATGCGGCTCATGACTAAGTACATGTAAGGAAGTTTGGTCGGATGCTCATATGAGTGTTACATTTCGGGGATGGCAAATGTTGTATATATACAGCTTGGATACCAGTTAAGTTAGATCCTGTTAGATCCAGTTAGATACACAACAGGTATTCCTCTAAACCTGGCTAAACCTGGTTGTTTAGAAGTGGAGCAGTAGATTCTTAAACCCTGGCAGAGGTTGACGCCTCAAGTTCCCACTCGTCATCATCGTCGTCGAGGCCGGAGCCATCATCGTCAGAGTCGTCCAGGGCAAAGCATTCTGCCTCCTTCCTCAAAGCCACACTGACCAAAGGAACACATCAGCAGCTGCGAACACATGGAACAAACCTGGAACAAAAACTCAAACTCTTCCAAACTCTAAAGGATTGATTGGGAAGTGTGACAAAAACTCAAACCATGTTCCCCGCTGAATGTATGTCTGGCTTCTTGGTCTTGCCCTCCTTCTCATCGTTGCTCCCGTTGGAGTCCTCCACTCCACTTGCATTACAGGTTGTGTCCACTTGCCCGAGGCACTTGTCTCAGTAGTGCTCATTTACTGGATGTGATGTGACAAGATATGATGCGAACAGGAGCGATCTCTATCCATCCACACCGTGAGAGATTTGCATGGTGAGTTCATGAGAAACTTGGCATCAACACCTTGGAATGAGTTCTCACACGACGATGCAACATCATTCATACATATAAGTGTGTAGTCTCATATTATGCTGCTCTTATAACAAGAGTTCATCAGCCGTAAGTGTCCAAGTGGATCAGCAAATTCTATTCAACATGGAAGTCCAATGTATCTCCTCTATTATTCTTTTTGCTCGACCAACCCAAAACCCTTTAAGTAAAATCAACCCATGAGAACGATATCAGTATCAGTGATCTTTGATGATATTTGCCGTTCTGTCATGAATGTCGTCAAATGTCGACAGTGTCCAACAACTGACTTCTCCCGGCCAAATTGATGAAAAAAAAACAGTTCCGGGCTTCTCCTCGGATTCTTCCTTTACAGCAAAGATGTCGCCTTTGAATCCCAAGACCTTCTTGTCATAGGCCTCTGTGTCCTGCACTGAACCTGCCAGCCAATCGGTAGAGGTAGAGTCAGCAGGGTCTAGACCGACTGAAGAGGAGAGCGACTGAGCTGGGTCTAGACTCAAGAACGATGAGGCTGGACGCTATGGTTGAGACATGTTGAGACTAACCAGGACGAAGACTCTAGTGACTCTAGTGGTGTCCCTACTTGGCAAGAATCGATGGGTCGGTGCCAGGTACCTTTTACCGAACTTGGTGGTACACGACCAGGGGTATCCTCTCTATCAATCAACCAACTAATAGTAAAAGGCCATCTATGTTGAAGACTCGAAGCAACCCAGATTTGACTCCTGGTATCTCATGGTTGAAATTCTAGCTCCCATGCTAGTTCATGCTAGTTCCAAAGCAACAAAGAACCGTCCTCTCTTCTTTCAAACAACGATTTCACCGGTTCCCGGGCGGCCACCGGCACCCGTGTTTCCACCGGTTCTGGCGCCACCGCCTCCAAGACAGGTCTCCAAAAAATCCTGGTATTCCTCAACCTTCCACGGCACGGAAGGCGAAAAGCTTTGGCGAAAAACTGGGAGAGGGACTGACTGTCCAATTCTTCCACATTCTTCTAGAGTCATAGATTACAGGGGTAGAATCGTTCTCATAGCTTTAGCACATGCTGAACATGACATTGTAGAACCTGTGTGTTTCTGGCTCTTGATCTCTGAATCATTTCACAAGAATCATCAAGAATCCAGAGTCAACCCTTTTCCTCCCCCTTCTCGATTGATCTGGTCCTCACCTTCTTTGGGCTGGACATGGCCGGAACGCGGCGCGGCGCACCGTAGTCCGGTGTGGCACACGTTTTCCCACGGAGCCAGGAACGCTGCAAACGCACCAGCAGGACATGCGAAAGACCATAGGGGGTGTCAGTAGATAGCAACATGAATGCACAAGTGCTTTTATTTAATCTGTTTAATCATCAGTAGACAGCAACATGATGCATTTAATAAGTAAACAAATGAGCTATTATATAGGTTGGAGGCCATCGCTATTAGGCTGGAGGCCATTGAAAGATGATGTTCACAAATGAGATCTCCAAACACTGCTGATCCGATGTTTTCAGATCCGCTTCTGTCTGTGTGGATGGTCGATAAATGGACCGGGGGGAATCTGAGGGATGGATATGTATGTATCAAAGGTTTATGTGACTATGTGTATCAAATAGTATGAATAACATTGAATAAATCAAAAACAGCTTCGTGAGTCCAAAAACCTCAAAGACTCAAAGAAGAACCTGACATGGCCAACGAACCCGAACCGTCTCTGCTCCGCTCCGCACCCCGCACACCTCCGGTCTCCGCTCCGATCTCTGCGACGCGAGGTCGTGATGTGGGAGCCTCAAGATCGATGGTTGGTAGGTGGAAGATGCAGGGATTGTTAGTGCCAAAATGGAGCAAGATTCTGCTAATTTTGAGGTATACTTCCAACAAAAACACCCAAATAACTTTGATCATCAAGGAACAAGTTCTTTACAACATGCTCCAAGCTGATTGGATGTTCTTGGGGATGGTGCCAGCTAATCTGTTTAAAGATGTTTTGAGGATTTTAAAGGTGTATATTCGGGTGAAAAACACAATAGCTTTGTTCGGTTCTTCCATCCTGAGGCAGAATCGGCCGAAGCACGGCGAAGTTGGGTTGCCGGAGGATGCTGGAGTAGCTCCGAGCGGGGAAGGTTGGAGATCCTGGCTCCTTATCCAACCTAATAGCAATGGCCTCCAACCTAGTAGCTTCTCATTGCTAGTAGCTGGGAAGACCCATTCAATTGAACATCAAACCCGGGCCCCGCATGGCATCATGTCCCGCTTCGGTCTGGGCGTCCGGCTCACACTCCTCCCGCCAGTCCACCGCTGTGATGGCGGAGCAGGCGCCGCTGTCCAAAGACAGCAAAGCGGAGGTTAATGACCTCAGCGTCCGAACTCTAGAGTATAAGTGTATGCCATATCTGTGTTTTTGGGTCGCACATTTCGAAAATTGACTCATGTGTGGAGGGAAAGAAGCAGCTGCTTCAATTCCTGGCTGTGAGATCTCCACACTCTGGAAGTGATCGGATCTCTTTTTTGACAAGAATGTCATGTATAGGGCATTAGTCGTCAAATGTTATTTTGCCTTTTGAAGCTGTCCATGCATTGCAAATCCGTGAGGTCATAACTGTTTATTGTCCGTGCCATGCCACAACACAAAAACATACTTTCTAACAGCACATCCAACAAACACAATGTAAACACATTTTAAAAATATCAATAAGAGTTCATTAAATGCTAGTATATAACTATACTATATTATATTCAGTAATATCTCCCTTCGGCTCGTCACTCCATTCAGCCTTCTCAAACCAACCATCTTCTCCCGACCTGGTCGCGCTGCTCTTCGCGCTTCGCTCGCCTGGACCCACCGCGGTGGTCACCGTCGGCTCACCCGCTGCGGCGCCCGACTTCCCACAGCAAAGGTCCACCACATGGCCCGCAGTGGTCACCGTCGGCTCCGCGAGCGTGGCCAAGGACTCAGAGAGCTCCTGGAGGCCGTAAGAGATGGAATAAATGGGATGAGGTGTATCAGTGCAGGGATGGAATGTGATGTCTTTTTCTGACTTTCTGGAATGAGGAATTGAACATGATGTATGAGAAATTGTGAGGTTTGGGGGATGTATTTGGGACATGTTGATGGGATGATATGGGATGTGTTGAAAATGTTCATGCTGCGTGAGGTGAAGCGATGGGCAAAGCACGGATTTAACTGGAAATAGAATCGCCAAAGGAAGCCTTCGAATACATCAAGCTTCACTCATAAATCTTAATCTTGTGGCAAAATAAGAATAGTTACATAAAAACATGGGCATCTTCTGAGGCCCTCCCATCAGACCAACACCAAGATCCATTCCGACCAGAAAAACGCACAAAAGGTGAAAAACAACTGTCTTGTGCCCATTCTGCGACCTTCGAAAGCCCCGGCTACGACCCTGAATGAACCCGGTCCTGGCCAAAAAGGGGAGGGTCTGTGTGGCGGGTTTTGGACAACCTGCACAGATCGCCACGACTGAGTTCGTGAAACAATGTGGGATCCATCGTGGCCTCGCGAGTCTCCTTGTGGAATTTCTTCGTATGCGAGTGCCAGGTGTGATACTCGGGCCTGGCAAGGGGCGGTTCCTGTTGCAACATCTTCGAATGGCACCTTCACACCTCGTTCAGATGTTTAGTCTGATAGTATCTTCAGCGAAGCCAACCGCGCTCCACAGGTTGACTGAACATCCGTTTCGATCATGCCTGTTTTCGAACAGCACAGCATGTCTGGTTTTAATGACACGTCCTGAGACCTGGAAACATCCTGGAACAAGTAGTTGCTAGTTGCTAATTGAGGTCTCAATCAGTGGGGTTGTTTTCTGGCGAGTGATACAATGCATATCAATGCCTTTACGAAGTCCTGACTCTCCTGGCAAACATGTCCACCGGAACCCGGCCCCTTCTTTTACACAATCTATCACAATCTTACAGTGTCAAGAGTCAAAGAAAAACATAGAAAAAAAACCATGACAAACCAGTCAGAGACTAGACTGCCCTGCATGTTCTTCTATGATTCGACCCTGTTCTCCTGTGCTTTGGCTCCTACACCTGGAAAGATCCCATGACACCCAAACTCGTGAAAGCGCCTCAAAAGTGCAGCCCAGACCTGGGGCTTGGCCTGCAAAAAGCGCAAGACCAAGCCGCTGCCTGTCTCCTTGGCGGATCCCCCACGCCAAGAAGGTGTGTCAGGATCCATCTCGCTTGGCTGAAGGCATCATGTAGTACCCCAAGAGTTCTGCAAAGACATATGAGGACTACGATGCCCGAGTAACGTCCGATTGCTCCTAGTAGTAAGGCCAGTTGCGCCCCGTTCGTCAGGTCCGATCGCTCATGACAACGTCGAGGACTCCGATTCTGGGGGTTCTATCCCCAAAAGTGCTATGTAGTCCTAGGTGCTCATGATTCATACCTGGACAAACAGTTGAACTGCCAGTGTTCCCTGAAAATGCACGACCACTTCGGTCAAACCTGTGCAATGACGTGTATTGGGCATCTGTTTGATTTGCTACTTCACTTCACTGAATGTTTAGATAATGCCGGCACATCCCCTTTTGACGCCCCATCCAAGCCGCCGCCGGGCCGCCCTCGACGTGTTTGGCAACGTTGCCCCAAGGCCGATAGACGTCGATCAGCGAGAGGAACTTGGGCCTGACGCCCACGGCGACCCACTCCACTGGTAAGTGACATACCGACGTGACCAAGGCGACCTCACAGCCTTGCTGATGCGACCAAAGCCTTGAAGGCTGCAGATCAAGTACAGTACGTGTCTGGTGAAAGTGCCGCATCATCAAACCTGTAAGATCCTGTAAGTCTCTGACCCTCGTCAGTCATGACCACTTCTGTATATTTGTCTGTGTTTTTGCAAAATCTATTGCGGTGTTGTATTTCCTCGTGCTTGTCATGTCTTACCCTCCAAAAAACACCTGGACCTGGTTTGACGCAAACTCCCGGTGACACCGGCCTCCTCGGCAAGCGAGCGCCACAGCTGCAGCGCCGTGGCCGAAGGGAAGCAAGTTCCAGCGCTTCCAAGGGGTGAAGCGCCTCATGACCTGGAACGTCTCCAAAGAGCGGTGGTTTCCTTTAGTAACTGCTCTATAGTGAACAAACTGCTTCTTTTTATAACACAAACATATAGCCGTGTTTAGCTATAGAGCTGTGTGTGTGTGTGTTTGTTAAATAACGATATGTTCGCTTTTGTTGAGGGAGACAAGGACCAGAAAAACACCTGAACAAACACCTGCACGAACATACATGAAAGTGAATTGAGCCGATAAGAAATGGACCAATGGAAACAGCAAGGAGGCGGGGCAGGGGGGAATCATCATCGCGAGCCCTTTCAGTGCTTGATTATTACTCGTTCAACTGAGTTTCTGGAAGAAAGCAAGGCTTTCAAGCCATGCACTTTGCCGGGGTGAAGCCAAAACTAGGGGCGAAATTCTTGTGGCAAAGCAACCTTTTGTTCAAAACGACGTCCAGGATATGCCCCCTGCTTGCGGGACTCTCGATGACATTCCGTCCCTCATCCTCCCAACATTCCCTATTCCATACAATTCCAAACAAAGGGATCAACAAAATAAACAACACCTTTCAGCTATTACTGAGTTACTGCCTTCTTTGATCCATGCTTGGACCTGGAACAAACCCAAAGCACATGAGGCTGGATTTCAATTGCCAAATAATGCCAAATACAAGTTCGCCCTTGACCCTCGTGGTATTATTAAAGTGAGACTAGGCCTCTTTCCAACGGGCAGCGGGCCTCTTTAAAATTCTAATGTTGGCCCAGAAACACACGCTAAAGATTGCCAACACACCCCATTACAGTACAGACCCCCCGTTGAAGACCCTTCCTATGAGCAGTGTCAGTTGATGCATGTTCAAGCATGTGTATATTCATTAATCCTTTAAATTAAATGGCAGGCTGGGAGATGTTTTTTCTTTGCTTCCGCAGCTTCCTCTGAACAATCGGGTAGAACTACAACGGGCTTCCTGTGGTCCTGAGTATTCGATGATTAATCTTTAGTTAATGTGTAAGCATGTGTAAGCACTCATGCTATGTCAGCACACCACAGTCAAACCACTGACCTACCACGAAGAGAGGCCCTATCCACGTACAGAGACACCTGGAAGGGTCATAGAGGTTTGTCTGGCAATTTTTGTGAACCTAAAACCAATTACGTCTTGTCAAGTTGAGGGATGCGAATGTACCAGAATACACTTGCATCAGGGTCCACACTACTTCTAGCACTGCTGGCTGAGTGGCGGCCCTTTCGTCGAGTGGCGCGCCCACTGCACCGAAGGAGGACCAAGGAAAATACCGTCCTGTCGATTGACGACTGGTTCCAGAATGTCAGCTTGGATGAACAAGTCACTGTCTATGTTTTCCATTATAAGCCTTGAACGAACGTTAACACAAAATACAACTCCACAAATGTTTCGAGTGATACTACTGTACCCTGCTCGAAGCTCCTGGCTCCAAGACCCAAGCCCTGTGATACCACCGCTTGAAATTCGAGCCAGGAGCCTTGAAGGGTCTATGCTGGTATTTATGTGATTTATGTGTATTCAATTCAACTCAATCAACCGTCAAGGCCCGCTCAACACTCTTGGCTCCAAGTACAAAGCCCCGTGTATACCACCATGTGTAATTTGAGCAGAAAGCCTTGAGGGGGTCAATTATATATAATATATGGCAACTATATATAGTTCTTTTTTTTCAACTGTCGGGGCAGCATGAACGTTTCCTCTCTTGACGTTTCATGAACCATTTCAGGTGTTGGTCAGGACCTTGACTCACCCACAAGAAAAAACAAACACGTCCGATTGAACTGCTCCGGGGTGCTTTATGGCCTTCACTTGTGGCCAAGCAAGATTTGGTTTGGGATTAATTCCACTAACAACAGTCCTTGCGTTACCTCAAACCAAACCATAAGTTTTAAACATGCAAACGTATCGTACTGTAACACTGTAAAATATAACATGCCTTCTACCCTCAAACCTGTGCGTCCAAACTGCACACTGCTTGAACATGGAACTACGAACTACGCACCGATCGTCCAAACAGCGAAGGCTCGGTCGCCGGGGGCTCGGTCGCCGGGCTCACTCCGTCCTGGCGGACCTTCCGGAGCGATGAAAGGCCTCGGTACGGACCGGCGGACCACGGTCCCCGTCGTCCACCGAACAGTCCGGGAGGTGTCCTCCCTGTAGACAGGGTGGCACCCACCTGGAATTCCACCAAGACATGTGATGTTGAAAAAACCCACACGTATGTGGCGAGGTATGTGGCTGCACTTTCTTTCGAGGCACTTCCTCGGGTACAAAGCTGCAATGCCACCTGCAATCGCCGCTTGGCTTCAATGATCAAAGATCAAATGAATATAATATACCACAGCTTGGCGGATTCAAAATTAAATCATTCCAACACAGCAGGAAAAGTACGGAAGAGTGGTGTCAATATGCCCCCACAGTTCATAGCACATTACACTGTTTGAGAAATAACAGTAACAGGCATGTTTTATCTCGACATGTTTATTTCAACATATTGAAACGAATACCAGGGCCCCCTGTTTGGGGTGGTTTGTGGATACCCCTTGACCTCTAAGGAGCTATAATTAGACACCCCAAACAGGGGGCCCTGGTGGAGGCTGTCCTGTGTCCCTTTGACGTCTTTGCCGCGCCCTGATCGCCTCCACCTCGGCAACCACCGAGCACCGGCAGCGCTATGATGGGCGGGCCATCTCGCGCTCGGATTCATTGGCCGAAGATCCTACATGGCAATGTACAACGGATGCAACGCGTTTGACAGAAAATAAGGAGAGTCCTGCCACCGGAAAATTCTCTACAAAATGCAGTGGAAGACTCGACTCAGGTAGCCCAAAAATCTCTACAACATGAGACCATCAATGTTGTTCTTACAAAATGCCATGTTAAATTCTGAAAAAATTACTACAACATGCTGGACCTTGACATCATGTTTGTCTACAAAATGGCTGGTGTGGGTTGAGTCGAACATTAAAAACAGTCTACAAAATGATGCGGAAAGTAAAAAGAGGTGGACCAATGATAGATCTATAGTGGCCTCAAGGCCCACTAGTTTGTAGAGGAACTTTCACGAAAGTGTTTCGATCCTGAAGGGGTGAAAGTGCTGACAGCATCTGTTTTGGGTCAGTCTGTTTCGATGTTTCACTGGAGCAGTAGCCTGTTACGAGGAAGCAAACACATCCAATTTCAGACCGTGAAAAACTTAACGATCCATCACCGACGTGCATCATCAGTCTAGACTCCGAAGGAGACGAAAAACCCTCACCCAACGGGAAACACCTGCACTTTCTCAATTGGCCAAACTAATGCAGTCCAATTCTTACACTGGGATTGCGTTAAGTCCGTCAAGCACATGCCACGGTAGTACATGCCACGGATTGCCACGGCAACTATACATACTCCACGCTATGGGGATGCGGAGAACTTCAACGCACAAGGAATTTGCCAGGGAACACCTTTGAACGACGCCGGAAATCTATTTAAGGTATGACCCCAAAGAAAAGGAACAGCCAACTTCCAACATTTTCGGAAACCTCTTGTTTCCAACATCTTCGAACAAAACCAGCGTGGCGGCAAGATTCTGGGTCGAGGCGTTGGTAACTAAATCGGGCGATGCCGCATCCACCTCGATCACGCGCAGAAAATGGTGCGTCCTTTTCTGGTGGCTGTGCGCACCTCAAAAGTTGACGTCTGGTGAAAATGGCGTGTCCTTTTCTGGTGGCTGCGCGCACCTCAAAAGTTGACGTCTGGTGAAAATGGCGCGTCCTTTTCTGGTGGCAGCGCGCACTTTGATAGTTGACGTCTGGTGAAAATGGTGCGTCCTTTTCTGGTGGCTGCGCGCACCTCAAAAGTTGACGTCTGGTGAAAATGGGCAATCGCTGAAGTGTCCTATATGGTTCTCTAAAAGGCATGCCCGCACATTGAGATACGCGCCGTCTGACGCTGAATTCGCGCATCCAAGGAGGCACTTGATGTAATGGTGTTTGGCAAAATCGCGGGCCGTGATAGGTTCGCAATCCGTCTCGCTCTTCCACTTGGCCTTTGCTTTGACATCAGAGCGCATGAGGTTTGCGCTGAGGGTTGCGCTGCACATCACCTTGACCGCAAGGACCTGGTTGTCGTCCAACCAATCAGCCAGCACCAGCTCTTCCTTCGATTGGGGCACACGTGTGTGTGTGTGCCCCTTGTAGTCACAGGGATCCACTCGGATTGTGTTCTTTTTTGTTAAGCAGAGGGTCCAAGCAGCCCATCCAGTCTTGCACCAACGAAGACACTGGATGTGTGCTGGTGAAATCAATCCGGGACGCCGGATTGACGTACCTGCTTGGAGAGAAACCTACGTAGAGCACAAGCTGTCTACTTCGTTGCTTCCTTCAGTAAAGATGCAGTGGTGATTCTCTTTGGATCTTTGGGCCTTTGAGCTTCGCAGACCTGCGCGATCGGTCGTCACCCTGTCGCCGCCGCTCGTTTTCGTTTTATAGGTTTTGGAGGCCTCTGACTCTAACTTCCTCCCCGGAACCTTAGGCGGTTTACTTAGGCTGGCGTGTGGCACCGCTGTCAAGTCAGTATGCAAAATCATATAAGTGTGTCTCTCCCAGTGAGAGTCCAGCGTGAGCCCGAGGAGTGCCCCCTGTGGACCCGTCGAACGGGCGTTTGTCTTTATCTCCCGTGCCCGGAGATGCACGCGCCCAAAGCGGGCGGAGTAGGCTTATGCCAAAGTTATTTGCCAAGACTTGGTGATGTATTGAATTCCAAGCTGGCTCATGCCTTTACGTGACCGCAGCGGTCTAAGCCGGCTTAACGCCTCAACGTGGCCAGAGCGACCGAAGCATTTTTGAGGTTCATTGGAACCTGTCGAGAGCTTAGTCTCCCTTCCTCCCCCCCACCCTTTCTCTTCCCCTTTTAGGGAAGGCGCTCGGGTCGAAGACCTGAGGTAACAAACGAAGGCGCTGTTCGCACAAGGCAAGGGTTCGACTGCTCTATCGAAGTCCAAACAGGTGTGCGAAAGGATACGCACTGAGGCCTTTAACCTGTTGAGTGCGTGACCCACAGGTCAAGCACTCAGTGAGCCGAAAGTCAATGAAGTCAGAATGAATGTTTTCAGCATTTTCAGCTAGCTACATCATTACACAAGACGCAACATGTCAACACGGAGGGATGTACTCCTGTATATACACTATTAAACCTCAACTACGTTTGGCCCGTTTCGTTCTTAACTACGACTCGGACTCGTTTCAAGCAAATCAGGTTTTACAAGTGGCCTATGCTCCGCAAAGTTGATCAACCACTACCCTAAGCTTCCAGGACCCAGGAAGACAAAAAACCTGGCTGGCGGCCAAGATTTTGGATTCTGAGCTCCCAGAAGTCAATTTGGTAAGTTTATTTTTTGGTCTGCCAGCCAGTTTTTTAAACTGGCAGCCAGGAATATTGTCTTCTTTATAAGGTCCAAACTTGTCTGCCAGACAGGTTTTCTATCTTCTGGCTCCAAAAGTGTTTTTGAGAGATGTCGCATGTAGAAATCAAAAT
>CAXAMN010004446.1:2097548-2163991 GCA_963970005.1 Durusdinium trenchii
TTGTAGTCGCTTTTTTTGGCTTTTAATGTGTTTTGTTTATTTTTTTTGGGCTTCTTAATTTGAGGGTTGTGTTGCTTTTTGGATTTTTCTTTTTTTGCTTTTGCTTGTTCATTTGTTTTTTTCGCTTTTTGGATTTGTTTTTTGCTCTTGCTTTTTGTAGTTGCTTTTTTTCCTGCTTTTTTTGGACAAACAGGTGGATGTTCCTTTTGGTGAGCGATTCAGGCGATTCACCAAGTTGTTTTTGGACTGGTTTCGGACGGTCCCGTGGCTGGACACAGATGGGGAAGTTAGTTTGTTGGAAGATGTTGGAAGTGTACATTGCCTTGTCATCTTGGCGACGCGGCACATGACTCCTGTTTACGACAGAGGGAAGAAGAAGACAAAGTCTTGGCGTAGTGCTTATGTCATGCATGATGAATCGATTCGCGCTGACTTGGTCCGTTCAGATTTGAGATCTCAGTTTCGAATCGTTTTTCAGTTCTTTAAGTGGTTGGGATCTACACTTCTCTATAGGGGACCTTTGAAGAAGTTGGGTTTTCATAATCCAACGGTTTCCTTCATGAAAGTTTTGCAGCTTCCGAATCATGATGAGGTTGCAAAGTCACTTTGGGATTTCCTTCACGGGGTGCCGCTCCACTTTAAGCGTGAAAGGTACTTGGCTGCCCTGATGGGTCTTCTGTTTGACCGAGTGCGTTCACCTGACGCTATGCTGGGGGGGCCACTGCACGTCGTCGACTGCATGAAACCGCAAAGGCCCAAAACCCACTGGTTGGGTGTCTCCCGATTAAAACACACCCATACTCACACCCATACATGTTTAATCCCCGCAAAGAAACGCCGAACCCCGTCGAAACGAAAGAGAAGTCGCGTGCCCTGAAAAGTCGCGACCTGGTTCCGTTCCTGCTCTGGTTGGCCTGTTTCCTACCTGCTGGTAGTAAGATCTAATGTTACTATTCCAAATGCTCTGTGGGAGTGGAATACGCATCCATTTCATTCCATTTCATGTTATACTGTTCTTCTTGAACATTGTCTCTTTCCCTGCTTCTCAGAAAATTTTCTTTTGTGCAACGTTTCACATCTGCGTCTGTTGTTGTCTTCGTCTGCGTCCGTTCCGTTCTTTTCACTTCTTGTTTTTTTGTTGCACCCTTCGATTTTTGCCTTGCTTCCTGTCCTGTTTGTTTCCTTCAATAGAATGGATTTGGTTCCGGAATTCTATTTTATTGATTGAATCTTGAAGAATACTCCTGAAGTGGCTCAGTTTTGGGGAGTAATTTGTGCTTAATTTTATGAAAGCAAATGTTTTGGACATGCCGCCAGCAGCCCTTGGGCGTTTACCGCTTAAACCCACCACCCACCGAGGGCGGCTCCAGCACCGAAGCCGAACAGAGGACGAGAGGCACAGGGCAGAACGACCCACAGTCGTTGTCTCAAATTCTTGCGATGTGAATCCTGTCAGGTCTGGGCTGAGATGGTTCCATCGACGCCTCGGTTCTCTGGCACCAGAGAGACCAGGGCAAACGCATGAACGACCCATGTAAATGTCACTATGTCACTCATGTCATTTTCAGTGCTTTTGGTGCCTTTCTCTTTCTCCGCTGTTTCCGCCTTTGCGATTAAAAGGGTTGATTGAGCAAAAGCTTGATGAAGGGTGGTAGCGATGGGAAGTGAAATCAAGAGAAGGAATGAAACTACTATATTATATTGGTTGGAGGCCATGGATATTAGGTTTGAAGGCCATCGCTACCAGGTTGGAGGCCATCGCTACTAGGTTGGAGGCCATCGCTACCAGGTTGGAGGCCATCGCTATTAGGTTGCAGGCCATCGCTACTAGGTTAGAGGCCATCGGCCATCGCTATTAGGTTGGAGTGGAGGCCATTCGTATTACCATTTATCAAACACTCGCTACAAGGCGATCAAAAAACATCATGTTCCAGCGAACTGTCATTACAGTACACCAAGCTCTACTTTTGAAAGGCGGTAGACACACAGAAACCAATTGCCTAAAATAAAGCTATCGATGTAGCAAGTCCTTGGTGAAAAACAATTGAAGCTACAGTATCTCAAAACCGACATTTAGCAAACACTTGGTCAAAAGCAATTGAAACAATACCTTCAAGGATTACCTTGAAAAAAGGCAGTGGACAATCATAGCGAAACTAAGTTTGGAAAAAACATACAATGTGCAAACGGCCCGAAACTAAATATGAAACATCTAATCTAACCTTGCCAAACCCTTCCTGAAAGGCAATTGAAAGCACAATAAAAACCCTACCTTGAACCAGAGCTCCAAACGAGCGCTTGTCCGTGCTGAAAGGCGCGCGGTTTTTCACGCGGAAAACCGTTGGAGCGTCGGCAGCTGTTTAACGGCTCCACCTGTCAGGCCGCGACAGTCCCTCCAGGACTGACCAATGCCCAGCAGAACGAACACAGAACGAACGAACGCCGAGCCGCGACAGAACAGGCGGAGTGTCGAACGCAACATGATTGCGGAGAACGACATCCAAGATGGCGTATGAAAAAAGCGCCGCGTGAGGATGCAGTATGAAATTTAGCCAAATCACGTTTGTAAGGGTGAAGTTAATCCAACGAACCAGCACCTAGCAATACAAATCTAGAGCAGGCTAAATGTTCCACAAGGCGATTGCAACGAGGAACAGCAGCCTATGTACCAACAAAAACACATGATTCAGAAAACCTAACACAACTTGTCTGTCTATCATCTACCCCCATATTTGATGCCATAAACATCCACCTGGAACAACGGTTCAACTGTTACTAAAACTTGAATGCTTTCAACATGCTGCATGCTGTGTGGTGCCACACGTACGCGTGGCACAATTCACTTGAAATCCACATCACTAAACAGCGACAATCCAAGCCACTCCACTTGTCAACTGGTCGATTAAAATGGTGTTCCAATCGGTTCCTTGAGTGTTTATCTTCAATGATCCGGGTGAAGCTTGTGTCTCTATGTTGAACATGCCGGATTCTAGATGTTCTACACTACACCAGGGGTGACTCCCACTTTACAATCCCTGAAATGTTCTGTTGTAGATGTCAAGCCTCCTCATAGACCACTGACCACCCATCACTGGTCTCCTACCTTCGAGCGTAAAGAGATCTACGCCACGTCTCACGTCTCGCTGCCTTTTCATGCCTTTTCAATCCCGTAGCGGAGGTGCATCATCCATATAGGTTCAGTTTAGACTGCGGTGCCGAAAACGAAGGGACCGATCCTGCACCTCAACGAAGGGAAACACCTGCACTCGTCTCTCAAATGGCCGAACTCGTGTGGTACCGGTACAACTCCTTCTCTCCGCTTTCTGGAAAATATCGAGACATCAGCACCTCACATGACCCGTCACGTGAATCGCAACAGAACACTTGCAAACAGGCAAGTAAAGCAAGAATGCTTCTGTTCCAAAGTGTCCAATCACCTATCAAAATTGCGCCTCTGACAGATCTTAGCTGCGTTTAAATTGGCATCTCAGAAGAAGGTGGCCACTCACTGCTAAGAATGCTGGGACCTGTGTCCGAAACTGGCGGAAACTGGGGGTTCAATTCGCATGAGATCCACCACCAAATCCGCGAGATGGGACACGCCGAGTTGTTCATCCTTCCAAAGAGGCGGACTTCGATTCCTTTGCCGTTGCAAATCGCATATGTTGACCCACTTATGCAAGGCTCAGGAGGGGCCAACCGCCAATTCGACGGCTTCAAAGAAGAAAGCACACCGCATGGAGAGTCGAGGGTCAAAGAAGCAAACAAATCCGTCATGGAAGAAGGATCCAACAAACGGTACAGGGTGTACTAGGTGCGTACACGGTGGACCTTTCACCTGAGAGCACAGAAGGATCATTGACTCTGACATGCACATGGGAAAGTCAGCTAGTAGAGTCATCTGCAGTCATAAGCTGCCTTTAGCATCTTCTTATTCTACGGCTGTCTACTCGGTTGCCTCCTGTTTACAGGTTCCATCTCAATCGATCGGATCGTCATCCACAAGAGTCACCTGCCAAATCGACTTAACAGCACCTCAAGGCTTGCATTTACAGCTGACCATGGAAGCAATTACGAACGGGGCGGTCAAGTCATTCACTTCTCAGTTTCGGTTTGACGATTTAGGATGAAAGAACTCTGTTTTTTTTTCAGTTTGAGATCCCCGTTGAAGATAATCTCAGGAGACGAGACTGTGTTGCAGTGCGGATGGATATGATCCACGGATGTGAAACAAAGTGGCGGATGGATCCCAGACTTAAATGGACCTCTCACAAATGGGCAGCCATTGGGTCGAACTAAGGGTCGCACTCATCGTTCGGACGAAGGAATCGTCATGGGGCGTTCAGGTCTTGCGCGTCATGGGGCGTTCAGGTCTTGGTCATTTCTGGGTCGGAACAGGTGGTCCAACTCGTGCTTGGCGATTTCGCTGGCCAATCGCCAGAAGTTTCCTTTTTGCATTTTTTGCACATTTGACACGGTCAAGTCAAAAGAATGATATTATTGTTGTAAGGTTCTACAAGCATGCAGGATTTGATTTGTCTTGGTCACTGCAGGAAATGTCAACAACATTTTGGCCGAGTGACTGTTGGTGGAAGGACATTGACTTGCAAAGCTAGCAAGCTAGCTAGCAAGCTAGCTCAATCTGTCCGCAAGCCGACAGCTTCTGGGATGTACAGTGGGACCTCGCCCTCATCAGCCCCAAGGAACCCCTGATCTAATTCATTCGAATGAACTTCAACCCGACGTTCAAGCGCACTCATGCGCAACCCGCGCTTTGAAAAGCGCGCTCGTTCTGCCATCGACTTTGGGACCCCCATCTCGCCACGCCTTCCAGGGTCTCCACCCGTGGGGATGCCCCCGGTGCAGAAGCAAAAGAGAGAGCGTCTGGCAGCCGCGGCAGCCGCGAAGCGAGCTTCGGCCGCGAAGCGAAGCTACCAGGTCATAACACATTAACAGAACTGGTGTAGCCAAATCCTGGGCGTTTAATGGGCCAGTGTCCGTCAGATGTTCTGCGTTTGGTTTGACAAAGCGACATCAACGGCCACTTGGGACCAGCTGAGCTGGGTCAGAGCATGAATGTCACCGCGGCACAAGGCCACAAATCCTGGTAATGAAGGGTAGCCATGGAACTACTCAAAGGGTAGCCATGGAACTACTCACAATAAAATACTTACATTTGAGTTGAGCTTGATTCCATACTCCACACTTCTGTTGCAATGGATCAACAGCGTAAGTGATCTGGAGCTTTCTGGTAAGTATTAAGGAACATCCGTCCGCATGGCCGTGTCCAGAAAGTGTCTGCCAGCGTCTCGCCCGAATTCTGCAGAAATCACCTTGTCTGGGCCCTGCAGTTCCACATAGACGTAGCTCTACTAGTTGTTTGGCAATCTCTTCCTGAAAGGCAAACGCATGGCACCAACCTCAAAGACAACTTGGACAGCTCCACCATCGCTTCACCATGCCCAAGTCAAAGCTGTGGCTGTTTGTTTGCCGAGCCTCAAGCAGGACTGCAGAAATGGTCATTCCCACATCCTCAAACCACAAAGTCTGTGTGGCAACCGCATGCCTAGGGTCTGCTGAAAGGAACATAGCGAGTGACCAACAAGCAGCTACGAGCCAACACCTTTCACTTGTTGGGGGTAGGCAGGGTGCTGCTCAAGCAAAGCTTTGTCTTGAAGTGAACTAACAGTTTGAAAATGCTAGGTTCGATGAGGCGTGGCTGCACATTCAGGGTGAGTGTCCCATAGCTCTGCTGGTTGTTTGGCAACATTTCGTCGAACAGCAAACGCCTGCTGCCTGCCACCAACCTCAAAGACAACTTGAACTGGGACCATTCCACCAACCTGCTTGCAATGCTCAAGGCGGCTGTTTGTTTGCCGAGTCTTGGGGGCACTAGCGACACTGCAGGAATAGTCATCTCCACATCCTGAGACCACAAACCCTGTGTGGCCACCGCATGCCTAAGGTCTGCCGAAAAGAACAAGCACCCAGAACCGGCAGCTGACCTGCTGAAACTCATGTTCACTCATTAGGCGTTGACCTCTTCAAGCAGGGACCTCTTCAAGTGAACTAACAGTCGAATTGACGTTGAAGTTGCTGACTTTGTCTTTGTGATGCGGACTGCGAGGAGCTAAAACCTGCCTATGAAGATAGCAGTCCTATGCGTCGTGTGATGCCACAGTTGCTTTGTCTGCATCTGTTTAAATCATATCTACCACGTCATGCATCATGATTCATCATGATGACTCACTCCGTGATGCATTGCCATCGTGAAGTACGGTCATAGTTATTGACTTGATCTGTACTCTTTGCTTGTTTAATTAAAGCTATACGTATTATATACCGTATATACCTTCAGGTGCTGCAACGTGGCTTCTTCGAATCATGATGCGCCTTGGACCTCATGAAGCCCTCGACCGGCGAGTTGCAATCGAGCGTGCAATCGAGAGGCACTTGCGGTCAGCAAACTTGAGACCAGCTGCCACTGCAGATGGTGCGAACCCATGCTGTATGTGTAATTTCTGGACCCGCAAACCCATGAAGAAACCCCTCCTCAAACCATGACAGGACCAGGGGTTTTAGACCTGTGGCCTCCAAACTCCACACAGGCCCGTTCCCGCGCCATTAGCGCCGGTGGCGGTAGAGCGAGTTTGCCAGTTGTGCGCGCTATTCAAACGCCGGTGGCACCAGCTGGTTCGACTTTTCTGCAAGTCTTCTGCTTGATTTATGTATTTCTGTGATGACAAACTACCTGACCTTAAAGCAACTTGTGATGTGGTCATCACAAATTATATATATACTTGACCTTATGTTTTGCAAGAGCTAGCCAACTCTTGCACAAAGCTGTCAAACGGACACATCTTCAGCGTCTCCTTCCGGACAGGCGTGTCTCTCTCTGTGGCAGCTGTTTGAGTGTTGATGGGACTGATCCAGTGCAGGGAGGGATTGAAATACCTTCAGCCACGCCACTGAAGTGGGGCATGAACTTGGAGATTCCAACGCCCAAAGCTGCCAAGAAAAGGGCCCTAGTTGGACAGGATCAAACACCGACACAGGTACTGTATATTTGGAGGCGGAGCCTTCTGAGTCAACTTGCCATTTCTATGAAGTCCTTTCTCTCACCATCAAGCCCATAGCGCCACGTCCTCAGAATCACTGTTCCCCTGGCTCATGAAAAGGCAGCACAGTGATTTATCTCATTCCCGACCTTGGATTACAGTGATCTAAGCTGAAACTATACACGCATGGAAGACAGCTATTGTTTTGCAAGTGCCCTGGCAAAGGCCCCTCGCGCGATTTCGGCGCGATGTCCATCTTCGGTCGGAACACCTGAAAATGGGCTCCTGGAAGACTACCTTGCGAAGAACCATGGCAATGGATGTGAAGAAGTAGAACTGGGTAAGGAATCAAACTACATCAATTCCAGGCATTCCTCTGAAGCCTGGACCCCACCGCGGCAGTGAACGGAAAAGGGGTGGTTGTTTCGTTCGTTCCAGTGCACAGCCAGGACAAAGAACAACGCCTTCCACTCCACCTGGCGAGGCGCTCACCGGTCTGGCATGGCAGGGTCAAGGATCTGATCTGGGCCGGCCGATTCTATTTGGTGGATGTCTTATCGATGGCTCAACAAGCCATATCACTCTGGTGATTCAAGCCTCATGCAAAATCTGGCACCAAGTTAGAGGCCACTTAGAACCTTGTGGCAGGTTTGACCCTCCAAAGGGTGAAAGGTGGCAAACAAGACCCGGGCCTGGTGAAATCATGTCCTAAAAGCACCTAAAAGCATGGCCACCACACTTAAGGTGTCTTTGCATGGCATTTCGTGACATATTTAGTCAGTCTGGTGAGACACCTAAAACTCTGGCGACCAAACGCTGTGTGTGTGTGTGTTGAAGTGGCATGCACTGTAAAGAAACTAAAGGACTTTTAGAGGACCCCCAAGTATAAGCAAAGCCGAAGGATTCCAGCATCTCAGTGGAACACCGCGGCAAAAGGAGCAAAAGGAGCTGCTCAGAAGCTGCTCAGCTGCCCTGCAGTGCTGGATCGAAGAATTAAACTCAGCTATGCAAGGCCAGCCTACGGCTTCAAAACGTAGTGTCAGAAGCTTCATCGTTCTGTGGCAGGTCCCGTACCTTTACGTGTAGTAACAATGAACAGTGAAATGGAGGTGGTTGCCAAGGAATGCGTTCATTCACGTTGCTCCAAGATATGCGAACTTAAATTCATGTTTGGAGATGTTCTTGGGGTCGCCCAAGCATGAGAATTCGACAGTATTTAGTGCCATGTTCAATGTTCACGAGTGATTCTCAAGTCATCTTACATGGGTGGCGGACACAAATCAATCATCGCTTGACACAAGTGTGAGCGTATAACAGCAAGTGAGAGCCAGTCGATACGCAGTCGCTCTGCTGGCATGAAGCTTTCCTTCCACAAGTTGTCCCGCCACGGTGCCCAGAATTTCAACTTTTCGGCCATTCATGCGCTTGTACTTGCTGCACTCTCGCCACACATCTACGGTCAACTCAGTATTCTGTCCCAAGCCGCTTCATGCTGTAAAGTTAGGGAGACAGTGACAATGCGACCTGAAACTAGAACTGACTGCATCATGCAAAGAACATTGGGCAAACCATCAAACATGCAGCTCCCCCAAGTGCCACTCCCACCTGGCGTTTTGGATCGTTGATGGCAACAAATAACAGGTAAGAGCAAGCATAAATCTTCGCAAACTAGTAGCGCATGCTCTTGAATGATCAGGATGAGTCTTCCGCCTCTGCTGACTGCATACCTCTTGATAAACGCCTCTGCCTTCGCTTGCTCCTTCCACCCGGATCCGGGGAAGGCCTACATGGACTGGCCTTCAGAAGCTGTGTGTTTGGGTTGGGGTCTTTCGTTGAAACCTTAAGTGGGTCTGGGAAACGTGCACTTGGTCAGTGAACCATACCAGATCATACCATTTCTTCTGAGAACCTGCCTTTGGATTCGCCGTGTCTTGACCACCTGCCTGGTATCACCTACATACTCTGCATGGATCTGTGCTTTTGGGCTGCAGGACTTGGACGGTGCGATAAAGGCCAATGGGTGCTGAAGATGAGACTCCCAGGTCCAAGCCGGATGTTCCTCCACATGTTCCTGTAACACGTGTTTGACCCATGGAACTTGTTGGAACATGTTGGAAGCATATCCAAGTGAAGACTGCAAGGCCTTCTGCATTTTTACCGGGTGAAAATGCCACAAGGTGCTCTGCGCCAGAACTCTATTTCGGGAAGCCATGAGCCAAATAAGATTCGCGGAGGCCACCTTTCATCGCTTAGGAAACTGGCTGCCATCTCCCTAGCTCGGTCTCTCAAGTCTCTCAGGTCTCGCAGGGAACACCCGTTCGGTTTTGGACGACCGGGCGAAGCTGCACTGGTCCCTTGCTTTTCGCATGTCCGATGTCCGATCCCCGCGGTTCGAAGCAGCGTGCTGGTCAGACGAACCAATACTGTGCTGGTCCAATATGGCTGGAATGGCTGGCGAAGATGCTCGGCTCGCTTCCAGATGCTCCTGCGCCGGGTTCCGAACGGGTCTATCGAGTCTATGTATCTCAAGAAAGAAACGGCGATCCGCGTTTGTGGGCCGGCAAATGCAAGCAGTGAAATCACTAGTGAACTCTTATAGAGAAATTTGAGGAATGTCTCGTGGGAAGAATGCAAACGTCCAAAATGTGCTGCAGTGATCCCTGGCTGCGGGGTCATAGGGACAGATTCGATGTTTTGTTGTCCCGTGTACGTGGTCACTTGTTCAACTTTTGGGTCAGTGCCAATGTCTCAATACGACACCTAGTCGCCTCAGTCAATGTTAGTGTTTGGTTAAAAAAATCAGTCAAGTCACAGGGTGCATCACACATGGATTCCCAACTAAATGAAACTCCACACCCGATACCCCCCCCCAGCACCTTCCCAAAGTGTGGATCATTGCACGATGGTTGATAGGACTCCAACGTGCACTCACTTACCTGATTTTTGCCGTCCAGGTGGTGTGAGATTTGCAAATCCTTGTGCAAGACCCTGAAACCGCTTCTGAAGTCTGCTACTGCAAAGGGATCGCAAACCAAAGCAACCTGGTTTTCCATGGTTTTCCTGTCCTGGTCTCCGCAAATAAACACTGAAGCATGGCAACTTGCCTCCAAGAACCGGCCTCCTATTGCCTCTAAGAACCGGCATCTTAACATCTTAAACAGTTTGTGCCAGCGTGTAACAAAACACAGCTCAATTCATCTAAATGTGCTCTTGTTATCAAGAATAATAGGTTTTGGTTTTCACATGTTTTCACGAGACACACGCAACACATGGACAACAATAGGAAGTACAAATCCGCTGACCCCGGTAAAGGATGATGAACCTAAGCCAAGTGTGAGCAGAACCGGGACAGCGTCATACTGTCAATTTTAGACCATATGTAAATACTGTCAATGCAATGATAAACTTGACTTACTCCTCTACAATAGAACACCTGCTTTTCTAATAGGTTGCAATAATAAACTTGACTGTCTGCTCTACAACAATAAACCTGCTTTTGAGTTCATGTGGCGTAATTAATTTGTAAGCATCGACAATAAGCCTGACTTACTCCCCTAAAACAGTAAACCATGAACCTACCACAGACCCCTTACACATATAGGTAACTAACTACTTTACTAACACTAAAAACTAAGCAGTTAGATTGTTTCAACAAATCAAAACTCAACAAATTTATAACATGATTCATTCCTTCAAAATCAAACAAGTCTTGGCAAAGAGTACGCCTTGTGAGTGCCAATGACATACAATTATAGACTACTGTCAACCTAGTTTCAATTCCAACTGTCTCCTGTACCATGATGAACTTCCTACTGAACTATTAGTAGGAAAATGAACTTTCTCCTGTGTAATATCAACGTCTTTCCAGATTTAACTAATTAGCTGTTGAAGTACTTTTAATGTTCGATCAAATAAAAACAATCGATTCCTAGGATGTTCGGTGTGTCGAATGCAATGTTTCTTGCACCTGGCCCTTGCTAGTCGGACACGCACTACACCTGGACAGTTACTCGCCGGACGCGCACAACCACTCCTTGTCAACTTGTACGTATGAGGCCATCGACGTCGAACTTGACCATGCACCATCAACACGTGGAGATCAATGATGGTCTGAAACCATCTCTATACCAGCTATGTTCACACTCCAAGACAAAGCATGTTTTTGGGTACACCGAGTTGAAGCGTCGCACCGAACCACGAAACATGCACACGGAGGACCCAACGGCATCACGATCCTTGCGGAGTGACGGCGGACGGTCGCACCGAACCACGGCATCACGGCGGTCAGGCGAAGAGCATGCGGTCGAGCACAGCGAGCTCGCTCGACTTCAACTCAGGTGATTGGAGACACCGCTATTGGCCATGCAGGTTTGGAGGGTCCAGTTGTACCTTCGAAGGTACTTGGATCCCTAGGGATAGTGGCTAAGGTTGCACTGGCGTCTTCAGCACACCACTGGCGTGCTCTGGCATCGCGAGCAAGCCCCCTCCGGCACTGCGAGATGGCGAAAGCACTGACCCGTAGAGTCCACTGCACCCCACTGAGTCGACTGAGTGTTTTCTCGGCCTTTAATAAACAGTTTGAGTCTTCTCTGTAGCCTTCTTAAGCCATAGACTTTAGCATCAAGAAACCACCTACTTCAATTCGGAAGGCTTCAGCACGCGACCGTGCCAAGGCACGAACCGTACCAAGGCACGAACCGTGCAGGTTTGATTCATAGTCAAAGAGTACTGCAAAAAGGGCTTACCGTGCCACGGCCTACTGATTGCAAAACATTGCAAGTTAATTTACTGTCGCGTCCTGAACCCGCTCTGTCAAAGCACAAGCCCAACCTCAGGGCCAGGAATCGAACGCGAATCTGCACACGTTGACTCCAAACCCTCGATCGATCCGCTGAGATCGGTCGAAGCGCACTCCAAATGCCTTCGCAAAATCCAGGTGATCAGGCCTCGCGGTGAGCCGGTGATCAGGCAGAATCCAGCATTGATAGAAACGTCTCTCTGATGGTCTACGAACGAAAAGTGACAGAAACCATAATTAACACACTTGTGCAGAATCATCTTGAGGTTGGGGAATTCGGAATGTTGGCAACCAAAGTATAGATCCTAATGGGCTGGGACCCTTTGCATATATGATATATGTTTCTTTTGACGAGGGAGGCCTAGTGACCCACCTTCAAGGTGAGGTCAGCCGTGGCCAAGCCACCCTGGTCCCTGGTAACCGTTGGATGCGGCCCACGAAGTGCGATCTGGTTTTCCACAGGTTTTGGGAATTATATGCAGTAGATTACAGTAGGTGTCCTTTTTTCAGTGATTTTGGATGGCCCCCTATCCTCAGCCACAGCCAAGGATAGACGATTTCTGGTTTGATGTTTCACCAGATTGGAGAACCTAACCTAGAATCATGTGAGCACAGCCAGTCCATGAGCCCCAACTCAGGTCATAGCAGGGAGACCGAGCAGTCCACTCCATCGACCCCATCCATTCCCTACTGGGCTGGGTTTGGCTGACAGGGGCATGCACTCACATGCTGCCCAAGTGCCAAAATCCGTCATGGCTGCCATCTCCAGGGGCGGCCTCTACATGGGCACGAGAAGGGGTCCAAATTACCTGAAACAACGTGGCAAACACCCCTCCAAAAAGAGAATCCTCACAGGCAGGGCATGTGAACTCACGACCATAGTAGAAAGATGTATAAAGACTTGAAAAAAACCGTGCGGAAACCAATGGAGTTTGCAGTAGCAGCAGTAGCATTCTCTTATTGAAAACCTCTATCTGCGGTCCGCTGTCCTTCGAACTGCATGGGGTCAGAGTCCACTCCAAACTACTGAGGTAGGCAAAGGTCTTGGAAAACCAATGAATAGTTACACTCCCTTGAAACAATGATGGAAGTGGACAACCCCCTGTTTTGTTGAGGAACAATCGTATTCCAGGAGGCTGTTGTCCACTTCCATGAGGCCGTTGGAGGGAGTGTATCGATTTTGCGCTAGTTGGGTGACTGAGGTCTGGCACCCCATATGCCCTGCTTTGCGGTGCTCCTTCGGTCCGCCTTTCGTCGGGTCATCCGGCCGATCCCACGGGTTCGGGGGGTCCGAAACAATGGCGAGCGACCGTGGTTGGTCTTCCAGGAACACTTTGAGAAGCAAATGACAAGCATAGTTTTCACTCATGACCAATCCCCCAAAATGATCAAGAATCAAACCGTTCGGACGCATCAGGGAAAGAGCAAACGCCACTTCTTTCCTTCTACCATACCTCCAAAGGAAGGGTAGGAGCTGACACCTGATCACGAGGCATAGAAACACATAACACCTGAGCCTTGAATTTCAGTCTGGCCCGGCCTGGGTGTCAAGGCATGTGATCAATACGGTCCAGCCGAGGTGTCAAGAGGGCATCATCAGTTCAGCCATCACTGGGGACTCCCCAGGCTCAGAGATCTTCTTGGCCGTATCTCCTCATCACCCTGCGCTACCGAGTTGTCCAAAGTGATCGACGCCCTTGCTCGCTGCAAGGGCGCAAAGGCTGAAGGCCATGGCAAGGATTCAATCTATGGCCAGCACGTTGTGATGTTTGGAACCATGACATGATCATTGGGATGGTGCAATTCTTTGTTCGAGCAGCTCAGGCGTTGTACAAAGGCCTTTCAGAAGACTTCTATAGACAGGTCTCCAGCTTCTGCGGCTCTCGCTTACAAATTGGCAAATTACTGCCTTTGAGCCACAAGCAAGGAACGCACAAGCACAATGCTTTCTTGCGGGTGCATGGTCTCAAGATGTCTCAAGTTGCCTCGAAGGCGATGGCAGCTGGCAGAAGACTAAGACCTGTGCTAGTGCTATTGGAGAATCCCTGGTGGCACTTGCACTCCTACAATGTGTCGTCTGGGGGCACCAGAATTCATACGGAGCCTGCCACACAGCTTTCAAGCCAACTCCAAGACTTTCAACAAAAATCCCATGCACATGACCAGATTGTTGTTAGATTCGAACGAGATCTTCACTCCAAGGGCGGTTCGACATGCGGAGTCCGTCTGCCCTGAGCTACTCTCCTCACCCAAATGGCCCCCTCAAGTAAACAAAACGACACTATCAACTTGCTTCGTTTTCTAAATTGGATCTATTGGAATTGGTGCCACCATCAAATCTATAGACATCTAATATCCTAATTACATTCCTCTGATCTTCTGTCCAAGTCCCCGGACTTCTAGTGGAGTCACATCTTTGGCCGAAGCCACCATCGCGGGACGCGACCCGGGCCGCGCGACAACATGGGACGAACGGTCGGTGAGTCGCCAATCTAACAGAGTCCTCATTGCTCCTACTGCCTGGAAACATGGCAGGGTCTGGCACCTCTCGGCACGGTCTCGCACCTCTGGAACCAAATGACTTACAAGATGTGATTCAAGAAAACAAGAACTCTTCGACATGTCGTTAAAAACGGGCGAGACCCTCCATGTGTATACTGTATAGGGAATGTTCTGTTTGTTGATGTTTGTTCTACCCTTAGGCCAGTCCCATCAAATGCTTCGCTCAGAAAGGAAGCTCCATCCTCAGCGATTGTGAGGCAAGGAATCAACTGCCATCGTTTCAATCTGCAGCATGCCAGTGCTTGTGATTGTCAATTACTGTGTATCAATGAAACAGGAAAAAATTGAAAAAGGATTCAACAAAAAGGACATCCATACCGGGGATGAATCTTTCAATTGAGTCGAGTGGACCCCTGGCCTGGGTCAAGTGGTGGGTCATGGGACAAGTTGGTCACCGCCAAAGGAGTTGTCACTGCCAAATCCAAGAAGTGTTGTTTCAAGCTCTCCAAAAGGTTTCGCCATAAAACCTCTATTCATAAGCCCCCCAAAACAATCCTTTGGTCAACCCCCAGTTCGAAAAACATACTATATATAATATATATATATAAGTCCTTCCTGATCAAGTCTTCTCCTCACGGAGAAGTTTAATCATTTTGGGATTTCTCCTCAGGAGAGATTTCATCTTGGGAATCCCTCCGAGGGGAAAGATCGCGTTTCAGCGATTTCGCCAGATTTCGTCTCGATCAAACATGAGAAAACTCTGAGATTGATCACTGTACTCTCACACGCTCGCCAGACCTTCTTTTTCGGAAACATGTTGGAACCTCCACGGGGCAAAACGGTGAAACGGTCGATCCGGGGCCCTGGCTCGACTTCCCGAAGCGATTCGCCTCAAACGACGCGTCAGGTGGGCGGGACACCGGGTCGGTCATGGGTGGGTTTTTCCTCGTTGACGCCCTGTGATGGTCCATGCAATCCAAAGAAACAAAGGACTGGTCAATGCGTAAAAACATCCTTTGGACTCTGGATCTATCTTAAACAAAACTGACTATTCGTTCATGATTTCTTGGAGGTTTCGCGTTTTTTGCTGTCCGTGTGCTTGACGTGGTCCAAAAATACCCTGCCCGTAGCAACTGAGCAATACTGAACCCTTCAAAACCATGCCAATTTCCACCGCTGGGAGTCTATCGTTGTCATCGTCCACGTCGTGCTCTTCAAGTATTGGGGCTGGAAGTCCGTTGCATGTGGCAGGTAGCACTCAAAAAAACACATCAGTGCTGCATGAAGAGGGCTCTGCGGCTTCCTCAAGAAACCGACGACAAACTTCGACATGTGCCGACCACTTTGCAGCAAAAGCTAAGTGATTGGCGTGGTCGGGAGTCTTTGATTCCACCACCTCATAGACTCAAGTGGACCAGAAAAGGGCAAGGACAGCACTGCTGTTGTTCGGCAACGTAAAAAGATAATCTCTCATGTTGATGTTTCATGCTGTCTACTCAACGAATCCAGAAGTGTGAGTCCGTTGGTATCAACTCATGTTGTTTTGGGTTCCTGGCCAAGGCCTCTCATGTTGCGATGATGACCCTCGACATTTCCTACCAGCCAAGCCTATATAAATATGTCTTACCGTCTTACCAAAAGAAACAGCAAACAAACCAAGTGTTCCACATCAAAAATAATTACAAGTGCTGTTTGGTGAGTTCCTTCAACTCACACTTGGTTGCATTGGGTCGGATATGTTATGATACGTTCCATGGCCCGCTGGCCCCCGCGGCCGCGGCGCCTGGGGGCTGCCCGGTAGGACCTGTGGTCGTTTGCAGAAGCTTTGTTGATCTTAGTCTTAGTTGTAGATGTATCATCTGTAGTGTCATGTGTATTAAAACAGGGAGACCTCCTGGCTATGCCCATTGGGCCAGGGGGTCCCCAAGTAAAATACACACCCGCATCACAACAGTTTTGCATAGATCTTGCACAAATGATCAAAGCTGCATCTTCCATCTAGTCAAAGAGACTCTAGCCTCTAGTCTTTCCAGCTTACATTTTCCTCAGTTCCGCAGATGGACATCTCTGAAAGGCATGGCTGGTACAAACCACTGACCTGCGAGGGTGTCCCACAAGGTCAGTCTGTCCTTTTTGGGGCATGGCTAAACACCAATCATTTGCCCACCACCCCCCAGGTTCACTGCACAGGGTGGGGAGGGATCGGGCTTCGACTTCGCAAAGTTCTCTCCACCGGCTATCGGACGGAGGCTCCAATCTGTCACCCGAGGGCGTTTGAAGCACGACACCTGGTGGAGCAAGGTTCAGCCGAGCTGAACTAAGATTCTATCACTATCAACTGCTCTTAGCCAGGTTCGTCCAGCTTTACAGAAAGAGCCGGATGGAAAGACTTCAAGGCTTTAAATGATTTGAGCTTTGCCCAAAAAAGCCTCGTATCGACAAAATTGACTCCAGTCATTGACAATCAAGCTGCTCTGCCCGCATATATCACAACAAGAGGTCTAAGCAATTACGTTTAGAGCACTGGGTTGGTTAAACCCCGCCCCCTGTGAAACCATCTCTTCTAAGCAATTCATTTGTCAGTGGCCATGCAAAGCAATGCAAAGCAGCCCAAAGCCCTGCTCATCTGCAATCCATCTTCTGGTTCAGAAGCTTTAGTTCATCTCTGATCTCCTGAGCTGCAGCAGTAGCAGCTGTGAGTTCAACAACCTTCTGACCTGCTAGAGAGGCAATTTGAGACATTGCATGGCTTTGGGTAAGGAAGGAACCTCGAATGCAACCCAGTTGGGTCCATGTTCTTCCAGGTCCCAGCCGCAGTGCCGGATGACGCCGGGGGTCGCAGTGCCGTCACCCGACTCGCGGAAAAGTCACCCGGCGATCGCCTTCAACCTAATAGCGATGGCCTCGAGGCTGATAGCGATGGCCTCCAACCTAGTGCTTGAAACTTGACATGCTGGGAACCAACGATTCTTTTGTTGACTTCTTGTTAGTCGGGTGTTGAATCACCATGGCCACGCTTACTCCAGGTCGTGTTAATTATGAAGTCATTTGTCCTTCATATTACATTAAATTCTGTCATGTCATATGTGTCATGTGTATCATGATTAGCACATATCTATATATTTATCTATAATATATTATTGCGTATATACATTTAGGAAAACTTTTAGGTTAACCATTGCTGTTAAAATATGTTACAGTTGCATGAACAAAGGTTGCGTTCTACCACAACGAAACCTATGCCTGTTCACATAAGGAAAAATCATTGGCTTATCTATACATGTTGCAGGGCTAACAAGGTTCAATAAAGTTAATAAAGTCCATCGAGACACAAATACTGAAAGGCCATGCGTCTTCCAAACGACTTACTACAAGACCAAACGACTTAACCCCGGTACACACAGTCCAACCAGTCGTGGTCATCCTGCCCCTACCAAGCGTCTGTCAGCAAAACGTTGTGCATCTCCATCTGGCAAGGCGAACTCAGTGACTTTCCCATTTGTGTGGGCTGGGCACCGCTGGGTGCCAAACGCCGCTTCATGGCCCAAACCTCGCGAGCCCACTCGAACGAGAGTGGAGGAGACGCATTCCTTTAGAAGTGTTGTGTTTAAAATCGCTGAACAAACATGAACAAACACAAACGCCCCCCAAAGGAACCACAAAAACCATCCAAACAATCTGGCTCTCCTGTTAAGTCGCCTACAGCAAAAAACATGTGTCCACTGAAACAAAAGCTGCTGTGTGGAAGTTGTCGCCAAATACCCTGGTTCACCCTAGTGAGAGGTGTTGTCTGTCAAATATGTCACGGCCAGACTGAGGCACAACGCTGAATTGGTTTTACATGGTTTTACATATAGCATACATGTGAATACGTGAGTGTATCAAGAAATGCCAAATCATGAAAGAGATACCGGAATACCTCTGGAGAGAATGAAGAAAGACTCACAGCTTCAAAAAGCCAGGAAACACTTCGTCAGTAGCAGTCACTGATGGGTTGGATCCCAAGATCGGTTTTGGTCGGATCCACCGGGCCCAGTCTAGTGGTCCATCTGAGGGCCCACCACCTTCACAAAACCCAGCTTTTTGTGGCCGCCCTGCCCCCCCCCTCGCCCTGGGGTCTCACCCCTATTTTTTTCTGAATCCTCATAAGTATGCAGTGTAGAATACTGCATCTGTAGTGATCCTGCAGTATACAAATGGAATATTGGAAATCCGAAAACACTAGGACTCATCGGGACGAATGACTAATAATAGTCACAATTGGTCACACAAGTTATTTCTAGGTTGTTATACTCGCACATGTATTGAGTTGTCTTGGTTGTTCCACATTGTGGGCACCTTTGAGGGTGTTGGAATTGCCTTGGATTCTCCATGTGTATATTGTATTTATTTACAGTAGAATGGATAAACATGGCAAAACACTGATTCCTACAATATAGTTTCCAAACACCTTCCATTCTTACACACTCCCAAATAGGAGCAGCTGCTCCCCCTGCTCTCACACATTTCTCCGTTGGCACCATCGTCACACCAGGTCACAGAGTGCTTGAACGCATGTGGATCTGCCAGACCCTGCAAGCTCATCTCGTGCAGCACCTTAATATGTTGAGCTGAAGTCAAAGGCTGATGCGTTGCTATCCAGCTCATTGGGGCCCTTTATTTGCAGCCGGAAAAAATCATGTACCAAAAAGACGTTCACCTGTGGGCTCTTTTCGACTTTATGCGACTTTATGGAGCCATAACGAGAGGCGATGTCACCAAGGTCCTATAGCCATTGTATTTCAGAGGTAGGAACTGGCTGAAACATCCAAATGAAGACGTTGTGGAAAACATGGTGGAGATATCAAGTGTCATCGTCCTCCACATGATGAGTACAGCTACTGTGCATGAAAGCGCCATGTATGCATGGGGGCCATGTATGATTGGTTGGGGGATGAACACCCTTTCAACTGCAGCAATGTTTAATCGATGCCAAGGAGCAAAGTTGCCACCCACACCGCTTGAGGCAGTGTCGATATTGACGACGGACAGCACATTCCTTAAGTGTCTGAGTTCATTGAACTCCACTCCTTTTGCACCCATCATGTGATACCCCATACACAGCACTGTAACAACTTACGCTTGACCTTGACAGCATGTGCAGTTTTGAAGCGGATCTGTCTCAGAAATCTGCCGGCACCGGGCACCTTTTCATCCCAATTCCCTGCTCGACTCGATCAGTTCACCGACTGACTCGTCTCGAGTCGAGTCTCGAGTCGATGTCACCCTGTGGGATTCTTCGCACCACCGGATGGGTTGACCAAGTTCACTATCCAAACTCCTGGCTCAGTCTTCCCAAGTGGTATGTATATATATATATATAACCATGGGGGGAAGCAGTCGACTGGGGACTGGGGACTTGATCCCCAAATGGGCAACAGCGCCTGTTGCTGGTCGAGCGACCAAAAACGTCCACCACTTTACTGTCCGCGCTTCCTAATGCTACGCAAGGCAAATGCTACGTCATCTGTGGGGTGGGGTGGGGGATAATAGCGTTCGTTGCACCTAGGACCTAGTATGTGCTTTGCTCGAAGTCATGTACTCCGTGATGTGCCGTCGTTCCTTTGGGTGTCGCGGGCGACGCGGCAAAAAGCTTGGGGCCTGGTTTGGGAAAGGGAGCTGCTGCAGAAATATGACTTCTGATTTTGCGGACATCGCGTTTCCCTCCCGCGAAAACAACCTGACCAGCCTTTTAATTACCATGGCCAGCAAAGTAGGACCTGCAGGTTTCGGAGATGCTGCGACTGTTGTTCACTCGATCCACAGAAAGAACGCATGTCCTGTCCCGGCACTCCACGGGCGCCGCAACCGGGCGGGCGCCGCAACCAAGTCTTGAGGGAGGGCATATTACACTTTTCAACACGTGAGCGGTGATATTTTAAAGTTAAACTCAATTGCACTACTAGTATATTTAAAATATGAGGGGGGGCCTATCTCGTTTAGACTTCAGTACAGTAGAAGGTCATGTCACATACTGTATTTCGTTGAGACTACTTTAGTAGCAAATCACACGAAATCGCCGTCATCAAAAAAAAACATAAAAAGAACATCTCGTTTATTTGGGGACCCTACCTTGTTTTCCAGCGAATACTGATGTTGGACGAACGAATAGAGCATGCCGTAGACATCCGTAGACTAATCAAATAAAAGTGGTTGCTCACGTAGGTTTGACATGGTTTCAGTATGGTTTAGCTTCCAATATATGAGTACAGCGCGGTTTTATTCTTAAGCCAGAACTGGCTAAAAGTTGCTTTGATTGTTGATTTGACTCATTTGGCTGTTTCGGGTACAAACGCCTTTTTTTTGTCCATTTGATCCTATGGTGGTGGTCTCAAGTTCTCCAAACACACCTGTCCTCCAACCTTCCGCAAGCAAGTGGGCCTCACACACCTCGGATTTGTCCAGTTTTTTGACTGACCAAGTCGAGCGTCTGGATGCAACAGCAGCATGCAGTGCCAGCTGGCTCCTGTGGTGAAGGTGGCACCTCAACCCTACGAAGAACATGCCAAACATCAAAATTAACATGAATTCTACTTGAATTCAAACCGCCAAAAGCCCCAAAGTGCGTGTGGCCGCCAAAAGCCACAAAGCGCTTTTCGAACGCTTCAGGCGTTCGACAAAGTCTGGACTCCAGTCCTCTCCCCAACTTATCTCAACACTCTTATGAGGTTGCAACAAATTGGTCTTCTCTTCCAGGTGGCTCCAAATCATCTTTTTTGAGGGGGTCCCTTTTCACCCGGCAGTGCAAGGTGTGCAAGTCCGAGTTCATCCCTGGTCCAGGTCAAAGGTGCAGGATGGAAACCCCTGCTTGTTCTGTGCACGGCCCGTAGGATCCGAAAGCCGGATTGCATGAACACATCCATCTTCCAGACATATCCATGGGTGAAGTATGGTGAACCCTGCCAGAACAAGCTCGAACCATGTCTCCTGCACGTCGCAGTCGGTAATCTTGTCGTAGGGAACCGTCTTGCTTTCCCTGCCTCTGTCTGTACAAGGCAGTCCGCAGCAGCTTTTCCTCTTTTCTTTCACATACCTAGAGCATCGCCACATCTCTCGACCGGTGGCGAACTCGTCTTCTCCGAGAGAGCGACTCGAGTCTGTGAGAGTGATGGCGGCAAAGTGGTTTGTTGGACAGGACATGAGGACGTTGCCAAGATCCAAGGATCAATCCCATGTCGCTTCGTCAGAATCTGTCTAACATATCGCCACATTCTCACGTTCGCATCACCCAAAACGAATGAATCCTTCCCTTCAAGAACAGTACTGGGCCCTCTGGGCCCTCTGGGCTTCGTTTGGTCCAACTCCGAGGACCGACCGTGTCCACTCGACGTGCAGCCCAATCGACCGGATGCCATCAACGGTCAACGCCAGGTGTTGAGATCTCGCGTCCCACTCAATGTTCTTCCTCGGCGACATCGGAGCCATGTCAGCTGTCGCAAAAATATGGAGGTTTATATGAGTTACTCTTGCAATCTTGCAACCTTTCTTTTAAACAAATGGAGGTCAGGTTTACTCGGCCCTGGAAACTATGCAAACTATTTTATCATCGGGAGGTGGGCCAGCCATTGTCAAAGCCATGGCTTTGAGCAACACATCAGTTTCCTTTTGGGCGAGAAGGACTAGTATGACCCTTGGAGTTCTGCATGTCCGTTCAATAAATGAATTGTGGCTTTCAACCATCGTCCCAATATGTCCCAATGATATACATGGTGGTTGATCAAAGTGACTGAATACTACAAGTCTTCTCGAAAAATACTTTCGCGAATCTTTCGCGAACTCCATGTTGCACTTTCGCCTGGCGTTATTCCTAGCGCTATTCCTAGAAGTCTTCGGTTTCCACATGTCTGTCTAATTTATTTGGCAAATCTTTCGAGAAAAAACACACAAAACCATTGTACTTTTGCGAGCTCTCGAGGAACGACCCTTTGTCGACTGATCAACCACATGTTATACACACGCCAGCAACACCAGTTCGCATCGGCTTGCCCAAGGGATACAGGGATAATACTTGCATCGGTAGTATGAATAGCCTTATGAATCGTATGAGGGGGACCCCCCTCGAGCCGCACGTTTGGTGTCCGGACGTCAAGCTTCTGCAAGAAACATGGGTAGCAGCAACAGCAGGAGCACCACATCACCGGATTGAAATACACCTCTGCCATGCCCCTCAGCACGCGCGAGACGGTGCGCTCGATCTCAAGAGGCCATGTGTGAAGACGCGTTAAGTTCTTTAGGACAAACCACGCATCCAAGTTCATCTGGGGAAAATTAAGTTCAAAAAATGGAAGCATTGCGTTAAGTTCTTTAGGACAAACCACGCATCCAAGTTCATCTGGGGAAAATTAAGTTCAAAAAATGGAAGCATTGCAATACGGTCCATCATCTTTTTAGTCCACTTGTTTTCAGAACAAGCTCAAGCACAAGCGACCTCAAGTGGACGGTGCTCTACGGCCCAAGTCAGAGTGAACTTTGTGCAAAAAGTAGCGAACGACTTCATATATGGGTGTGTACATCGAACAGCCGTCAAAGGAAAATAGACCAACAGCCAATGATTGCTCGGGGTCTCCCCAGATCTGAATCTCAGAATTGAAGCAATCACATGCCCAGCAAGCAAAGCATATTTATGCCGGACACTCACCTCACCTGGCATCCGTTCCCAGCATCTATGCCCGTGGGACACTCACTGGGTGTTTCGCCGTTCAGCCCTCGCTGTAAACCCCAGACGTTCGTCCTCCGGGGGTTTGGCTTCGGCCGTGGGTGCGTTCAACCTGCGCAGTGCGCAGTGCGGTTTGTATCCTCTGGTGTCATCCGAAAAAGGGGAGAACAAACTTCTGGTGTCATCTGGCAATGAAACTCCAGATAGCGACCTGCGGGCCCCCCAAGCTTTTCGCCGAAGGTCACTCTGGTTTTGAAATCAATGATCAGGTCCTTGGTCTTTGGGCAAGGACCCGGATATGTCAGGACCAGATGGGTCTTCTAAGAGTCTTCAGTGTTCATGGGTCATTGGGCCACACTCAACCACCTCCTGTACCGCTGTATCGCCTGTCCGGACGTGGGAAGGGCATTCCACTGGCACCTACGGAAGCATTCCCTGGATCCTCCCACGATCACATCTGCGCCTCCAGGCGGACCATCCATTAAGAGTACGTATTTCTACTAGCGACGTAGTCCATCGTGGTTCCTGCGGCGTAGCGGCCTAACGGGGTGTGATCCAACAAAACTAGACCAAATGGAACACCAATGATTGAAAGGAACATAAAGAACAATTAGAACAAACAAAATCACTCACATAGGAACAGTTTGAAACAAAAACTAAAGCGGAAGTTGCCTCAACTCAGAAGTGGAGCCCGGGAATCAGGGGGGTGGTGCACTCCAAACTTGAGAGGGGGCTTATGCATCCTCGAAGAGAATAAACACAACTTGGACACAAATAAAAATAAAAGAAACGCAACAAATAGGAAAGCATCCACCAAAACAAGGATTAGACAACATGTTGAGCCTTGACTCATCACTGAACATACATCCTGGACTGTTCGCTTGCAGTTCTCCACCTAGTGGATTCTCATGTGTTCACGATGGTATCATCACCTCACCGTTGCACTGCCGTGTTTGTCAAAAGTGGATGAACACCGCAATTCATTCTGTTGCAGTGGTTTGGGAAAAACGACAACAAACATATCCTGAATAGTCCTGAAACAAACAAACCATATCAAAGCATATATATATATAGTTTATATATATATATATAACTATATATAATGAATAATACACACTGCTATAGATGGGATGGTATCAACCACCACACGACAATAACCGGACTGTGCAGATTCAGCTAGTTGCGGGGGGGAACCCCCAGCTCACCAAACCAGCTAGTTACGCCGATTCTTTCAGCTGCGGGGGGGATATCCACAAAAGACACAATTTTAATTTCGTCTCGATTGATCCATGGGGCAGTAGGAGTGGACTGAGCAAAAACTGATCGCACGGGTCTCGCAGCGAATTTAGTTGGTTGTAGCGGGGGTGCCATTTGTCATGTCACCCTAAAACCCAAAACGACCAGAAATCCCTAAACGGATAACAGTTAACATTAAACATACATAAACAAAGCACGAATCTTCATGTCCTAAACAAACCAAAACAACTTGTACACCATTGAACTATAGCTCGGGACCAAGGAGCATAGTTGAAGTCGAAGGGAGCAATTAGATTTGGCTCATTGGCAAAGTAGGTGTCATGCGCTTTTGGAGCAACGCATTCACTCTCCACTCCAATGACAGATGTGATAGATTGAGCCTCGCATATTGCAGGCAAATGGATGTGGAAAAAGGTTGGTGGCAATTGAGTCCAACAAATTTCACCGGTTTGATCGGTCATTGGACGAGGACTACAGGTTGAGTCCTTGTCCTTTACACGTACCCATGAGGTTCGACCCACTGCAAACTATGTCCTGACAAGCGAACCAGTCTTGAACATCGTCAAAAGGAACCTTCGTTTTAGCAGGGAGAAATACAGTCCAGCTGATGGTTTAATACTTAGTTGTGGCAGTGACTCCCTTCGCCATACATACACTCCCTGGAACAAACAAAGTGGAGAATGGCCCCTTCGAAGACCATTTTCCAATACAAACAGGTGGTTTTCCACTTCCGTGTTAGTTCCAGGGAGAGTAATTAAAGTTCTTGCAGCCCTGCCTGCATGGCCATAGTCGCGGCACACGAGAGAAACCCTAAAGACCAATTGTGCAAACCGGACCGTGCTGGACTTGAGCCAAAAACTAGCCCCCACAGCAAGAAAAAGAACGGATCACCAGTCAATATTTTTTTTCAGGGTCCATGCAGGGTCAAAGGGGGGTGTCCTCAGGGAAACATGTTAGTTGTGGTTGGGCAGGACAAATCCGAGAAAGAAAGTCCACTTTCGCTACTGTGCCCAGCTAGGGGCATTTTCTGGGAAGGTGGTTAAAAAGTCATTCCAATGGCTGTGCAGCATGGGAATCGTTTGTAGTCAAAAATCATGATATCCATGTTACATAAACATGCACGGTGTGAAAGGAACAGGGATAAACGCTGTGCTTGGTTGAAACGCCACTTTTGCAGGTCACGCCATGACTGCAGGCTATGCCGCAGAACTTGAACATCTTGAACAAAACTCTTCTCGTTGAACCAAACACACCCCTTGCACTCTCAGTTTCATCTACGTCAAGCAGCGATAGCTGGCGGGCAGCGGGGTCATGTTCGGAGCCATAAGGGTCAGTCTTGTTGCTTGGCAATGAACGAAGCGAAAGTATGAAAAGTGGGAAAGTATGACAAAGCATTTAAAGTATTATTAAAGGGCGAAAAACAGATTCAATAGTTTCCAATCAGAGTCATTGTCTTTACTCTTCTACAATAATAATGCTTTACTGTACATACTAGTAGTTTATTTGTAGCTAAGATTGGCTAAGTAAGATAACATTGTGATATGCTTTCTGCTTTCTTAGGACCTCCGAATCTCCGTAGCTTACCTCTCTTCGATCATGCCAAGAATGAAACGTTTCGATGCCTTTCTCCGCTCCCCTATCACTTTGTGATGGGCAGAGTGGGCAATGCCCAGGAAGGACAACCATTCGTTCGCCGTTCGCTGTGAACCCGCTGAAGTTTGTCCCAACACAAACACGAGAACCGTCATGGACAGTTTATCCAGGGATGTTCAGCGTCTTATAATTATATATATATATATAGTACATGATTCTATTATAGAAGAAATTGCCCGGAACCCTGCCACGGGAGGAATATGCAGACTTCGATTTGAAAATATGTTGTAATATCTTCTATAATAAATTTGCGTACTATATGTATATATATACCTTCTCTATAGATCCGACTGGATCCTTATGATATGAGAACCAGGGTTCTGGGTCGACGGGTTGCAGTCCTGCTTTGAGCAAAGAAAGCGAGCCGACCCAGTTTGTTAGACTTGGGAGTTGGTCCAAGCGGTGCACAGCCAATCATCGATCCATCTTCTGGTTCATTAGCTTCAGTTCATCTCTGATTTCCTGAGCTTGACGGTGGAATTCTTCAGTAAACAACCATGGCGCCACAGTGGCCCTTTCTATTGCAGTGGTGTTTTGTTTTTGTCCGCTCGTCCCGTGCACTCGTCCGGCAGCTAAGCCCACATCTGTGGGTTCCAACATCCGAAGCCCCGTCGACCGTCGACTGAGGAAGGATTGTTAAGGAACATGAATGGAGCATGTGTTCACATCACACGACAAAGATAAAGATAAACAACCCAAACGCTGACGGATCCTCATATTATGGAGGGGTCGGACCCTCATATAGAGGGGTGTGGGGTTTCGAACCAATCCCTAGGTTTTGAGGGACCGGTCGGGCTGTTTGGAGTGTCGGACTGTGGGTCCGTTGGGTGGTGGACTGTCGGACTCACGGTGGTCCGAAACAGTTTTGCCACCCGACTGACGGGGGGCACCGACGGGGGGGCACCGCATGGGGTTCAGGCCCATCCATTTCTCCGATCTGGGCTCCCTGGGAGTCCCGTCGACTGTTTTAGACATGGCCTATTGATTAGATCCGAAAAAGAATATCCTTTACTTCAGGGAGGTTGCAATAGGATGATAAGATATATGGGAGATCCCCCTGTTTGTGCCCCAAGGCTTGGGATTGTCAATGTCTGGGAGAAAAAGAACCCCAACAATCGTAGGGTCTCCATACTTCACGCCACGTGTTCCTTGACTCTTGATGATATTTGAACCCCCTACAAAAGGTTTCACAATCCATGCCGGGGGGAAATCACTACCAGGCGTCTGTCAGCAATGCCGTGTGCAGGTCGTTCTTAGGCGCCATGCGCTGCATCTCCAGCTGAACTGGCGAGCTCACAGGCATTGAGGTCTGCACAGCGCCTGTGGTGCCCGCCAGGCGGCGTTTCATGGCCCAAACCTCAATCAAGGCCATTGAATTGAGTCAAACATTACCAAGCAATCCCGCGTTCTTGAAGCAAAAACCCTATGTCACAAAGGATTGTGTCTTTCTTTAGTGTTGTTTGTGATATTTTCTCAAAAAAAAGGCCTTGTAGATGGATTGATCGCCAATCCTTCTCCCTTCAGGAAAACAAAAAAACTTACAGCAAAACGACCAAACTGCCCTTTGAACAAAGGACGGGGGTAGTTGAGTAGATTGAAAGCCATCGACCTGGGCATCTCCAACTCTAGCAGGTACAGGAGATTCAATGGGATTACCATGGTGAGTCTAGACTCTAGACCTTCTCAAACAATCTCAAACATACACACCATGCAACACCACCGTGCGAGATTCAAAAACCATAATCAAACACAACTCAACGTAAAATAACGGCACATCGTCTTCAACTGAGCCACAGAATGCTTGAACGCATGTGCATCTACAAGGCCATGAAGCACCAACTCATGCCTCACCTGAGTGAAGCTCCGAGCTGAAGCTCAGTTGGCAGCAATTGGCCCAAAATAGTTCCCTTCCATGGTTTTCGGCTAATGATGATCATTGCAATAGTCAATAGTGTTCAGAAAACACCACCTGCCCGCAGACTCGGGGTTCTAAAAGTTTTACAGCAAATGACCTTGACAAATGGCTAATGTCAAGTTTAGCTTCTCATGAAGTTGCAATGGATGGGTTGGTGAACATGAGCAACAGCTTAGAGTCTCTCTTCGTTATATCCTAGGAAGCGGCCTGAAGCCGGTGGTTCAGGCAAACCCTGAACCGGTGCCTCTCGAATTGAACAGGTTGGGACATGTTGAGGCCTTCCTACCGGCCCCTACAGACTCACGGAGGTGAGAATTGGGAATATGATGGAATATGATGGAATCTTGGGCCATGGAGATATGACAGATCTGGTCGGAACGACGGAAAGGTCCACCCACAATGAATGAATTATGACATAGCATGAATTGATTTGAGTTGCCCTAAGACTCCTTGGGCCCTCCGTGGCAGCGATCAGACCCTCCATAGCAGGGGTCCGGGCCCGCACCAAATCCTATGTGCTCGATCCGGATTCTGAGGGTGAGTGGAAGTAACTTGAATAGAATGCTGATTTTTTGAGCATCCGAAATTCCCTACATCTAGCGGTCATTTGGGCACGGCATCGGTCATTGGACGGAGCATGATCCAAATCGCTCACCGAAGGGCGCCGCCGTCCGTCGGCCCGCTTGATGCCGTGTCCACGTTGACCGTGGACAGCACTCTCCTCGGAGAAGAAGCAAACGACGTCTGCACGTCTTCGTGGGCTCAGAAAGGGCAAACCTGGTCTGAAAGCCGGATAGGAACTCATTTGGCACCCAAACGTTGAGATCCTATTGATCGTCTCCCATCATAATCACCAGATTTTAAGGGCACCTTGCTTCACATGAATCGAACACATCATCTGTCAGATCTTGTATGGCCCCTGGAAGGTCCGCCCAGTTCTCTTCCTTCCTACGGGCCTTGCCCGGGCCTTGCCCAGATTTTCAGCATGTCTTTCGCAGTCTTTGGTTCCTCCAGAAAGACATGCACTGAATCCGACAGCAAGGTTTTGAAAACTTCCGTACACCATACTGAGCCAAGGGGCTCGATGCAACAGCAGCAAGCAGTTCCTGCTGGCTCCTGGTGGCTCCAACCATCAGTTCCAGTGTCATCTCAGCGCATGTCAGCTGATGTGTCATCCAACTTTACACAAAACACCTCGTACACATCATCTGGCCGTGCTACGAGGCCCCTTTCTTTCGCGCCAAGGTTGCAACGTGTGCGTTTCCTCCGAGCAGCCACAACGTCTCTCCCCTGGTCACCGGTGGTTTGCAACAGCTCAACAACAAAGCGGCGACGGTGATTTTCGCTGAAGAAAGCTGACCTCCCCGGTGGCCCAGAACATCTACCTCCCCGGTCATCACCTGCACGTCACAATCGGTAATCTTGTCGTAGGGGACCGTCTTGCTTTCTCTGCCCTGGTCGGTGCAAGACAGTCCACAGCAGGTCTTCCTCCTTTCCTTCACAAACCTTGGTGCGATGGAGCCACTGCGGTGGAATCGGAGATCCATTCCGAAGCGGAATTGACACACATCCAGCCAAAAGTCCCGTTGGACATGCTTTGATATGTGAACATCATGTCATGAGAGTCAGTTTGGAGTCTGGCAACAGGCATGGGGTCCTTGTAAAAGACCATAGACAGTCTTGAATGTTGCAGAATGATCGCAACTGTACCAACACCACATATATGCATCTGCATCTGCAGCTGGTTTGCACATCGTGTTGTGCTTTGCACGGAAAACTTGTTCGCTTGGGACTTGGGGTTATATAATGCATTATAATGCTGCCAAGTGGGCCGGATGCCATCAATGGTCAAGGCCACGTGTTGAGATCGCGTGTCCCATTCCACGTTTTGCCTCAGAAAACAAAAGATCAAGTGCCCTCTTCAAGCCTGATCAAGGCGTGCTGAGCCTTTCAACAAGCGCACAAACATGCACAGACTTTCATGCGGCATATTTTTTCACTCAAAACTTAAAAGCAACTTCTGCAGCATGTCACTAATGCTCATCTTCTTTATGGGAGCAGGGACGGTTGGCATCCACGAGCCTGGTTAGCATGTTGATCAGCTTGCTCAGATATATCATGTATCTGCAAGAGCTTTGACCTTTAAACAACTAGGCTGCCATGGTCCCTAGAAGTGTGCTTTTCTTTTGTATAGCCATAAATGTTCCCATCGCAAATGCCAATCTCGCTGACCATTCCAGTCGCCCTCCTTCAGCACAGCTTCTTCAAGTAACATGGATAGCAGCAACATACAGAGAACCACATGCACGGCAGGAACGCCACCTGCGCCATTCTCCTGGCCATGCGCATTCGACTTCAGGCATTCGACGTGCGCCCGTTCTCCATGTTACGTCAATGTGTTTGTTGCATCTCTTAAAGGGGTCAAAGCCAGGCACAGCCCATTCTCTGGGTAGGCTTACTCCGCGTTTCACCGATCGAGGAAGTCCGGACTGCTGGCCAGGCATGGAATGGACGTTTAACTAGTGTAGATTGCATGCAACTCTCAAGACATCTCGAATCCACGGCGGCTCAGGGGAATGTTCGGTACGAATCAGCTACGCAGCTGGTTTGTGATCCAAGCACTCCACTTTCCAGGTATTTGGCCCCCCACCGACAAAAAGGCTCCGATCAAGTGGCCAGTTTAGTTTGGCGACTTCGCTGTCATTAACAAAAGCTTTCAAAACACAAACCTAAATCACGCAAATCTACACCCAAATCAAAATACATCAAAATACACACTTTAATTTAAGAGCTAAAGAGCTTTGGGATGGTTTAGGCAGGTTGAACATATCTGGGTAGATCGGTAGATCTCGTTCTACCTCCGAACTCGTCCATATCCGACTTGGCCCATTGGCACACACCATCCCCGAAGCGGCCATTCAAATCGTACCAAGGGTCAGCTGTGTGGTAAACTCGATAATCCGGTCCTTGGCCCACCGAAACACCGAGTGGAGAGGCTGCCAAAAAGGGATGGTGCCTCTTTGAGTGCCAGGTGAGTCAACCGAAATAAGGACCCTCGGAGAATGTCGGAGAAAATCCGAGTGTTTTACAACCAGGGTGTCTGTCTGCTGGCGTAAAAAAACCGTCCATGTGTCTTCGGGTACCGCCGTCAAAAAGAAAAAAAAAGTAGTTCGTGGCGTGGGACGATAGTGGGAAACAAAAACAGGTCAAGAAACATGTGACCAAAGCGGAAAGGCAGTGCATGGCATGAAAGCACGTAACAAAATGAGAGGGTTAAACACAGAAAGGACATGATCTTCTTCCACATAGATGGTGTCTTTACGCTAACACACACACACACACTTTGTAGGCACGGCGCGTAGTCGAAGTCAAAGGGGGCGATGAGATTGGGCTCATTCTGGAAGTAGGTGTCACGCGCCGCCGGAGCCACGTAATCACCCTCCACTGTTGCCATCGGCGTGGACACAAGCCTGCCGTGTCAGGGACACAACACGCCATGAAATCACCGAGCCTCTCTAAGCAAGTGGTGAAGAAACTCCCATCAACTCCCTGTAGCTCCCCCTGCCTCCCTTTTTGGCCGAATGGATGCTCCAAAGCACCAGCTAGTTACAGCTATTGGCTATAGTAGCCGTTAATGTTCTCGTCTCTGCAACCAAATGCGAGAGAACTTCCTCACCTTTTGAAATTGCTACGTGTGACAGCTGAAGATCCAGAAGGGATCCATGCAGTGCCAGGGGACATGAAATCCCGCCAAGAACTTGTTATATGAATGAAGGGAATCCCATCATAAACCACCCCTTAGCTGCACAAAAAACATGCAAACCGTTGATTTGACCAACAACACACACACACACAAAAGAAGCCCACCATGATGAGATATCGCTGCGCGTCCCTGTCGCGTCTCGGTACCTGTCGCGAGGTTACTCGACTCGACGGATGCTCGAGAACAGCCTTCCGAAAGAGGATCCATAGCGTTCAATGGGACCACCACCCCAATTCACCTCCCCAAAAACAATCCACCGCGAGCAAGAAGCTACTAGGAACAAACGGCTATTAGGAGCAGGGGCATCGCTACTAGGGGCTCCTGGCATCACTACTAGGAGCAAGAAGCTACCAGGAGCAAAGGACATCGCTACTAGGAGCAAGGACGCTACTAGGGGCTCCTTAATTGGGACCACCACCCCAATTCACCACCCCAAAAACCATCCACCCCTGTTTCTTTGGCCGCTTACCTTATTTGCGCCCACCGATCGTCTGGGCGACCGGGTCTTCGTGAAGCGGATCCGACCAGCGATCCGGCCACGCCTGCACGGACTGCCAAGTGGAGGCGAGTGGTGAAAGCGCACAGAAACAGATATAGCGTGCTAAAATGTGCTAAACACGTGCTCTTTGCTTGAGCCAAATATTTCAGCAACATGTTCCTTGCTTCCCTTTCAAATAACGAGAAACAACAAACACGATGATGGCTTTGAGCCTCTGTAGCCGCTCAAGAAAGCAACGCAGTGTCATTCCAGCAGGGCATATCTGATACAATCGCAGCGCGAGCATATCAACATACATATACTACCCGCCACTGACATAGGATACCCGTGTCATTGGATGTCATTGGTACCAACAAGTCCTAAGTCATTGGTACATAATATAGTACTGTACTGTACCACATGTCCAATTACGTTCCCAATACGTTGGTCTCCATGTGTTGCTTCTGCAAGACCACAACGTGCCAGTAGCAATTGAATGTGCCAGCTAGAAAACAGGAAAGTCGCCAACATGAGCCAATCAACCCGCTTCAAGCTTGCCACCAGTAGCGCGTTTTTGTCCCCCACTTGCCTGAGCCAAGTACTCCAAATGGCTGATGAGGAAGCAACTGCTGCAACTGAGCTTTCAAACACAGGCCACAAACGGCCGCAAAGTTCGAACGGCAAAGATATATACACAACCACTCTGCCTGCAACACACTGGAAGAGACTCTGAGAGCTCTGAGTCAGTAGACGGTCTTGTGGGTAGACCCAATCTCTCGGAAGCTGGAAAGCAGTGTGGTTTGCAGTGCAGAAATGTGGCCTTCTGTCATTTCTTATCCATCTTCTGATTCAAAAGCTTCAGTTCATCTCTGATCTCCTGAGCTTTTTGGCTGCTGAAACCCAGTCCAGATTAGGAACTCTCTAGTGGTCATACTGATTCATACTGAGTATACATACTGTAGATCCCCTCAGTTTGGTGAATCCATCAGTGCGAACGTGGAGAACGGACCAGTGACCAGTGCATGCGGTGGATGCGCATGTGGATAACCCATTTGCCAATGTGAGCTCAGTGAGCTCTCCCTCTCTCTCTCTCTAGATTTCAACAGTTTCCACAAGCGAAAGGATCCACAACAGTCTCTCTCGTATTTTATGACAGGATCCATAAGCCAGTCACCCCCCCTGTTTAATCCCCAGTGATCATGCGTGGTAAGTGGGAGTAGAGACCTCTGGCAGTTTTCTTGGCCAAGCTTGGGCCGCTTCATCGACCTGGCACAACACCTGGCAGGCACACCCAAGCAGGCCGACCCAAGCGTCCGTGAGTAGAGCCGTGTGCATCTCCATCTGACTGGGGGAGCTCAGTGGCCGTCCAGTCTGCATGGGCACATTGGCGCCACTGGGGGCCACACGACGTTTCATGGCCCACACCTGTCGGGCCATGAAGAAGGGAGACAAGTGCCATTATAGGGGGCCGATCTGGCAGGTGAACAATGTTGGTGAGAAGCGCTTGAAGTCGGAGTTCAAGTCCAAAACGGCAGCAATCTGTTATATTACAATATATTATATATAACTATTGTTTAGCTCTTCATTCTGTAAAACATGGTAAAACTCATGCTCCGAATCACCCTGAAACGCATTGGGTGGATGTGGGCTAAATGATGCTAAATGATCGAAAGTTGATCAACTCGAATAGAAACCAGGAAACAACATGCCCTGCAAAGCGATCGGGTCGGAAACCTCTCAATGGAATGTGACGAAGAACTCTCCTGGCGACTCTAGACCTAGAGCTCCCTCGGCCCTCGACCCACCATCCAAAATTCCATGGACTCGGACCGCCAACCAAAGCACATGGTGGAGTTGATGTTGATGTGTCCGTCATTTGTTGGACTTCTTCAACTGATTCTTTCTCAGAACAAACATCTAGGTACAAAAAGAACATGACTCTATGGTTTAAATTTAAATAGGATTGAATTGGTTGGTCACCAGTCCGGTCCAGGTCGCCCGAAGAAACGAGAGCTTTCACTGCTCATCCCTCCTCCCACTCTCCATTCAAATCCTCAAAGCACATTAATAGACTGAAATCCTGCAAATCCGGATCATATGTTAATCAGTTAATGCTTTCTTTTATATAATTCTATAATTGCTGTAGGAACCTTCATGAACATTCCCCATAGATGACATTTTTCAAAAATGGCGTTTCCCAAACTCGATACGCAACCCCACACGAGTCCCATGTCCCATTCGTTCCCGGCCATGTCTCGACCGGCGACCGGCCCCAACCCGGTCGACCGGCCCCAAACCCTCAGAGTCAACTGAGCGGTCGAGCCACGGAATGCTTGAAGGCATGTGCATCTACAAGACCATGAAGCTCCAACTCATGCTTCACCTCAGGCCACGGATAGGGCGGACGTGACGGCGTCTTTCTGGGCGTCCCAATGGTGGCTGAACTATGGGTTGCATGGCTTGCTGGTTGGGTTTATATAGTCAGTCTGAGTCAGTCTATGTTTCTTCGCTCGAAGACTCCCAGTTGCAAAACACACCCATCTCCACACTTCCACATTTGCACCGAGCCGCGCCACCCTCACCACCCACCCCGCTGGAGGCAGTGTCAATATGGACCATCGACAGCACATTCCTGAGTGACACGCATGCCATAGCCATCCCAAAGGAGTTGGATTCATCGCAAAGTAGCAGTGTTTGTCATCACTTTTCACAGATCTGATGACATCAGTTCCATTCCAAAGCGGTTGGATTCCTTCATCGGTTCTTTTTGGACACACTTCTGAGGTCTCTGAGACCGCTTCGTTGCTTGAGGTTTCAGGTCAGTCACACCCTGTTTCAGCCGAGGGGGTTGGGGGTTGGGGGTCGTCAACGTGCTCAAGGTGGTTATTGCACATGTTCGCATGGAACTATAACTGGATAAACATGTAAAACAAAAATACGAGTAACAGCAACCCTGGAGGGCAAACGGGGATCACTTGGTTCCCAAAATTCTTCCACAGCATAGTAAAACCGCTTGAAAGCTGAGAGTCTCGATGCAACAGCAGCACGCAGTTCCAGCTGGCTCCTCACGCATATGACTGCAGCTGTAGCTGGCCGCACAGGTTGCAGGTAGCGGCGAGCTGTCTCCAGGAACCGACACTAGACTCTTTGATCGGTTGAAAGCAGTTTAAGGGACCTATAGACGGTTCTTTGCACGCTGCAATGGATGGCAATGGCACCGTTAACAAAAGGGTGCATTGAACATGCTTCATCCTTATAGTTACAATTAATATCAATCAACAAGGTGTATGCCCATGCCAAAAAGTCTGATCTCCTGCACGTCGCAGTCGGTAATCTTGTCGTAGGGAACCGTCTTGCTTTCCCTGCCCTTGTCAGTACAAGGCAGTCCACAACAGGTCTTCCTTCTTTCCTTCACATACCTTGGTGCGATGGAGCCAGTGACCCAGTGACCCGGTGACCCGCCGATCTGCTGTGACCCAGTGACCCGATCGTTTTGCAGTTCGTGTTCATCACAGGAAAACATCGGACATCATCGGACTGTATGATGCTATATGATCACAGCTATGGAACGCTCGTTCGAGATCGTAACAGGGCGATTAATGTTGAGTATACTGGGAAAAAACACAGTTAACGAGTTCACATATACATCTGCATCAACTGACCAACCCGCACTGGATATCAATGGCTGCTTTCAACATGTGGATGCCAAGATTCTACCGGTCCAAAGTGGAGTCTCGGGCGACACGCCCGCTTTGACTGAAACAAAAAAAAAGGATTTTCCTCTAGCGAGCGGAAGAAATCGGAGAAGTTCTTTGTCTCATTGTTTTGTGTCATTGTCTTGTGATTGCAGATGTTGAAAGGGCAGCTGAAGCCACACAGAAGTATTGAGGACCCTTCCCTATCCATCTCCAGAACCCATGGCCTAACCACCTCAGGACCAATGCACTAACTGGGTCTGCAGCCCAGTAGGCCGGATGCCATCAATGGTCAAGGCCACGTGCTGAGATCGTGTGTCCCATTCCACATTCTTCCTCATGCAAAACGTTCCAAAGGATTGGAAAACACGTCCAAGCAGCAACAAATCTTGAATCTAAATCAACATCCGTCCACACTACTCACACAAAATGTTGAAATAGATTCGATAAATTGTGGGGCTGCTAATCAAACAAATAATCCAAGCACTAGAAACCTATATTCTAGCAGTGGTAGAGGATCATCATGTTCCACACTCTCCTTCTTACCATGTTTGTTCAAAAAATAAGGCAAACATCATTGATTGACATCACGACTTCCAACGCTATACCAACCTATAACATCCTACCATGTAACATATGATCACTCATATGATCATACATGCAAACAAAGCAGCTAAAGTAGCAGCTAAATAGACATGGCGTTTCTTTGTGCTCAGTGTTGTTGCTCATTTTTTGTATACTTTGACTAATGCTTGGATCTTCAGTTCTTCCAGGCGTTCTTTTCAATCTGGTCGGAACAAACTTTGGATAAATCCCCACTTTCAAACCACCACAACAAAACAAAGCAACTAAGTGATGTTTGGCCAATTTACGCTGGGCAACTTTCACGAAGAGCATGCGGTACGTACATGTTTCACTTTAGTGCCTGCAAACGGTTTTTGTAGCAGCAAATGCTTTGGGTGGGGCAGAAAATGCTCAGCGGCATTTGGAGAAACCTACTGGGTTCAACTCTGTTTGCACCGTAATTTACAGGGGAAAAAAAAACAAAGCTCCAACCACTAACCTGCTTGTTCCAAAAGCTTGCCTGATAGACCGAGGTCACCAACAGGTGGCGGCATATACAGGGTCACTGGTCGGGACTCCTTTGTAGAGGAAGCCGGCACATCGTAAGCTGTTTGCAGAGGCACTGACCACATCGAGTCGATTCTGCGATCACCATGGCGATTACCATGCTGGTTCCGCAAAACAGTGAGCAATTGTTTGGGAAAAAACACGGTGACACTTGTCCTAGTGAATACCAAAGTGGAGAACAGTTGTGGTGACAGTCTCCCGTGCAATCACAGGAACACCTGCCAAAAGCTAACCACATTCCAACAACACCTGCCAAACACCTGCAGTTCTTTGTGTTTCGCTTCCAAAAACGTCCACTGGTCCTGCAGAACCCCGGCAGCATGCAGCCGGGCCCCTCCACCTAGGTCCGACTCGCCAGGACCAACGACTTCTCCGAGCGTCTGCAAGAAGCATGGATAGCAGCAACAGCAAGAAATCCACAGGGGCGGCAAGAGGGCCATCTGCGCCATTCTCCTGGTACACGGAGAATGGACATCCACGGAGTCCGGGAAGCAAAGATATGAAGGACTAGCGAGTCAGGGAGCTCGTGTAGTGACTACACCCATCCCGAATCCGCAGGAACGGCCTAAGCCATCTGGCCATCGAGTCATAGAGGGTGTCCAGTCATGAGCCCGAGGTTCAAGGGTCTCGACTCTATATGTCTCTATGAACCACCAGCATGTGGGTGATAAATGGTTGAGGATCATAGGTGGTTGAGGTGGGTGTTAACCACCAGGTTGTCGTCATCCCTTGTGCCATAGGTGGCATGTGTTGTTTAAACCATGTGGGACTCCATTCCAGTGAGCCAAATCCGACTCCCCAGGCGTGCCACACTCAGCCGTGACTAACAATCCACATCCGTGAGACCCGAGACTCGCTTTTTCCTGGCAAGTAACCCATGTGCTCGCCAGGGTACAAGCCCAAACACGACCAGTGGGACTGCCATAGGGCTGCCGCCCCAAACAGACCCCCCTGGTCCACCACCCCTCACCTGATCGGTCAATATGACAGTCCCATGGCCCAGGTCGTGTCTGGGTGTCTGGGTACCAAGGTGACCCAAACATCTGCCGCATTGGATGTGATAGGGTGGCTGGGACACGAAAACACCCGGGACACGAAGCACGACACGCTTCTGATGGTTCTTATTTCGTTCATGATTGGCAATATAGCAACTACTTTGGAGCATGGGGTGTGTTACACGGCAAATTAAAAAAGACGAGTCTCAGCTTTGCGGTGAAGTCGACAATTAAGTCCTTGGCTGCGAAGGCACTGGGAAAACATAATTCAAGAAGGAGTCCCTCTTCACACACCCATATCCGCACAGGAGCATCTGCTTACAGCCGCTTAGCCTGCACAGGTTTCCTCGTTGTTCCCTTGGTCTGGTCATCTGTCCAACTCTATGGTCAGCCAGTTCACAGCAGTCTCAGCCTTTGTGGTAACAGCATCACAAAACACCAAACACCAAACAGTTTTGCAGGCGCCCAGCCGCGTAGTCGAAGTCAAAGGGGGCGATGAGATTGGGCTCATTCTCGAAGTAGGTGTCACGCGCTGCCGGAGCCACGTAATCACCCTCCACTCCAATCATTGGGGTGGACTCGGCCTGGCGTCAGTTGGGTTACAACAGGATCGTCAGTGGCTGAGCCAGGTATACGAGGTGTATATGATATCCCTGAAACAATCCATGGAAGTGGAAAAAAACTTGGACAATGACCCCTGGAAATCTGGAAAGACCATGTTCCTCTACAAACAGGTGGTGTTCCACTTCCATGATTAATTCAGGGAGTGTATAGTATACATATAGATTGATTTCTTGTACCAGTAATGACCGCTTTCCCTCAACAGTGTCCAAACCTGTTCTTAAACAGTCAATCCTGACTGGATCTGATATAGTTGGATCCAACTACACCTCTTCAGGGAGTTTGTTGGACCGAAATCCTTCCAAGGTGTCCAAGCCAAAACGGAACCCTCGCCCCCCAAAAAAAACACAGAGAGTGACTCAGTGACTCCGGACTCTCCTCACATGCGACGGAGAGCGCTCGGTTCAAACCATGCGACGGTCAAACGGAGGCCCACCCACTCGAAGACGGGGAACGAGTCGAACGAGTCGTCCGTCCATCGATGCCGTCGGTGGGAACGTTGGAACGTTTAAATTGATGGACCGACATTCTTCATTCTTCCATGTCTTTCCTATATATATATATACCACTAGGTAATTCGTTCGAACGGGTCACCAATAGACTACCCCTACATGACCTGATATAAATATATATTAGGATCTTGATTGAATTGAATGATCCTGGTAGGTCTTTGTCAAATCTTTGGAAGATTTGGAAGTCCCTTGAATCGTCATGTATGTTTTCAGCCCAATTTACGGTGACTCTGCCTGCAAATTTGAGACAGCCGGCATCCAAGCTGCACTTTCGCAGTCGATGTCAATGTCAATCAGCACAAATTTCGTATTCCATCCAGACTTGAGCCCAACGGCCACACAATTGCGGAAGAACCCAGAAACCACCTCGAATCGAAATGCTCCCGCTTGTGCAATACCGGAAGCTCCGGACAACACGGCCTGCAGGTCGGGGTGACCGGAAGAACTGCACCTGCCGTCGCCCGGTCGGGCCCGGACGATGAACGGCGGTGAGTTCGGGCAGTCCTATGACTCATGACTTGAAAGAACACGGGGAAATGGGGATGAGTCCGGGATGAGTATTGCGAGATTCTTTTTGCACGATTGTAAGCACCATCTCAGAAAAGCGTTTGAAGAGTTTTGTGATGTCTTGTGTATCCACGGGGCATATTCTGTGTCTGGTTTCAAGCCCAATGGATGTTGCATACTATGATCGTTCCTGAGTCGATGGATCGACCATCATATTCAAATACCATGTACGCACCATCCTCTTTCCCTCTTCCACTTCAGACCTTTCCAAAAACCACCACAGTCTTCGGGCGCCTCAGCAGGCCCGACCCACCCACTCCCGTTCCACCGGACCGTCCGCGGTGGTCCGCGGTGGGCGCACCATGCCGTCAAAGCCGCAGCTCACCATGGAGCCCGTGCGCGGCTGCACGTCCACCGACACGCAGGCATCCTAGCTGCACGAGGCGCACGATGCTTCTACATTACCCCAAGGTACTAGGACAAACCCAACACATTCGTAAACCTGGGTTTTTTCCGAGGCATTTCTGTCCTGTCAAACATTCAGGAAGAAAGAGTTTTCTGGCCGATTGGATCTTTGGCACGGCCCTGGCGGGATCGTGCCAGTAAAACACCTTTTGATATTTCTTGGAGTGAAACGAGATGATGGGCATTCTGATGCGTGGATTCATGCACCAAAGAAAGCGGATGAAAGAAGTCCGGTTTAGAGTCGGCTTGAGAGGTTTTCTCTGATTAGATATGAATTGGCGACATGCTGCCAGAAACCATTCACCCTTTTTCTTTGGGTCTTCCCATCATGTTTTCCCCACATCAATTCTCTGGTGTTGGGAAAAGGTGTGCACACAAAGCTTTGGAAGCTCGCCCCTTCAACCAAAGTGTATTCGGAATTAGGGAGGGGACCAAGTAGGGCTTAGGCGAGCATTGAGAATCAGGTCTTTCTGTCCAAGAACCCGTTTTGGAATCCTGTTGCGAAAGAATTATTGAGGATCCTTGCAACATCTTCCAAGGTTTGAGCTTGTCTTAGTCAATCCTTTGGCAAATTGTACTTGGCAATGCATGTTTACACAGAAGCTCAGTGTAGGTCTGGGATGCCAGTGGCTCCTAATTCCTCGTGCTCATGACTCATGACTCATGCCTCTCTTTCTGGAACGAGTCAATCATGGACGATCATGGAACATACTGCACGCCTGCGCAAGCAGGGTACGTTATGGCTGCGATTCTCAGCCTTCTGGTTCCTTAGGGCCCACATGCATCCCAAACACCTTAGCTTTTGATGAGTTAGCCAGTGCTTTCACAACCAAAACCAGCAAGTGATGTTTATGTTCAACATTGTTGGAACCCAAAAACACCACACACACACACCTAACCAGCATTCTTCATGGACCAAGGAACCTGCACTTGGGAACCATGGAACATCGAACCTAGGCGAGGTTCCATGGGTATTTATTTGTGCGTTAATGTGCTTGGTTAACATGCTTTTTTTCCATCCACTTCCACGCGCTCACGAGTCTCTCACCGTCCCACGAGTCTCTCACCCGGTGGCAATGCTTGGAGCCCAAGACGTGCCCCGTGCGGACATCGTAGACCTGGACGATCTGTTTGCTGGGCGGAAGTGTTGAGAAAAAAGGCCATACTAACCACCAGGACCTTCAAAGTGACCTTTTGAGACGTCACTTAGTCTTAGTCCCGAACTAAAGAGGTCACTTAGAGACTCCAAAGAGGTCACTTTGAAGGTCCTGGCAGTTCCTCTTCCAATATGCTGGTCTGAGTCTGACTGGTGCTCGGAAACATGGAGGACGCAACCAATCCAGCGATGGAATGGTGACGTCCGAGATCGTTCGAGCATCCCGCAGCTGGGCCCAAAGCTTTGATCTCAATTGAAGCTTCATGGGGGTGTGGGCCTTTTGTTTGAACGCACACGATCGCACACCCAATGCGGCCCCGCCGTGTACACAAGGCATCCAACGTGGAAGTCATATGAAGTCATTGTACCAAGGGATCAAGCTGCCACTATCGTGACTATGGTGGCTATGAGGTACTTCCAACGCTTTTAACTATCTAGAACCTCCGGATCCTTCCAGCAGTGTTTCTTACAATCCACAGGGCTGCCGTTCCTCGCCGGTGCCGTCTTTGGAGCCGGGCGCACACCGAACCATCCTCTGAGGGAGCGCCCAAGTAGCGCAAGCATGGGCTTAACCTGCGGTCTGCGCTGGGAAGAGTGGCGTGAAACAGAAAGCGAAAAGGATGCTGTCGAAGAGGATTTTTCGAATCTGACTCAGGATCTCCTCAAAGCCTCTCACTGGAACGTCCTGATTGACTTGAAACTGCCATTGCAAATTGATCCAAACCTGATAACCGGACCCAGGCCAGGTCTTCAAACCCGTGCCTGGCACCATCCGTTCCCATGGATCTCAAAACCATCCCTGTCAAACAACTCTGATGTGCGGAGTGCCTGCAGCGTGTACGCTGTGCGGAATGGATATGGCCTGAGGATGAGCTTGGGCAAAGCGTCAGATTGGTCAATACAGAACTACGTACTGCAGAAGTCCAAAGGTAAAAGCAGTCTGAACCTCTAAAGCGATGCAATGGAGAACGCAACATCAGGCAACATTGCTCAAAATACTCAGAGGCTTCCATCGAGGAAAGTAAAGCAGACTGCCCTAGTCGGCATGCTTGGAGACTCAGCCAATCTTGAACATGTTCTGCTTTTGATGAAAAGCCACCAGAAACGTGATTCTTTTCCACTGGCCAAGTTTTTTGTCAAAGGATTCTGCAAGTAGATCCAGGGTATCTGATCAATCGGGGTTTCAGTTCAGTATATTTCAGCATTGGGATGGTTTGTCAACCTCGCAGCCAACGATAAATCCACATGCAAGCATCATGCATCTGGCTAAGGTTGGGACCACCACGGAAAGATCGACACTCCTTTTCGGCACAGCTACCACGAAAAGTCTTGGAGCAACAGTGCCGTAGGATTCCGGAATTTCCAAATCATTCACTCAAAAAATGACTCATCCCGGCATCTCCAAAAGGCGTTGTCCGCCTCACTAGTTACCGCACCATTTTCTCATTAGGTACGTCATGGTTCATGGCATCCACACCATTGTGTGAATCTACCTCTTGGTTCGCATCCTCCTCAATTGTTTTTTTTTAATTTGCCACAAACACCTCCTGTCCCCTAGGGTTTCAACATGTTTCAACCACCTGTGAACTGTGAACGTGTCGACAGGGTGGGTTTGGAGGGTCAGCAACTTCGATCCCTTTTCGTGGCCGAATATGTTCCACCAAGAACCGTCAGTGGCATGGCTGGAGGTCCCAGCAGGACCTACTTTCTTCCTCAAGCAGCTTTTTGTCTGACTTCATGCCTTTTGGCCACCGGACGTGCTGGTTCTTTGTGGGAGGAATGCAGACTCGGTGTGCAATGACTCTTTCTTTCAGCTTCGAGCCGTATCTTTACATGGCACTTGATGGGGGACACCTTCCCAGTGGAGGACCATGCCAGCATAGCATCCCAGAACACATCTGCCTCTGATTTGATCAAAAAAACACAGCAAACAAAAGCCAAATTAGTTTGAGAGAGGCCTTCGCACAATTGCTCTTCATGCCACACAAAAATGTGTGTTCTTCTTGTTGTCAATGTGTTCTTTATGCTACATGTCAATTGTATCTCCTCCTTCTCCCACGCTGGCCCCGCCCAAAAACGCATCAAGGCATGGCATCATGTCCTGCATGGAGCGGAGATCCCACAGCTTGATGATCCCATCCAAAGCCGCTGTGTAAAACACGTCCATGGACGCTGAGGCCCAGCTGGCAGGCCTCAGAGATGGAGACGTCACGAGTCCTCCCAAGTTGGGTGGACACTGAAAAAGTCTGAGACATCACGAGATGGTGGAAACCATGGCCATGGATTATTGGAGGTTATTGGGCTGAATCTGGGAATTACATGATTGAGCCCATGAACTGGGAGAGGTATCAGTCCTCTTTCTCCAACGTTCGCCCTGCCGAACCGCCGTCCGCCGCAACCGCCCATCCGTCGCCGTGTCTTCTGCCCACGTCTCGGTGTCCCGGGCTGTGCGAGGCGTAAGCAAGTCAAAGGCCTTGAGTGGGTGTTCACCGCCGCCAGCACCTGGCGACACGTCAGCACAGCACATGGAGCAACGGCCCATGGAAGCGTGTGGTTCCATCGGAGAAAAACACACTCTGACAAGAGGGCTACCCTCCCTGAAACGATCATGGAAGTGGAATACAGTACTAGTAATACAGTGTATACTATAGTGTACACAAGCTGTTAGAGGAAAACAGTCTTCCTGTTGGGACTATGCTTCCCTTCCATGTTTGTTGGACGGAAGGTAAATGGCAAAGATCAGGGTTTCAAAACGTGCGATTCTTGAACACTGAAAGGCCTGATTACACGCGGATACTCGATCTTTAGTGCCTGAAAAAAAACAGTGTGTCCCCTAGGGCATGCAGCAACAGCTGCAAACTTGACGATCATCGGACCAAAAAACAAGGGCCCACATGGTCTCATCATCAGCCGCTAGTGACAAAACATCAGTGAGTTGTTTTCTCTTCTGTGACCTTCTTGTCAAATCAACAAAGTTGTATGCCTTTGCGATCTATTCCATGCATGGCAATTGGAAAAAATACTGGAACACCACCTCATCAAATACTTGACAACCCAGTGCTGATGGGTTCTTTGCCAGTCCAAAAGGCACGAGCTCCAAGATGCCCACCGTGAAACGTCGTCCATCTGGCAGAAGACTCCAGTGACATTTCCCACATCATATCTCAAATCATGTCTTCAATCAACCACCCAAACCAAACACATCTCAAATATTCTATGCCCTGGCCCTACCTACATTATCCATCATTATCCTACACTATACAGATCTGAGTATGGCGGCCATGCCTTTGTTTCTCGTTCTCTCCGTCCAGGTGGAGAGGTCGCTTCATCCTTTTAGAGAGACAACTCGGCCCCGATCGTACCATCGATCGTACCGCCGTTGACGACGGCACCTTCTCAGCCGCCACGTCCCACACATAGACACGCTTGCTGGACGAAGCCACCTCGAAGGCCCACAAAGGACACGGTAACGCGCCACCCGTGAGCATGGCCAGTCTCCAAAAGGGGCTGCACCCGCTGCGCCGAAGAAGTAGAGATCCCCGGAACATGCTTGTAAGCAAGGGGAATCTCAGTATCTTGCTTATCAAATGTCCTGATCAACTCAGGGTTTGGATTGGGCTTGGATGAACATCAAATTCGACACGTCCAGAACCTAGGGGCCGACGCAGTGACGGAGATATTGAATCAATCAGTTCTGAAATCATGGTCATTGATGGGAGGGTGGGGGCCGACCCAACTGTAGATTTGATATGACTTGAGATCAACCGTGAAACATTATGGATTTCAATGATGTTCAATAGATTTCATGGACTTGTGAGCAAATCAACAAACATCTTGATTCTTGAAAGATATCCAAGGATGAACATCCTCTTATCATGGACTTGTGAGCGCCTGCCCTGGACAAAGCTCTTTGCTTACAGCAGGTATACATTGGGTCCAGCTGCATTCACACAACTCTGTCAGGCTCTATGATGCTATCTCCGTAAGCGTAATCTAGTACAGTCACCAACCTCACTCTCCCTGGTCCAGACACCTTGGCATCCGTACCAACACGGTGCCTGAGAGTACGGCCTTAGAAGTAAGAAAAAAAAACAAGCTCGCAAAGAAGGAGAAAACGAAACCCTGTGCTAAACATGCCAGACAAAGAGTCCCAGCCTACAAGTAGTCCTACAAGTATGTCACATCTCTGAATCATTGCTGTCGCATTCATTTGCTGTCACGTCTCTTCATTTCTTTTGTCCCTTTCTCCTAGAGCCAACTCCAATCACCGAGTGCGGGTGTCCTCTCACCGAGTCCGATTGCGGGAGACATGTCTTGCTTCAAGTACCAAGAGCTTGTCCGTTGAGTGGCAACAAACGATGGATCCGATTGGCTTGTTTGAAACCCTTGTGTCAGAGAATCGTATTCACAGCTTTATATATCATATTATACGTGACAATTGCACAAACACACACCAAACATATAGAGTGCCTGTCTATGGATTCCCGGTACAAACATCAAATCGGAGCAACATGTCTAGTTGAGCAGTATGAGACACTCAAATGAGGCAAGCTCACTCATAGACTCATGTTTCCACTGGTTGGCAAACAGCAAACATCATCTTTTAGGTGGACAAGTGAGTCATAGATGTCATAGTGAGTATTTCCAGCCCGCTTTATCGATTCCATCACTGATCCGCTTCAGAGTCGGTGAACTTCCCGGCCTTCCGGGAGGAGAGAGATGAGGCCAGGTCCGTGTGTCTTCTCATGAACTGGCCGGGCCACCGCGTTCCTTCACGGTCCGAATGATCCATTCTCCAAAAAGCTGGATTCATGGAGACAGGGCCACGTACATTAACTGAATGAACGTGCTGAAGGGGAGCCGCCTCTTGCGCAGTGTCACCGTGACGCTCCCTCATGTTGATGGCATCATGTCGATGGACAACTTGAGGTGCGCGGAAACATGCTTCACATCCCCGCAACGTCCTGCAACTGAAATCGCATGAAAATGCATTTATGCGCTGAGAAGCGTATAGAGATGTGTGTATGCGTTCATCTCATCACCGGGTTCGGGTTCAGGCGGCCCATAGCGACTTTCAAATAAAAGCCTGGCCGATTCTCGGGGTGCTCCATGCTCCAGTAAAGCTTGAGCGATCTTCACCAGCCTCATCCGAGCAGCTTCATCCAGCATGCAATCCGAGAGCCGGAAAACGACCATCTTCAGTGGAGTCGTGGGCTGGTACCTGCAACGACAGTGGAGATCTGTTCATTTAGTCAAAAGAATACAACATAAATCTATCAACGTGTGCTTTGAACCCAAATAGCGACCCCTGCACCCATCGATGACTCAAATCCATAAAGCAAAGTATATCACATCTGCTCTTCCCAGCGACGGATCCTCTTCCGGCACCGGCCGACCGTCGGAGCTGTACACCGGCCGCCAAATGAGGCCGGTGGAATCCGCCCGGACCTTCCGCTGGCGAACTTGGTCGACCTCAATGCCTTCCTCCAAGAGCGTCATGACCAACTCCTCGGATCAGTGTGTTTGCCCAGCCACAGCCGGTCGAGAAGGTCGAGCAGTGACATGCGGAACATGTGTGTGTGTGGCAAGTGACAAAAAACGAGATGATGATAAAACATAAAGCTGATATAGATTAATCATCAATAATGACTAGTAATTTCTAGCTATGAAAACCATGAAAACATAAACATCATTCATCAATATTCATCAAACGAATCAAACATCAAAATACAACAGCCCTGCAGCTGGTGGCAACCAGAATCCCAGCCCAACCCTGCTCCTCATTGATCTCTTCTACAGCTTGCAAGAGACTGGCAGGTTCTCCATGTCGTGCGAGCTGCTCGAAAGGCTTAAAGCGCTGCGTGCGCCGTGCGGCGATGCACGCATCACAGCGGGCATGGCTTTCCTTCCGAGCTTGGCTGCTGGAGAATTCGCTCGGCTCTCCGCAGGAGTAGCAATGGACCGGAGAGCCTTCCACCTCCGGAGTCGAACAGCGACCCAATTGGTCAAGGACCTTCAGTTCACCACAATACTCGCAAAGACCCAGTAGGGCTCCATCCGTTTCATCCACATCCACGGTCCCTTCGCTCATGGCGAGATCGAAGAATCGGATGTCACCAGAACGAGTCAAGAGTTCTCGAAAATGATGACATGGATTGACATGGTCAATATGGTCAATGTGCTGACAGGGTTGGAAAATATCCAATGGTGCGCATCAATTTGAGTGGTTAATCATAGATTCATAGTAGTTTTATGTAGTTTTGACGTGTTTCACCAAATGTCTGATCCTTGATTTGCAACACATCAATCCAATGCACATTCCAAAAACATGCATAGATCGAACCGGATCAACACTTGGCACAATAAAACCAAGTGCCCAACCAATGTCCAAATGCAGTGCATGGCAGTTCGCTTGGACCCGGACATTGTTTGCGGCGATGGCCACAAGACTCTGCCCCGCCGTTGGCTCTTTGGGCAGGGTCAAAAGTCCGCAGCATTTGTAGGAACCTAACCTGCACCGGTAAGAGCCAAAACCGACACGCACACACCTGCGTCCTGAACATCAAAAGGACAAACATGCATTTTGGTGCTGCCCTCCCCCCCCCCCCTTGAAGGCACACAACAAAGTTGTTACCTTGGATGCAATGGACTGCAAGGCAAGGATTTTTAATGGCATCCTTGAGTGCGCATCTTCAGAAGAGTTCACTCACACTAAATTCTACAAATTTTCTGGAGCTGCAAACTGCAGCAACTGCGCGATGATGTTCAGAGTGGATGCCCATGGACGCCTTTGGAGCCGCTTGATATCATCGGAGGTATCCTGCAGGATGGAAGGTGCAGTCGAGCTGGCGCATGTGACGCACGTGAAAACCATCCTCACAGGCACTCACCACATCCAACTGTAAACGCATGATGTACAGTACAATAAGCTCATTTCAACCCGGTGTACCCAAGGCAGGTCCGAACATGTCCGAATCACAAACTCTTGTTTTGATGCTTTAAGTCTCAAACTCTGCTGGGAACATTGATATCATTGATGAAACGTTGAATTTGGTGCCTTCTAGGGACACAATGGACCACATCTGGTTGTTCCATGTTGTTCTGCAGCGTTGCTGACCGCATGCTGAGCGGGTGCGCCTGCAGGTGCAATTGAAACCGGTACACTGCCAAACGTGAGGCAGTTGCCAGTGCCACCGCTCCATCCAGGCAAAGGAATTGCGCGTCCTGCCACCAACACGCAACCGCCTAGACTGCTGACTGCATCTGGCTGCCGGTCTACGGGTCTCACATTGCAGGGTCTATGGCCCCCAGCAAGTCCCAAAAACCTGAAGAAACCAACAGAATCATGCAGAATCGCCTTTCATCCCTTTTGCACCAGATTTTCCAGTCACGCTCAACTGGAATATGAGACCGCCTGAACTTGCTCGAAGAGCGGGTTCTCCTCGAGAGATGAGACAGCCTGGCCGAAGTCCCCGCACTGGTGCACTGGGGTTCTCTCCTTTGACCCTGTGAATGGCTGGACCATGCCAAATGCAGTCCTTTGGGACTAGGTTCACGAAAGCATCGAACTGGACTTCGGCTTTGTGGGAGCACGAGCATGCTGGTGATTCTCCATGTTTCTCCCACTTCCATACATTCCTTCCGACTGGCATCAAGCTACTCTATGTGGTTTACTGTTCTGCGGTCTTCCATATTATAGAGTGATGGTGATAGGTGGTGGTGTGCCTCTAGAACTTCTTCACTGTACCAAAATTGGTGTTTGGCGGTTGCCAGCGCTCTCATCCAGGGGTTGCTCTAATGATGAAGAATTCTTTCTTAGGGCCTAAGATATCCTAAGATTCATTGCATACCACCGTGCCACTGGCTGCCCAATAATATATTATATGATATATATTGCAGTGTTACTATTTACTAACACAAATAAGTCAAGTAACTGAAGCTACGATTCATGATTGCGATGAGTCCTCTAAAATCCTCTAAATGTCCGTCAAACATCATCAAACCATCATACAATCCGCGTCACATCCTGGGTGTATGTTCTCCACATTATGCGAGGCCATGGACGAGTGCGAAACAAAGCAAGCACCCCCGTTTCAGTTTCAGGAAGTCCAATGGTGGAATTCTGGCTAGACTGGATCCTCATGCCCTCCGAGAAAGGTGGGGCGATCGAGTTCATCGCCAAGAGTCATGACTGACACTTGCAATTCTGTCTTCTTTCCGGGGGTCAATATTGCATAGAATTGATTCAAGTGGCTCTACCACCCGGCCGTGTTTTTTTCTGGAAACGTGCGCAACAATGTTCGGCACAATGTCCGGAACAACACCTGCCACAACCCCAAAGCAGATTCGGTCATGGTCAAGCTTGGACGATCTTTGACCGTCATCTTAGAGGTGAAGCCGTTGAGACCAACTGCTGGCCAGTCCCAGCAAAAAGGATCTAAGAGCTCAGCGCCTGTCCATTTTTTTGGTCTGTTATTGTGCCACGCATGAAGTCAATTCTCACATCATTGGAATTCTTGGGGCCTGACCTGAATCAATTTCTCAAGCTCATCCACCCTTCTCCTCAAAGATTGGTTCTCCTTGAGCAAAGGCAAAATGTGTGATTTTGCATCTTCCACCATGTGAATCTCCAGCTTATCCATGGCCACGATCTGTCCACACATCTCGCACATCACCGGACGAGAGTTGCACTCCTCCTGCGTGGGCCCAAAGTTCAGTGGGCTCCTTTGACCCAGTGTATCACTCGCTTCCCCGTAGTTCAAGCGCGGCACACCAGAAGGAACACATGACAAGTTGTGAATGGGGAGGCGCGTCTCCGGGAAAAGGCCAAACTCACTCTAGGAAAACATGTGTTCTCCACAAAAATGATTAGTCCTGCAGCCCTGCAGGACTTTTTGAGACATGATCAATTTGTAGCAGTTGTGACATCTCCGACAGTTGTGGGTGAACACTGAACACCCTTAAAAACAGTCGTCAGGCATCGTCAGGCCATAGTTCCTGCCCAACATTGCCCAACTTCATTTAGGCCGAAAAAGATGCCTGCTTTGGCCAAAAGAGAACCAAATCTTTTGATCCCTCACCACCAAAAAGCCTATGCGGCAAAACGCTATGGCCTTTTCCAAGTTTTTCCAGGTCAGGTGCTGATATAGCGGCCCATTGAAAGAGTGGAAACCGTCACCAGCTGGACCCGCCCCACACGAAGCTTCGACGTCGATCCACCAGACACCAGACGCTTCGACGGCGTGCCACCCACCCGTCCTTCTGGTGAATTGACACCGTCTCAGCTAGGATCCTCAGGCCACATTGGCTGCAGCGTACCTTGCGTTTGAGGCAAAGTTCAGAGACGTGCCTCTGCTTGTCGCCCAAACGCACGTCTTCGCCACACTGTAAGGGGCATCGGAGCATGAGATTCAGGATCTTCCGTTGATCACGCGGGGCCCTCACAACGCTGCTGGAATCCTCACGGCAAACAGGGCAGGTGGGATCCTTCAACACCCAGCGGTTCCAGCAGATTTGACAGAAGAGGTTTCCACAGTCGTGGGCCATTGCATCCCGTGCCACGCACAAGCAAATCGAGCACAGCAAGCCATTGGCTTCGGCCGCATCCAGCCACTGCTCGTCATGGCCAGCATCAGCATCCAGCTTTTCAGGCGATCCGCTTTCAGCTGCAGCACATTCGGGCTCCGCCTCCACCTGGATGATGGAGGGTGAAGATCGACGGGCATCTTGAAGATCTTGAGATCTAGCAACCATCAAGTCGTACTTGCCTTCAGCACCCACTCGGTATCTGTGACACTTGGCATTGTGGTCCCATCTCACTTTCACCCAGCCAAGCCCATAAGAACTCGCACCCATGGAGGTTCCTAGCCCTCCGCCATCCTGGTCGCGCTTGTTCCAATCTGGTCCTCTCTTCACTCGGATGCCGCACTCTTGTGATCCTGGGTTGTGTGAGGGACCTGGAACACATCAAACAATAGGGAAAACATAAACAAAACATATTATATATCAATGAAATTATATATATTATATATTACATTTATAGTTTTATACATACAGAAGTATATATATAACTATATATATGTTTAAGCATATATTATATATAATCACACATCACCAAGCAAGGCTCCATAGATTTTAGCCATCCTTCGATAGTCTCGTCATGTCTCATCTGTGGCGTTGCGATTAATTACGGCGTTTGAGCCCATGATAAATCAGGATACGTCCTCTGATTCTGGACCCTCTCTTGAACATCATTTTGGTGAGAACTTTGCACAAAATCCTGTTAGACCATCCCCCAAACGTCGGAAGACTTGCCCTGGAATGGCTCGTGGCTCGCTGCGCGGGCGGCGGCTTCGCCGTGTGCTGCGGCTACGCGGCCGCGCCATGCTTTGAGACGGTTTCACGACGGCTGGGGCCGAGGCCACGGTTGCTTGAGAGTGGACAGCGCACAAATACAACATGTAGCAAATCCAGTACGAGCGATACGCATTACACCCCGAACCTAGAGGAATCAACTGTCGCGCTAGTCCTACCAAGCTAGTCACCCAACTTGAAAGTTGTATTAGTGACTTAGTGACTCTGGACCGATCCATCTGTTCAAAAGTAAAGGGTCCGGAGAATCCGACGGTGAGTTCCCTCCGAAACGATGCCCTCTTGGTATCTCTTGGTTGAAGCTCCCAAGTCTAAGTGGTGCTTTGCGGGCTCGCCAACAAGGAACTCTGATGTAGGATAGTGTTTTTCTGTTACCTAGAGAACCGGCCCAGCGCCTGGCTCCCTTTCAGCCGCTCAAAGCGGATGAGCTCTGCACCTGCATGGGGCCTTGGACACGGATACATGGGATACATCAAAGTTCTAGAGTTCTAGCATCTGGGGATCGCAGAAACGGATTTCATATGATGGAAAAGGGACATTCATGCTTTCGTTCCGTTCATGGGAGGATTCAGTTGGTGCATCTTCATGGAGATTTGACATGATTTGAAGTGAATCTCTCTTCTGATTTTTCTGTTATTGGAACATGCAGTGGTCTCCCCACCTTCTCGGGTCTCCTTTCTCCGTGCTCAACCGCTCCACCGAGACTGAGTGGCCCCACCCCGCAAGTGCCCAGAGGCGCGCCGTGCGATCATCGCCTGAATCAGGCGGGCGAAGCCGGCTTCAGTGCTCAAACGCCATTTGCATGGCGCAGTCCAATATGCAGTAGGAACCGAGTTCAAAGATGTTCCAAGTGAATGGGAACTGATAACTGAGGATTCATGAGGATTCGCCTGGTCCGTATTGTCAAACCGGGTTCCGCAGTTCCTATCATCTTGGCATCGTAGTGCCTGTCTGCAGCTGGCGAAAAATAATGATTGCAAAAACAGTAGCGTCCCTGGAAGTCTTGGAAGAAACCCAACAGTAGCTTAGATCTCGAGGTTTAACAAATTACAGTAATTATCCATGTTCCTATATAGACCCGCGAACTTTTCAATCATTGGTTGCCCTTGCGACCAAACAACAAACAACACGTCCCCCCCAAAACATGAAAAAATATGGGTGTTTCGGATCATCTTGGTAAGTCTGTCGAATTCTGACAATTCCGCACGGCTGCGCCATTTGAGATGGGTTGCAGCAAAACCCCCCCAAAAGTTGCAACATCCCTGGGAGCAGTACGATCTTGACGAACGCGATGTAACATGTCCCTTATCATCCATTCTGATGATTTGTGTTGCCGACCACTGCGAGGGTGCTTATCAGTATAGTGCAAACCGATAAAGCATTGGGTACAGTATGAGTGTGCTCAACAGCACTAACCCACCAGACAACCCTCTTCCAGCCTGCAGTAAGAAGCAAAGGCCCTCCACCGCCGCCGGTGGAGTGTGATTCTGTATAGGACGGACCTCGTTCAAAAGGCTTGGAAAAAACTACCGGCAAAAAGTTACAAAATGTTTCGGGCCTCGACCCTCAACGTGTCCCCATTCTGTCTGGGTGCCAGCGCACATCGACAGGATATCCCCTTGATGTCCCGCAAGACCTTGGCGACAAAATGTGAGAAAGGTTGAAAGTTGGGTTTCGCCAAACAGCCGATGGTTTGGTTCACTGCGATGTTTGCTGGATAGCCGACTATAGTTGACTTTAATCCTCAAATGGCTTGCCGGTGAGGAAATCCCGTCGTCCCATTGACTGCAGCACCCACTTGGAATGCTGAGCAGCATTTGTGAACAGAAGCTAACAAACTGTTGGCAATATGCTACTGTACATCTGGTACTGGCATGTGCTACCAACACACGGGGTCATGAGTATATGCGCGAAGTTCAAAAGTCATTATGTGTGATGAAGTCATGGGTATCGCCTTCCAGGGTGGCATCGCTACACACAGCGCCGGCAATTTTTTTGACTTGTCGCCCTTTGGCAGCAGCAGCAGGAGGAGTAGTAGTTGTTGTTGTTAGAAGTTAGTAGTTAGTAGTTAGTAGCAGTTAAAGTGCTAGGAATAGTCGTAGAAGTAGTGGTAGTAGTTTTTGTTGTTGTTGTCGTTGTTGCTGTAGTTCTAGCAGCAGCAGCGGCAGGAGGAGGAGTAGTAGTGGTAGTAGTAGTAGTAGGTACCCCCCCCACGTAAAAAGGTGATGTAGTAATATGTAGTATGAGGGATACTACCTGGCGATATAGGTCAATGTTGTCACACGTTGGCGGGGATTGCCTCAAAAGAGCACCTGCGGAAGGTGGGTGCGCAAGAAGTTGCAGTATTTGTAGTGCCTGTTGTCGTAGTCTTTCTCGAAGATCTTCTGCACACGCGGGCGGGTCATAAGGGAGCAGAGGCTGCTCTACCATCTATACCTCTTCTTGCACTTCTACAAAAACATGATCCGGGCACTCTCCAACGGAAGGGCTGGAGGTGTCTGATAATATGCGCGATTCGGGGTATAGACGGGGGGATAGGCAAGGTCTCCTCTTTGTCTATAGCCGCGCGAGGCAACGGAGGCGAGACGAAGAGAATGTGCTGCTCTGCGAAGGGAAAGACTGTTTGGACTGTACGGCCGCATGCCGCAAACCCATTGCAAAAGGCACAGGCTTCGAGTAGCAGTAGTAGTAGTAGTAGTAGTATGCAGTAGCAGTAGCAGTAGGAGTAGTAGTAGCAGTAGTAGTAGTAGTAGCAGTAGCAGTAGCAGTAGTAGTAGCAGTAGTAGTAGTATGTAGAAATAGAAGTAGCCTGGCGGTGTGCAAATGGTCACTTTTCTGGATTTCGAGTATCGCTTGGGGTATTGGTTGGGTATCGCTAGAGTATCGCCGAGAGCAGCTAGGCAATGAGGAAAAATCAAGGATGTCATCTATCTTCCCAATTGTCTATCCCATCCGGTATAATTGGTAAGGAAACCGGCTGCGGTTCACACAGCATCGTTGCAAATCACTGATGATTTATGGTATAGCTACTCACATGTTTTTGCTGGTTTATGACACCTCAAGGCGGCTGCCCTATTAAAATAATCATCACGTGTTTTGAACCTTGGACATATAGAGATACGGTTGACCGTATGCCGCACTGTGTTCTGGGACATCTGAATCTGACATCTGGCAAACACAAGCTGGGAAGCCCTGAAAGTGTCTGGGCCGCCTAGCCCAAAGGCCGAGAACCATGGCTGCTTCCTGACATGGCTGGATGACATCGCAGAGCAAAAACAACAAAGTCCTGTTGGTGGTTTTAAGTTTCAAGGCACCTGAACAAATGAGTTAGTGGAATTGGTCGGGTTGGTCATTTGTCAACTCATCCCGCTTCGGACACGTGGCCCATCCGTCCACGCCCCTGCCAGGTGCAAAGTAAAGAGCACGGGGCCTCCCTGGGCACTGTCACCATTGAACCATTGGCAATTTGGTCTTATGCTGTATTGTTATCTTGGCAAAATTCAACTTGGCCGCAACATATATATATATATAATAATTGCTATAGCAAGTAAAAATACCCGAGGAAGGCAATTCCAGTTTGCTCAACGCGATTGCTTTGACATCAGCCACTCTTCTCCCTTCATAGCAACATCAAACAACCCTCTTGTCACTGCGCAGCACCTGGGGGTTGCCCACGTTTCAAAGGCAAGCGGTAGGCTGAGACCTGTCACGAGTTCTCCGCTGCGAGGGAAACGTCGTACATGCAGTCAGTTCTCCGAATTCGATGCACACCATCACTCCAGAAAGAGGAAAGAGCCTGGTTTTCCAATGCTGGCCGAATTTTGCTGTTTTGAATCAAAAGGGTTGGCCCATGCCATTGGATTAACCATGATTAACCCGAACCCTTCAAGACAGCCCGGCATGGTCTCTGGTCTGAACTTTTTACTCCATCCAAATGCCCAAAACAATTCAGTCTCGTGCGAAGTGATGATATTATGTCATATGTTGAATATTGTTGAGTAATGGAGGAAGTCGCTGAACCAAAAAACACTGGCACCTGGCTTCCTCCCATCCCTCAGCTAGAGCTTATATCAAATGAACTATATATATATATATCTGCCTTGCAGATACAAGCCTTTCTCAATATATCTCAATATGTTTGGATTCCCCATGATTCCTCATATGACCATGATAGGCACCATGATATCCCATGTCCCCCCCTACGAAGCCTTCTTCCACAACACACCAACAAACCTTTCAAGGCACCCTCAGTAGGCTCTCGCCGACCCCTCGCACCGAATGCAGCCTTTTCGGCCCCCCTTCGTTCGCACCAACTCGGTTCCCCCCGGGGACGCCTTGGGCGACCCGGGTGGGTCCCGGCGTGAGGTGTTGTTCGGGTCGGTTCGGGCGACGAAAAAATGGGTTCGCCCTGCGCCGGACGCCAAGACGTGGGAAAACGCCTACGAATCCGTTACTAGTAGTAAGAATGCTCCTATAGTAGTAAGGCCAGGAGCCCCCAGTAGTGTCTTGTTACTACATCACTATAGGCCCTATACAGCATAGATACTGTCATAGTGACGGCTTACAAGGAATCTTCCTCGCTCCAGCTCGTGTCTTTTTGGCGGGTGGTGCTGAAATCTGCAATGTACTGAAAAAAGGTGCGAACACATCGAGATTCTGGATTCCACCTCTCTCAAAATCTGCAAGAGGGCCAATTCAACCCTGCCGTATCCGAGGGGTTGAGTCAGTTTCAGCCAATTATGTAGATTGCCCCGTAAGAAACCTGTGTACATGCAACAGTTGGACTATGCAAGGTCAATTTGCTGAAATAGTCTACCAGTCAGTGTGTCTGATTGGTGGCACCCAATTTGGGATTTCTCGGTCAGTGAGTTCCTAGTCGTCCGCGGTTCTTGAGATCACGAGAACACTGTACACCCGCCGACTGCGAACTGGCGTCATCCATGATCTGCGGCTTCCCGCTCCTACCGGTCCTAGCGCCCCTTCAGGGCGCTTTCCTGGCGGAAGCCAGCCGGCCAAGTTGACAAGCCCAGCCCAACTCCAAAGCGCTACAAATCCCTCAGTCCAAGATAGAATCCGGTACAAAAGACTTGTTGGAACTCGGAACCTAGTAGGTGGTCTGGGACTGGAATCCTGACTGTTGCTCAGGACGCACGGGCGCCTCCAGTGTCCGGGGAGGTTGGGTGAAGTGGCCAAATGTGTCCAAGAAGGTCATCAATGGTTTCTTCCAGGACCTTCCAACAGGTGGTTTTTGAACACTCCTTCACCTCTGAGAGGCTATGAATTTATAGACACCTCTTGGAAGGTCCTGGTTGTTGGGGATATCACCTTGATCTCAGTGGCTGGTTGCTGAGGCGGGGGGCAGTAGCAAACTTCTATTCTCAGCTGCAAATTGATTGGAAAAGAAGGTGGGCTTAGCCAGGGTGGCAGGGGTCCGAAAAAGAGCGCACACAAGAATGCAAGCACCCTCCTACAGTCCTACAGTGTGTGTTAATTTGGACACCCCAACAGGATTATGGACACCTCTTGCCTCTTGTCACCAGTTCAACACCCCTTGGAGGGGATGAACCCCTGCCACGACCGGTCGTTGTCATTCTCCAGGGTGGACCCCGTTTGCCGCTTCCGACCTTGGCCGTGCCCACCTCGGTCACGACGATCCACCGGGCACCGGTGCCACGACGTCATCGGGCGCCATGGCGTGCACGCATCAAGTATTTGCCTCGGTCGCTGCGAGCTGCGGTCTGACCATGGCAGTTCATGGAGTTGGCCCAGAACGCTGAGGAAAAAGGACCGAGGACCTTTTGAACCGTTTGACACGTGTTCAAACGTCTTCCAAAGTCCGAGACTGTGAAATGAATATGAATGATCCAAATCATCCAAAGTCGTCCAACGTCTCCCTTCTTTGGGTTCCAAAATCCGCTGAGCGGCCCATGGTCACGGAGCTCACGGTCTTGATCTTGCCGGCAGAGGCCCGGCGAAGCTGGACGTCCTGCGAAGGGGACAGCGGACAAAGGGGATGGATATTTCAGAAAGGGATTGCATTTCTGGGGCAAGGTTTTAAGACATAAATCATATGTGTTTTATAATATAGATTTCGGAAGAACATCAGGTGGTAAAATGGTGTCAGGTTGTTTGATTTGTGGTTTGCAAAGGGCGTGACCGCTGCATTGTGCAGCTGATTCTTTCCAAAGCAGGAGTCTTTCCTGAAGCAATGCTTGCGGGAGGGAAGGTGCAGGGGGGGAAGTCTAGAAGTATAGTTTAGTTGTATACCTTTCGGGCATGCGGCTGCTGCTGCTGCAGTTTTCTTGGGAGTGCAGTCAATGATCCGTAAGGTCTGAAGCTAAGTTGCAAAACTACATCAGGAGACAAACAATGCAAAGATGGGAGCCATTTACATTGAGAGAGCCCTCTTGGCGGGTGTCATAGATCTTCCTTAATATCCTGCAGCACTCAACTATAACTATTGCCGCTTCAGCGCAGTAAACTAAACATTCGGGCACGATAGTTCGTGTCAATTCAATTGGGACAAACAAACATGATAGGACCGGCACAAGTTCAGCCCGCACCTGCAGCATCGCAACATGCTCAATAGAACTTCATACCCTTAAAACAAGCTTCCAAGTTGTGCATGGCATGTGGACGGTCCCGCCTCCTCTTTGCGGGTGGAATGCGTCCTGGATTGACCAAGGATACCAAGGCTCCAAAATAGAGTTGTCTTTCTGAATGCCGCAATCATGTGCATTGATTAAATCTGAATATCCACATGGCAAAAACACAAGCCACTAGACTGAAACTGCAGCTCCAGGTCGTGTTAACCTATCAACAAGTTGTGGGGGCGCTGAAAGTGAGCCCCCGTTTGTACAGAATCAGCCTTGGCTTCATCAATAAATCCGCGGACAGCTGACATTGCTTGTGTGGCCCCATGGAAAAATGAAAGACATATACTCTATGAGAACGCCTCCAAGAGAAAACAACACATAGTGGCTTTAGTGTTGACCTGTTTCCCGAATCCTATGATTCTTGCAGTTCGCAGGATGCTAGGGCCTAGGGTTCCATACCTGAAGCGGTGCCCACCAGGAAACTGGCCTCACATTGGCGAAGTCCAACTTGAAAAGCGTGCCAATCATCATGATGAACCTGCAGGTTGATTGGCATATTCCGTGCTGTATTTTTTAATATATATATATATATGTGTGTGTGTGTGTTTTTTGTGTCTTACACCCTGGACAATTCAACCATGGAACCTGAAAACCACTGTATTGTAAAGGAAACTAGTCTTCCAAAGGTCCATGTTCAGGTTCCATGTTAATCTTCCCGGGTGTATGTCAAGTGTTCCTTTGTGTTGTGTCTACTTGCCGTGTTCGTGTCCAACATATCTTTCTGCAATGCATACTCCACCACGCTCTACCAACAAATGGGCCATGAAACCGCCATGGCCCGTCTGACGAGTCTGCCACCAAGAAGCTTCGGGAAAGGTAAGTGCAGCATCTGCGACGACAAGCCCGAATAAACGGCATGCTCCTTGAACATCCTCAGGATCACAGGCAATACTTTCTTGTTGGCATCGGATGGCTTGAAACCCCAAACCCCTTACCAAGTGGCATTGACTTTGATCATCTCTGGTGTGAAAAAGAAGGACACTCCTCTTGCCGCAAGAGTTGGGAACCATCATGTTCTTTTGCCCAGTTCTCTGGCGTCTATGTTTTAAGTTTTCTGTTGAGTGCAAAGTGTAATAACATTTAGACCTTGAAATCAAGTAGAAAAGTCGATCCCCCCCAAAAATGTCTTGGAAACCATTTCTATCTATTTGGGGACCACTATAAGTGCAATTAGATGCACTTAATTAGTTGTATGATGAAGTGAACAGTGAGCATTTTTTCACTCATCCTGCGACCTGAGAGTCTGTTCAAGCTCCGCATTCCTCTCCACCGTTAGGGTCGCACCCATGATTTGCACGCCGCGGCAAAGAGCAAAGTAAGTGAAATCCCGCTGATTGCCTGATCAGATCTGAAACGACACCCTTTCGCACGCTCGGCTTGGATGGGCGTCGTATCGTCTGAGAAGTATCGCTTTGACCATCAGACCATCTGTTTCCCCTCGGTCTATAGCTGATCCCAAAGTTCAGCGTGAGAGGACAAAACTGCCAAACACACCGCCATTAGCTGATCCCAAAGTTCAGCGTGAGAGGACAAAACTGCCAAACACACCGCCATAGTTACTGTAGTTGTATTATGTTGTATTATACTGTCCGGGTCAGCCCAGTCGCCAATCTGGTCGAACCGGCAACTGAGGAGAAAAGAAGCACTGGATTGTTCCTCAAGGTGAATGATGGTCGGGATCACTTGCTGGGCATTCTATATATAGAGAAATGATGTCTATGTCTATAAACTCTTGAAAGGAACTGTTCAATTGTATCGTGGGCCAAGCCATGAACATGGGCTTCCCGGACATCACAGGCTGCCCACCGCACCTTGTGAATCCTCTGCAATGAGTTGCTTGTAGAAGGCCTGTGCGAAACAAAAAGAACAGTATATTTCAAAAATACTGTTTTGTCCTCAATTCACTTCCTCACGTTTTTGTCTCCAATGTGCTCCTCCGTCAAACGCAGCCAAACCATGGTCTTGTTACTTGGAAAATACCTCTAAACCCTCTTGCAGGAGATTTGGCTTGGATAATGTTAACCCTCAACCCCAGAAAGTTCTAAGCGACTACAGAAGCACTAGTATCAAACAAATCCCCACTACCCAATGCCAAATGGCCATACAGTCATACAAGCGCATACAAGTAGGTTCAACAAAACCACACCCGACTTCTCTTCAAAGCTGCGCACACAATACATACACGTGGTCGAAACGTGTGACACAAACCCATTTCGACAATACCAAGCAACAAAAAAAACTCCACGCCGACCACCTTGCAAGGACGACCCCGGGCCCATTCAGCCAGGCTGCCCGGAAGTAATCCAGCTCGTCCTCGGGAATCCCAGTGGCAACAGCTGACCTCAACTCCTTGGAACGGGCATCCATCTCCTTCTTGTCCAGGAACCTGCAGGCGGATGAACATCAAGTCTCTTTGCGCACGGGTCGGGCCAACTGATGTGGCGACAACTGGAGGTCGGCGGAGGACGTCCACGAAAACAAAGGCTTGGATGATCGGATGTCTTCTGAACGTCCGGGTGAAGCCGGACTCCCCCAAGTTGGGGGGGAATTCCATGGATTTGCCTTGTTGGGTCATTGGTCATAATTGTCGAGGCTTGTTGGGTTTGTTGGGTGGATGTCTACCACTTTGTCCCTAGAGCGTATTGTTATACATTTTTAGGTATACAGTATATATAAAATAAAGTATATATATATATCATTCTATATCCATGATATTCCATGATTATCCTTTTGCATCCTATGTAGCCATGTAGCTCCCACACAAACACAAGTCTTCAAGGTGGCTCATATCAGGATCTTTAAAGGGAAGCCACCACCCATCACAGAAGACCACTCAAACTGCCTTTCCCTTCACCAGGTCACGAACAGTCCGTTGAGTCATTCAAATCAATACGCATGAGGGTTCCAAACGGACCGGCCACGTGCCCTATAAGATCCCGTCTTCGTACGAAATGCCTGTGCTCAACTTCCAATTCTATCCACAAGCAGCCATAGAATAAAAGTATTTTGATGCGGATTATGCATACTCAGGTCAGCCTTACGTGTTGAGCTCATAGTGGTCCCTCAATCCCAAAGACAAACCTTTCCAATTTAAGAGCCATTGTCTTGGAGCACTGCCAAAGATCAGGACGCACTGCATAGGTTTGATGCAACACCATCCGACTGGCCTCCTGGCAGAATGCAAACACTCCTCCAAGGACATGGTTTCAGATAGGTCCTTCCCATTGTAGGCCGTTGCGGTCATGTCTGCCTGCCAAGTTGCTGTGAGCTAGCTTCTCATGTGGGACTGCTTGATGGCTGCACTGGAGTCCAAGTAAACTGATAGCATAAATCACACATGAGAGCATGAATCAACAACAAAGATCGTCCGAGCGAGATATCCCCGTCGTGCAGTATTGAATCAGTAGATCTCTGCTTCTCCCCTATGTTTTATCTTCTTAAGAACTAATGAGGGAAGACAAATCCGCTCAGTGGAGGATCCACTCAAAACTACTGTTATGAACCCTTGCGTTTGCTTGCTCAGTCCACGAAGGACCACACGTTTTCGCACATCAATCCATCGCGTCCTCGGTCGTGGCGTGAACGGCGGCGGCCTCGTCGGAACGGCTGCGCGAGGTCATCCCCAGTTGGTGGACGATGTATAGCAACTCCTCTGCACGCAGGCCTGAGAATCGTGGGCGATTCGCGAGGGTGTGTGCGTGGACGGCTTTGGGCTCGGTTTGTGTGTGTGCGCGGCGGGGGGCCCGCCAATGGCCAGTCTTTCCAAGTGAAGTCGGGGTTCTATAGATGGTTCTAGGTGACTTCAGAAGCCATTGGTAGAGCAAATGCGTATCTGGCCGTATCTGGGATCCGAGGTAGTATTGTGATCAATCCTGGAAGCATACAGCTTACAGCTTGCCTTCATGTTGGCAAAAAAGTGCAATCCTGGTTTCTATTCTATATGCAACCGCTTGATGTTGGATGACATGTCTTAGTTCAGTAGGAATATAATGTTTGGGGAGAATGATGAGCTTCTTCACCACCAAAACACCAGTGCCGGGACACTTGATGGTAGCTCATGGTATTTCAATGTAGTTCATACCGCACTCTGCTTAGCTGCTTGTGGTTTGAGCTGATCTTGCACATCCCGACTCATGACCACAAAGAAGACGGCCGACTTCCATTTGACGTCCCTCCACGTCCACCTGCCTCGACCGGCGCTGCCCAAAAAGTGGTCAAAGAGTTGCTGAAACCGTGAGACCTGGCCGCCAGCAGATCCCGCCTTGAGTGGGATGGCCAACAGGGACCCAGTGGGATTCGGCTCTCCAAATGAGAGCACCAACACAAGGGACGAGAAACAATTCCCAGCTTTGGGAACGAGTTCACTTGCCGTAAACCCGTAACCATCACAAACATACCAAACCGGCGAGATTGGGAGAAGCATTAGGGTACAAGCATGACACGGTGAGTAATGAATCTATGCAAACACCTTTAGCTGGGCTCACCAATTCAACACAAGTCCTGACAAAGCTGAGCCAGGCCACCTCCTGCAAGGTAAAGCCAGCTCTTTCCCATGCACGCCTCGGTGCGCCCACCGAATGAAAAGCGCAGGCGATCATGGCTGCTTCACCAAGCCTTCCGAGATGCCAATGATCACACCAATCATGCGTGAGGTGCAGTGAGCTCAGCGTGCTCACAAGAATATGAAACCTACTCTGGACATTCGAGGAACACAAAAGCTTACCTCCAAAAAACGAAGAGCAAACCCATCATGGCCCCCTCCAATACTCGAGACTTGCAAAAGCCTGGTGTCATGTTCCCTCTCTTGCCAATGTGCCAAATATCCAGGCTTAGTTCAAGGTCCTCTTGAAATGATCAAGCAGCGTAGTAATTACTGGATGCCATGAACATCAAATCTCTGGTGTCGTCTGGCCCAAAGTGCAGCCCGCGTCAGGCCGCAGCTGGGGCTTCGAACTGCTTCTCCAGCATCCGGCATCGCTGGGCTAGGACGAAGAGGTCCGTCTCATGCACCAAAGTCACAAATTCCGCCCAAACGGCATAACCTGAGATGGGTTATAGGGTTCAACAGGAGAGGGTTCAACAAAATGACAGCTCAGCACCTGAGAGGCTCAGCTTTGAGAGATGAAGATGAACATGGGACATCATGGAACCATTTTACTACCATAGTCTGCTGCTGGAACTGACTGATCGATCGCCAAGCCCGCTGACAAAGGTCCGGCAAGTCCGCTCACAGAGGTCACATCAACAGTGGTTTTTACTCATTGAATGACAAACAGGATCAAACTGGGTACTATATGTACAAATATTGTGAAAGGTGTTGCATGCTTCAATCATAAAGCTTGTGCATGCTGCGCAAGGTCTGTTGTAAAAGAGTAATTATGAGCATACAAGTCCATAATTACCCAACAAGCCTACAGTGTGCACAAACGCCGGAGCTACTGCAATCTGGGTGTCCTTGGAATGCACTAGTCACTAAGGTTCATTAAGGTTCCAGTTGTTGGACGTGCGCCGACGTCCATGAACACTAACAGCATATAATTGTTCATGCTTCGTCCTTGGAAGCGTGAGATGCACAGCTGTGGTGGCAAGTTCAAGGTCCATCAGCTACGCAGCTGCTGGGTCACAGCTCCCAAAACAACCCAACAAAATGTTCAATTCATCGCCGCCCAGATGCCCAAGTCCATGGCAATCCGTTCCACTTGTTCGGGGCGGACATGCACCTGGCGGCAGTTGGCACCAAAAGGGAGGAAGTCGTTGGCATGTGACAAGACCCAGGTGTGAAACACCAGCTATGCTATATACATATTGTTTAGGTGTGCAAATGCTTGGCTGCGTGGTCTAGCAACTAGTGCCTAGTGCCAAGTGGTGATGCTCCAATGATTCCAGGTGGAGTGTGTCCAAACTGCCCTCCCAACCAATGAGGTCCTAACTGGTGCCACTATGATATTATGCAAGTCTCCATGGCAGGCAAAGTAGATTCAACTTGCTTGGACGGACTATGTGGGAGGAAAGGGTGCCGGCGACAAACAAAAAAATACACACACACATATATATATATATATATTATATACAGAAATAGATTGATAGATAGGTAGGCTGATAACAGAAGAACTACACATACACAGTACAATATATACAATCTACTATTTTTATTTGCATACATTATACATCTTAGAGATACAGCTGTACAAATTGATAGGTAGATGGACATAAATAACATGCATCGATTCATGATACGTTGTCGCGGCATTTGTTGCTCCACCCAGCTCCAGTTTCGTACCTTGACTCCCTGCAAGGCTTCAGCCACATCACGCAAGTGTGGCTGGATGCAGTTGCTGCTGGCACCCCGGAAGCCTCAGTGAAGGTCGCGGGCAAAACGACGATGGTTCTTACATGAATGCCCCGACTTCTTGGGACAGGTCATTGAAACATATGACCCCAAGTATGCTGCAATTCTTGTCAAGTCTTGATGTGTACATATACAGTATGTATAGTATACACATGTATAAACCATGTGCATGTGCGCATGCATATTGAGGAATTTTGAATTTGAGACATACCAAAAAAAGAGATACAACACGACTAAATACTATGCTGAAAGTCTCCAGGTGCCTCAATGGCCTTTAACATGTCGCGATTTGCTCTGCCAGACTGGCGCTCCAGCACTGTCGCATGCTGAGGCTCAAGCGATCCCGGAAGAAGGCTCTCAAGTACAACTTCTCAGAGTGCAACCTGCGGTGGCTCCATGAGTTGGAGTGGTCATCTAGAAATGTCTAGAATCCTGGTTTGAGGTCCAACTCACATTCATACGAATCACTTGAAACAGTTTGAGACTCAGCCTCGCATTGGTGTCAGTTCTCATCTTGATACCTGATCATGGAACGGACCTATTGTGCATGGTGTTTGCACAATTCTGAGCACATGCTACAAGAGCCAACAGTCAAATATACTAGGAGATGCAATAAACAATGATAAACATCAGCTGTCCATGTCTAAGACATGTCACCATTGTCCTCATCTTGAAGAGACCACATCATCTACACACAGAACGTCCCACCAACTCGGGGTAGCGACCTCCTCAGAGACCCCTGGATGGTGTGAGAGTCAGCCGAAGGTGCAACAGGACCGGTAACTCAAGTCCGTCACGCTGTGGCCTCATGTCACAAAGCTCCACGAATTCCTTGAAGCCGATCTCTCTCCATGAACCATTCCTGGCACCGTGACTGAAGGGTCTTCACCCCGAATGCGGACCATAAAAACATTAAAAACCCATCTACCATTCACAACCCGATTAAAGTACGGACAGGGGTGGGGAAGGGCTCCATGCGTTTGATCCGCTGCCAAATCCGTCACCCCTTGACACGGAGAATGACCCAGTACTTCCAAGGATTGGCGCTTGTCCGTTTATATCGATGAATCGAGCGGATCGAAGTGGCAGCTGATTGTAGGACTGGTTGAAAGGCAAAACGCACATCCAGGCAGCTTGCAGCAAGAGATCCCTCATCTTCCAACATCTGCTCCTTTATTGCCTCACTGTAGTGGATAGAGACTAGATGGCACAAGCCCCAACAAGTGGTTTATATAGACCCCCATCTATAAGACATTCAGGAGGTTGTGCTATCTACTCTGAAACCACTGCAATGATTTTGGTTTGCTTGCGTTGGAAAGAATTCCTTGTGCATCGCCTACATTCGCCTACAAGTGCTGGCAGTTTACGGGGCTTCTACATGGTTGGCCTTGCTTTGACTTTGAATCTGGATTTGGATGTAAGCACAAACCTCCCTGACTGACTGGTAGGATCCTGCAGTAGTTGACGCACGATTGGCTCATCATGGTTCATACATCAAAACTCAAGAGTGTTGAGAATCCTACTATCCATGTCCCTTCGTCCCAATGTGGCAACATATTCATCTTGGCATGGTTTCACGTGCTTGATGGTGGAGGGATGGGACTCCCATGGTCCTTGAGATGGGACTTCTCCGTGGATGCCCCAGAAGTCACTACTACTACTACTACTACTACTACTACTCCTACTCCTACTCCTACTACTACTCCTACTCCTACTCCTACTCCTACTCCTACTACTACTCCTACTACTACTCCTACTACTACTACTACTATTACTACTACTACTACTACTACTCCTACTACTACTACTACTCCTGCTACTACTACTACTACTACTACTACTACTACTACTACTACTACTACTACT
>CAXAMN010004446.1:2181006-2203537 GCA_963970005.1 Durusdinium trenchii
GTGTCAAAGTCTCCAAAACGAGCGTTTCGTACGAGACTTCCTCCAAAAGTCAAGCGGAAACACCCATCGGAGCACACACATCACGCAGCCCTGCCAAGCAGTTTCGCGATTCCAGCCCCTCCAAACAGCACCCGCTCACACGCCAATCCCAATGAGACAACGACAGTCACCTCTACCACAACTCACAACCTCACGATTCCCTGCGCCTGCCACGCATCTTTCCGCGTCCACACGTCTAACGCGCACAAAGTACTGCGCCTGCCACGCAATGTCACCTCCGTCACACCTCGCAACCTCACGATTCCCTGCGCCTGCCACGAAAATCACACTTCCATGCCTCAAAACCCGCACAAAGTACTGCGCCTGCCGCGAAAAGTGACAATATCATCTCATGTGAGCTTCAACAAAATTTGCACCACACCACACGTTTGGAATGATTTCGATCCGTTCTGAGCACACTCCCATCCACCAAAATCGCCATTTCAGCTGGGACTTGTCACGAAAACAGAGCTTCGATGCCACACCCTGAAACGGAAATCCCAATGGCACGGCCACATCCAACACCCCAAAAACACGACTCTCCAAATGCTAATCCCAATGGAACTGCGTAGCAAACTGAGGATCTCACAAAACGCTGCGCCTGTGCAGCGAAATGCATCACGCTTCTTGCGCGACATGTCATTTTCATGCAAATCACAATGGAATAGCGTCGCAAACTGACACGTGACACATCCATGAAAAGTCACTTGCAAAAGCTTCCCCCAATGGCAGCGCCTTAGCGCTCTACTGCGGACGGTTGCCAACGGTTGCGAACATAGAAGCAACGGGTCGCGAACAAAGCTCTACCCCCAGACCCCCAAGAGTTAAACGAGAACCCTTCGCTACGCATTCGGGAAAATACCGTACCGGTTCAGTGGACAGATCGCTGCAATGAAGCACCATTGCATGTATCGTCAGTTGTTGTGGGACATGCGACATGCGTGACAAAGTTCCTTGTTGGAATTGGGATGTCGAGTCCTCTCCTTGTGCGGGCACCTTATCTCTGGGCCAGCACAAGACTTGTATACCTTCAACTGGAATATTGGAAATGCCCTTTCCTTTTCCATCCTTTTCCCTTCAGATCCAAATCCCAGGTCCTTCAGAAACTTCCCTGGCCATGACTTCAACTCCTTTGCCAGGTGACAGTCCCTCCTGCAGTGGAGCTGGTTGGCCAAAAGGCCAACGCACAACGAACCGAGGACCGTAGACGGCGGACTGCGGCGAATGCCACGCCACGATGAGACATCAAACACCCCCCCCGTTGGGCGCCCCGTTGGGCATCCCGTTGGGTATCCACATCGACCCATCTAGCCGCCCCATGCGGATGCGATGCACATGGCCTGACAAAAACTGATCTGCACATGGTGTGAACAAAAACTGGTCGGCTGCAGCACTCGGGCCGAACACCCTTGTGGCCCAATCATCAATATCATCTATAAGAAGCCAGGCACTCATCTCAGTCATCTCAGTCCTGTAAGGTCTCTTCTCCCTTTCCACGGCGTCCGGTCGGGATAGGGCCAAGAGTGATCGGCCAAGACTGGAAGTGAAGATTGATGGATATTCCTCCTGAGCGGTCAAGGTGATCAAGGGGATCAAGTGCCCTGCAACATCCCGAGAACGAGTGTCAACCACTGAGTTGCGAAGACTCTATATATATATATATTACATCATATTTCTGTCAGTTCAGTTCTTAATTCCGGATGCTCCATGTGGGCCTTGTATGGTGGGGAGCGCAGTTCTTAGCGAAGAGACATGGGATTGCAGTGGACTTGCGAGCTTTCCTCATGCAGCTTCAAGCAGCTGGCCGTGCAGCTGCCCTATCAGAAATCCCGCATGAGAGCGAGCGATGACCCCATGACATACAGGCAGATTAATAGCGAGCCTCTAAACGGCAAAAGGCGAAACAAAGGTTCCGTGGGCTGAAAAAGGGCCAGATGAGTCATGACATTCCACCTTTTCAAACTCCAACCACTGGTCAAACAGCACGTTTCAGACTCCATAGCCTCCAACTTGAGGTCATATCCTCATAGTTCAGAAAAAAGGCAAACACAAAAACACAATTCGGTCAAGCATCGTTGCTGCTCAGGTTGACCTCCCTTCCTTGTGGAATGCTCCAGCAGGGTGATGTTTCACCTGTGGAAGGCGACGAAGGCTTCACCGAAAAACACCGCAGCAGTCCTAGCTTGAATTATTGTCTGTCTAAAAAACTATAGACTATAGTGGATTACTATCAGTCTATGGCACAAACCCCAATATCGGTGGTTGATATGGACCTCCATCTGTCTAGGACATCTTGGGGTCTGTGCCATCTACTCTGAAACCACTGTAAGAGTTCGTCATAGTTCAGGTATCTCTAAACTCTCAAGCCTCTATGAAAAACATCTATATATCTATTCAGAAGTGGAGAAACACAGGGCACTTCAGAAGTGGAGAAACACAGTGTCACAGGGCACAATGCGCAAGGCAATCTACAATAAATATAATGATTCGACGGTTACCTACCTCCTCGTCATGGGAGCCATCTTCCCCATCCCCCACGTGGACAGCGTTTCCCAGCAAGAAAAAAACAAGGGAAGGGCATTTGCAGGTGACAAGCAAAACTGCCCAATAGGTTGAGACCGAGAACTGTGCAGGCATTGCAAATCATCACCCGAGTCACGCACGCACGCGCACGCGCGCGCGCACCTTGGGATGGCTTGCTGGCAGGTGAGGGAGAACCATCCTGATGCGAAGTGATGCGAAAATGCGCGAAGCACACCCCAGACCCCGGCATCCGATTCTCCGTGGATGCCCTTCAATGCATCTGCAAAATTTCACTGGAACTTCTTTCCTAGGCATATCAAAGATGATCAAGGGTTTGGGTCCAGATTCCTGGTTGCGTATGTGCCCCTATCCTTACATAACTTGCATCCATCTCCACAAGTGCCCATGGGCTCTATATCTAGCACTTCTTCATTTGCTGGTCCCCAGTTATGCAGGAATGGCCACGTAAGCAGTCCCACTCTCATTTACTCGCCCCCCATTGGTTTGCTGGATTCTTGCTCCAACTGAACCGAGCGAGGTTGGGCGTTTGAACCGGGCGCCAGCCTTGCATTGGACACGCGGGCGCCAGCCACCAGGTACGCGCACGAAGCGGGCATGGGCTGGAGCACTGGGCACTTTGCCTGGGCTTAGCATAAACAGATTACTTGTCACCGTCACCTGAACATGGTGTTAATATGTTTCAATGTTTTTATATAACAGGCGAACCGCGGCAGAACCCTACAAACGCCTACAAATGGGTGTCTTTTTTAATGTTGTTTTTCTATTTGTTGTCTTCCAGGGGTCTTTGAAAAATCCAAATTCTAGTCTAGTACAAATCTGAAGTCAAATCTGATAGGAACCTGTAGATCCAAATCCTGCTTGACGGCACAATAAGACTACGGCGTCTAGCACAAACCCTGGCAAGTCCCTTGCGGGGAAAGAAAGCCATATCAAACGTACCCCTCTCCTTTCACATGCCTTCTCCCTCAGCCAAAATATATTTCTTTCCCATATATATGTCCCTGAGTCCCTCATATAGTTATAGTCATAGTGGTTCCAGTGTCTTCCCTCATATATAGATCCCTCCTGCCGGTTGCGCAACCGGCTCGACCCAGGTCTGATCGGACATGAGACATCACGTGCCAAGCGACAGAGCTGGTTCCAGCCTGCTTGCAAAAGTGATCCCTGGAGTCCCCGATGCCTCCAGGCTGCGGTGCGTTTGACGTACCGTACGCACCAGGAATGATGGTGAGACTGGTCTCTTGCAGCAGGTGCAATGCAACACTGTCTTCACCACATTAGGGTGACCACAAATAGGGCTGATGCGACTCGTCTTGGCCACCTTGATAGGTTCTACCTTGGTTGCCTCCAACCGTCAACAAAAATACCTTTAAGACACGCAGATTTGAACCAGTTTCCTTCAAGCTTAAAGGAATAGCTTTGGCACCAATTCCTTTAAGACAACGCAGATTTGAACCAGTTTCCTTCCTGTTAAGCTATTCCTCTAAGCTTAAAGGAATAAGTTGGAAGCAATCCCTTCAAAACATGCTGTATTGAACCCGTTTCCTTCCACGTTGCTTCCTCAACCTAGTCCTCACGCCACATTGCGACTCGACGGACCCTCCGGGCAGACCTTGCTTTCAACGGCGGATAGGTCTTGTGAGGGGAAGCTCCTGCGCCACGGTGAAGTCCAACTCAAATGCTTCAAATGCAAGGACAACTCTCCTAGGATAGGATGAGTTCACCAAATCCTATCTCCAAATCCAAGGAGATTTAGGTTGTGAGGGCTAGGCCAGACATCGCTGCTCCTTATCCTTGGACACTGCTTACCAGCACATGGGCGAGTTGGCAAGTTTGGGTGCTTCGATCTCCCATATGAGACTGGAATTCGTCAACTTCTGGAGAAGGGACTGCGAGCAGCAGGACGCAGCAGCGACAAAAAACATCCACATCATCGTCACGAATGTGTAACTGCAAAATCTTTGCTGGTGTTTGGCACACAAAATGCCTGCTTCTACAAGGTTCCCCATTTTAAACACTCATGTGTCCCTCTACAAAGTTCCAATCCCTACCACAATCGACACCTAGCAACCCATGCTGCTTGAGATCAGCCACAGCGCGGTCCTGGCTCCACCATGGCAACGTCGCAACTGTGGAGGCTAGCATGAATGAATTGCTCGTAGCCTAACACTATTGCGCACCCCCATTTAAAATGATGCGCGTCAAGGGCCACTAGGACGCAAGGGCCGGTAGCAAATGCCTGAAGATTTCACGTCGCGAGCCCTTCATGTGATGTGTCATGACATTTAACACTGTACTGGGGCCAAAGCAAGGTCGCGGAGCGTTCTTGTCTTTAAGGATGTCCACTCGCAATTCAACAAAAAATGATCTCTTCCCTCTCAGTGAGTCGCCTAAATCCGCTCTTGAATTCCTATGAATTGAGGAACAACGTGTATCTCGTGAGCGGACCGCCGCCAAATGCGGGCTGCTCCGAGGCTTTTCCTTTGAACATCTCCAGGTTTTTGAGTTCAATTCTTGACGATCAGCCTCGGGCCGGACAATGGTCTCTCTGCCCGTCGCAAGTCGCAAAAGCAGGCCACGCCCAACAAATTTGCCATTTCTAATCACTTCTAGGAAATCTTGGACATGGAAGGTTTCGAAGGGCATCCTGATGTATGGGAAAGGAAGGACACCTCTTGTTTTACAGGCCTGCCGGGCGGTCTAGATGCAGGTGGGCGGCTTCAGCAGGGCTCGGCAAAAATATCAATCGCGTCCAGGTCCGAGGCATCCAGGAGCTCTCCTGATCACCGGGAAGCCCTTGGGGGCCAAAGCGATGCCCTGCTTCACAGGGATTTGGATTTTACCGACGTTTCCGACTCGTTTCAAGCGTGCCTTAAACCACGGAGGGACTTACTTAAAACCCCAGGAAAATAGTTGACTAAACCTCTTCGATCTACTTGGTTAGAAGTCCCCTATAAGAGTGCGAACTCTGTGTTCCAGGATTTCCTTCTGAAGACCTTCCTTTCGCCTTGAACACCAGCAGCAGCCCAGATCTGCGGAAATCATTACGTACCACAGAACAATTTCAAACCATGGGGGGAGAACGTCAAAATTGCCTGTTTGAAGTCTTTGGGGCCTCTGTGACATCTCGTCTGTGCAGCCCAGCAAGAACTCTATCCGTTAAGCTATGCGCAATGTTTTTTGCGCTGCAGCATGCTGCAATATATTATCGAGTTGGCACTACACACGTGTCTTTGGCGCGGTGTATTTCAACACCCCTCCTCCGCAATCACAGTGCAACGTGGTTACCGGCTTTGCCAGCGTCCAATAGAGGCTATAATAGGCTATACATGGGCAGTGACGCTAGCGAACGGACAACGGGTTATGACAATACGTAAAAGCCCGCTAGCGCAAACACCCTGCACAAGCCTTGCCAGCACAGGAATGGGTGGCGACTCAACCGTCTGCCACGTGGGCCGGCGTAGCTGCTCTTGCTGGCAGAAGATGTCGCATGTGCTCCGGCGTGGGCCAAGCCAAGCACGCCTTCGCATGCGTCTCTGTGCGCTGGTGGGGCCTCGGAACAACTGTCTGATGTCTCCAACTGCGACTGGAGGCCTCCGAACTGCCCGTAGCTTTCATCTTCTTGCTGTGGAGGCTTTCTGCTTCCTCCTTCTGCTCCTTCATCTGCTGTTGGTGAAGATTGTCAGCCTGACTGTCAGCTTAAGCTATTTTCGCCTGGCTTTCGGGTTCAATATGTCGGTCACCGACTTCACGCATTTGACTGATCGCAATCCTACACTGATTGGACAAAGTGGCTACAGTGCGTTGCATGATTTCACGGTGTCGTTGCTCAGCTTCTTTTCGCACAGCGTCTTGTTTAATATTCGCAGCTGTTATATGCTGCAGGCTGTTCTGGGTGAACTGGAAGTTGTGACGCCATCCGGTCCCATAATGGGCACCAGGTTGCCCTCGGCAGCACCATGCGGCACCTGATCTAGATGCATCACCGCATCACCGATGACAGGTATGAGAGCGAGAGCTGATTGGACTTCTTCAGGAGTAGCCACGGTGTGGTAGAGGCTACGACTACGACTGATGACCTGCGTTTACAGGCTCAGCCTACCAAAACAAGTCAATTCCGTTAAGCTGTGCGCACTGTTTTGAGCTGCAATGCTAATGCTAAGTTAAGCGGTATAGAATTGGCACTATAGTGTAGAAACGCGTCTTTGGCGCGGTGTATTTCAACCGTCTGCAGTTATACACATTTCATCTGAAGTTGTGCTTCCAATTGGCTGCTGCAAACGAGTGAACGGGAGGCCAATGGGAGACTATCTCCGTAGGCACTCTACGGTTGAGCGGAATGCACCTTCACAGGTCGCAGTGCTCACACGTGATTCCGAGTTGAACCAAGCACCGATTGGAAGAGTTCGTCAGGGTGTCAGCCATGCCCACTCTAATCAAAGCCGTCAAACGCTACGTTAACTCTAGAACATGGTAGAACCGTCTCTGAGCACCACACCACCGCAACGAAGAACTCAATCCAACACTAGTCACTAGACCTCACTGTGACAACACTAGTCACTAGCCTGTATAATTACTATACCTTAATAAGTTTCCTTCAGGTTCACCTTTGACATTGAACATGTGCACCAACCATTCGGACTCCGTCCATCGCTCCTTCCGTCCGGTCGGCCGGCCGCACCGAGCGTCGCATCGTCACCGAGGGGCCACAGCAGAGCGACTGCAAGACATGGCCACCGGCCTGTTGCACGGCCACCCGCCGGACAGAGGCATCACGCTGCAGGTCCAAGGCGGCGTATTTCAGGACGTTGCCATTGCCTGGTGTCAAAACAGGGGTCTGGTTTAAGGAGCTTCTTGGGGAGTGTGGAAGGTTTACGATTTGAAGTCTTGGATGGAGCTGAACTGGGGTGTGGTTTGTTTTGAGACTGAAGGGGCGGTTTGACTGGAGCCACCCATGGTGTCTATCTTCGCCCACGGACCGATGGGCCTTGGCATCCATCTGGACCCTCTCAGAAGATGGTTGTCATCGTCATCATCACCACTGTTCTGCAACCTAGCCACTCCTGACTGCCTCCATCACCAGATCCACATCTCTGCGGAGGTCCTCCAGATGAATGGTTCAATCAGCTTCAGCATCTTACAACAACATCCTGCAAGTTTTGCGTCATCTGAGTTTGCCACCCCAAGCAACCAACTCAAGGACTCAATCACAAGAAAGTTTCGTTTGCTAAACTGCCATGACATACGCAGCATACACACACATTTGCTAGCGACTAGTGAAAGCTACGCTACTGAACAACAGCTATGCATCTGCAATAGGGGCTATAAGTTATGAGCGTCACTAGTGATATAGCATGCTGTAACTGTCCTCAGATGCATATTGCAAGTTGCTCGCGTCCGCCTGGACTGCAGTCCAAACCAGCTCCCTGCAGACTGAGGAATGGCAAAAGGTGGGTCGAGTGTGGGCCATCTTCTATTGAGTTAGTTTAAGTGCTGGCCGGGGCGGGTTCTCTTCACGTAAACCCAAGTTGGTCCAGCTAGGGGCGATTTAAACATGATGCTAGCCAGCCCGCCAGCCCCAGCCAAGACTTGAGTTTTGTCTAAGACTTACGTATTGGGGGACAAGTTGTTTTCTAGCCTGTTTTCTTGGCCGAATGCTATTGTCTGGTCACCAGCTCCCTGGCCCAGCTCTAGCAAAGACTGTATTTGATTCAATACTTTTTAAAAATCAATTCGGATGCGTGTGACTTTCATCTGACGAGGAACGCAACAAGGTCAAGAAAACTGCAGCTCGAGTTTACTAAATAGAAATGTAATTTATGCCCAAACCACTGCCGCAACGGCACCCACCGTTCGCCTGGAAAAAAAAAACCTTGCGGTGCCATACCCCCGGCGGCCTCTCACCGCGCAAGTGCTCGTCCGCCCAGCGGAGTGCGGCGCCATTGCTGCGCTGCAGCGCCAAAAGCACCAGGGAGGGGTCCTGACGCAAGGTCTTGGAGGCGAACTCCAAAGCCTTGGAGCAAAGGTAGTCGATCAAAGCACCCAAAAGGGCGGGAGTGTCGCAGAAGTGGTCCGTCAGTAGATCCAAGTGCTGGCAGTGGGTGGACTTTGAGCCTAAGGAATTCCCTGTACGCCGAGGCGTGGAAAAAAAAAACGGTAACAACCTAAAAGTGCCTCTACGCGGTGACTGGGAAACAATAGGAGTAGCAGTAGGAGTAGGAGTGGGCGCAGGAGCAGTAGCAGGAGCAGTAGGAGTAGTAGGAGTAGTAGGAGTAGTAGGAGTAGTAGGAGTAGCAGTAGCAGTAGCAGTAGCAGTAGCAGTAGCAGTAGCAGTAGTAGTAGTAGTATAATGCAGGCAGTAGTAACGTAGGAGTAGTCGTGGTAGTGGTATAGTGGCATTATATAGGCAGTGGCAGTAGTAGTTGTCGTGGCCGTCAATGTGAGGAGCAGTAGTAGAAGTAGAAAGTATCTCTGGTGAAAATTGGAAGTTAATGGAAAGTGTATACTGTATATAGGTAGAAAGTAACAAACCGGAGAAAAATAGCAAGCAAACACAAACAATTTCAACGATAGAACCGTCAAATTGTAAAAAGCTGTGAGCGTCCGCCAAAACGTGTTGTGAAGGCAGGTCTTAGCCACAATGTCAACATAGCTGAAAATAGCAAAAACTACAGGGATATTGTTCTTGTTGTTGCTTTTGAGGGGGGGCAACCAAATTCCTGAAATTCACGACCGCTCTTTACTAAATGAGTCATCGCACCTTTTACCGGTTGGTCATACATACCATATAGACACGAACATGTCCGACGGTACAGCCGTACATTATGGTAAAGGCCAGCAGAAACGGACAGGTCCCACAGTAAAACTGTAAAACGGTAGTTTTACCATGTTTTGCCGCTTTAAACGAGAAGTTCGAGGGACGAAGATCTTACCATTTGACCTGCGTCCGGGCAAAGGAGCGCCTCTTAATCCAACGTACCGCACACTGACGGCTTGGACTTTGAAGGATTGCGATGTGTGTTGAGCCGTGCTGATTCATCTGAGAGCCCAACACAGCCGTGGCAGGAGACAGCGGCAAAAACAACCTCTCGGTCATCACCTGTAGCGAAAGGAGCACATGAAGAAGCTAAAAGGGCAGCTCTTCAAAGAAGGGCCTAGGCCATTAGGTGTTGATCCCAAATCAGTTTTGGTATCAAAAAGGGTTCGGTCCAAAAACTCCATAACAGTGAGGCGATGACTGTCTGCTACCAGGCAAGCAAAATGATATCTAGTCTAGGATCCAATCCTGCTACTGATACTGATGATATGACAGAGGCGGAGGTCGAACATCACCCGTTCTGTAGGAAAGAGATGGAAACAGATTGGAAACAGTATTCTCTTGGGTCTTTAATTGCTCCAGCCGGCCATGTCAAGCATGTGAGTGAGTGGCGTTTATTCGCGACAAGCCAGTTCTTTAGACCAACCCCCTGCAGTCACACTATGCAATACTCTGCAGTAGCAGTAGCATGAGGTTGCACCAATTCTCACCAACTCACCGCCAAGATGCGTAGGCTGGGCATGTCCTGCGCAAGTACATCCAACATTAGCCAGTTGGATGCAACAGCCGCCTTCTGCAAGCGCGGATCCTCTTGGAAGTTCCGCCCTTGGTCAGTGAAACAATTTCCAAGTTGATTCAACCGCTGACCCTGTGGTTTTGCCATTGTCATTGTCCACAGCAACACCGCGATGGTCCTGATGCACTGGCTAGGAAGTTAGTCCAAACACCTTGCTTCTTTATATAATGCGTTTTGGTAGGCATTCTTCTGAGGCCTGCTGGCCTGCAGTCTGGCAACTGGACTTGTTAAACTCAGCGAACTTGAAACGAAGAGCTCGTGGAACATGTCGATGTTTCAGTTGACACGGTGTGTACCATCGCTCCGTCGCCCCCGGTTGGAAGGTTTGCTCTGTTTGCTCGCTTTGCTAAAACACATCTCAACGGCCAAAGGTTTGCATATTACGGACTCCCATTACCTGGACCTGATCTATCTCCAGTTCGTCTGCAAGATTGAGCCTGTCTCCATACGAGGTGGCTGTTGGATAAAACGAGCGAGTCACTCTCAATCCATGCAACATCCCCAAAAACACGAGGTCCGTCTGCGAGACCATCTTTGTCTCATCCAATCACTCTTCTCGCCATGTCCTTCTGACCGCCCTCCCAACAGACTGACCGTCCTCCCAACAGTTCCTTCATCCCATTTGTCACTGCTTCTACTCCTCCCAGGTGGCTGAACTCGCTCCAAGCTGCCCAGGTGCCGCAAGGCATGACCCTTGCTGCACTTGATGGCCTCCGCCCTGGGTGCACGTGGAACAGGTCGAGTCTGGTCACCCGACATCCAACAGCCAACAGCCAAACCATTTTAGTTTGTGAGCTCCTGGGAGACCGGATGATGCGACAATTGGGCATTTCTCAAACTGGCCCATGATTTTTCTGGACAGCCCACACCTCACTGGCCCATCCAAATCGATTCTCACCACTCACTCTTTAGCCCTGAGATGCCCTGACAGATCTCCTGGTGTCCTATTCGGCGCAAGCGGTGGGTTAAGCCTTCTTACCAAGAACCATATCACCTAAACTCCTAAACCGACGCCATGCGGCGCAGCAGAGGGCTGGCCACCCCACTGGTTCCGAATGTCTAGCAGCTCGGCCCATCAGTCCATTGCCAAATAAGGCGACCACCCGTGCCCGGGAGACTTCTACCAGGTCTGAACCGCCACTGGTCCCTGGTTTCGAGGCCCGAGCAGGAAGTCGAACTGCTCCACCAGGCCAGGTGAAGCCAAGCAAATGGCGCTGGCGTTTTGACGCACTGCAGCCAGCACGACCGCTGGATCCTGAGAGATGCTAGATCCGCGGGACATTGGAAATAGATGTCTGCCTGGACCACCCAAGGGGGTCAAATATACCGCATACCTGCATGGTATAGAACAATGAAAAATATCTCAATAGGAGTGGGCTTGATTCATCAGTCAACGTGAAGCTCGGGTGTTTTTTTGTTTTTGACCCCATTCGATGGTGATGTGGTAAGCCTGGGAATCCCTGAAAATAACGAGAGGTCTTGCGAATCACCACGAAGGTCTTGAGAATCGCCACCCAACAAGGCGGCAAGGTCTTGTCAGTGCAGTTGAGCAGCTCCTTGCCATGAAGGGAGGTGGCGCAAGGCCTTGGGAAGCTCCAAGGTGGAGACTGCGTCGCCAATTGGAAGCGCTTTGTGGTCCCAGCCCAGCTGAAGCTAAGCAAATCTAAGCAAGTTATGCAAGTTATAGTGTCAGCAACGGAATCGCACTAATAGGTATACGGTATACGCACGGCTAGAAAAATCCACGAGCCTCCTGAAGTGGGTGGGCCAAGCTGAGGGCCTACAGGATGGTAAAATACTGGACCCTTAGCTCATTGGCCATCAGCCTGGCTGACCACGTCCACAAAGCATCCAACCAGTGTCAGTGTACCCACGTGTGCCCTGGGGCAATGGTTTCGTAAGGTGCTTCATCTAGATATATTCATACCATATTTAAAGTCCTGGACCCTGAAACGATGTCTTTTTTTCCGTCTCGCCAGAAAACATGACGCAGAAACATGCAGCAAATTCGCGACAGAAACCATGACGCCAAAATGACACAGAAGTGACAAAAAACAACGCAGAAGTGACAAAAATCGACACCAAAACTGTTTGTTGTGTGGGTTTTTTGAGCTTCGCCTGAAAATTGCCCTCACCAGAAAAAAATACGTCTTTTGCGGGGTCTAGGGTTATATATCCTTCCTTGGTCAATGACTGCCCACCCACCGACCATGAATGCTCCAATCAGCCTTCTACAACCCCACCTGGCCATAGCGCGAGGCCACCGCCTGCGCAAAGTCCCGGTCGTTGAGGAGCTCGTCGGCCGCCCAGCGGATGGCCTCCTTGTCCTGAGGCCATCACGCAACACTGCAAACACGCGCATTAGTGTGTGTGTGATGGTGCAAACCCAGTGGATTGCCAGCAGGCAGTCAAGCGAACAAGAGCAAGTGAACCAAACAGGTCCCGGTCAACCACCAGTTGGGTAATTCATTGGCCTTTGCATTCCCCTGACACCGTTCAGCGCCTGTTGGATTGGTCCTTTCGCCGTGTGTCACGAAACGTGTGTCTGCATAGCCTAATACACCTAAGAAGACTCCAAAAGAAACCACTAATGAGGTCTTAGGTGTATTAGGTGTGTCTGTGTATTCTCACAAATAAATCACAAATCACAAATGAAACAACATCTCACATGTTCCTGTCCACCCTCCAAGCATCCCCTTGCATTGCTGTCAGGACCACTTCATGGTCCTGTCGAATCTCCTCGGTGCGGTTCACATGGTCAAAAACAACAATAACTAAATAACTATTAAACAATGATAATCATGATTGTTATATGCAGTTTGTATACAATATCAATCATACAACTAAGTAACTAATTGCTATAAGATTTCGAGCTCAGTCAACCAAGAAACTCATGATTGCTACATGTACCGCATTGCTCCAGCCGAGGCCCGAGCATGGGACGAGGCCTCATCCTAAAATTAACCCATAGGATAGGAACCCTAAACAAGACGTTCTTTCTATCTGTGCACATTGGCAACGGAGGAGACGCTAAAATATGATGATAAGGAGGGACCTTCGTGTCAAAAACAATCAACATCGAATATCAAATGCATTTCCTTGAAGGGATCTTCTTTCAATGCTGAATCCTGCTTAATGAAAACATGATTGGCCCGTCACGGATGACCGGAGAATCCTGCACGACTGCGAGATGCATGTTTGTCAGTGGGTCCCGACAAGCAGTGACAATCACAAAGCCAGCTGAATAACTGAATAATAAATACCTGGAGTCTGAAAGTACTTCAGAAAATGGGTACTAAGTACCTGTTTTTATAGGGTCATGTCCCATTGTCTAAGGTACTTTGGAGGGTATCTGTGCATGTCCCAGCTTGGTTGGCATTCTGAGACATTCTGACACCCGAAGATCCGCGTCATCTTCATCTCCCTGTCTGTGGCGATCATGTATCAATGAATCAACTAACTAGGCTCAAAAGAATAATGCGCAAGCAACCGGCACGGATGTTTACAAATGGAACACCCCTGCACCAAGCTCCAACCCCACCATTTGATAAAACCTGTGCTTTAAAGGACGCATCTGAAGGCTTCGGCCAGTACAGCAACGCTGCTTCAATTGGCAATATGTTCTTTGCCAACAAGGAGCCTACCCCTAAGTTGGGTGATGATTCATCATCATGATGACGACGATGATAATGATGACGACGACGACGACGAGGATGATGATGATGATGATGATGATGATGATGATGATGATGAATCATTGACTCAACCAAACTGACAGATGGTTCATCCATGTTCCGCGCTTGTTCTGCGGCGGCCCATGTCGTCGCACCCAACTCTTCGGATCCCAGCTCTCTCGGGGTCTGGGGGTCTGAAACGGGAACCGTTTCGAAGGTGTCCTGAGAAGCCTGACTGGATTTCCAAGTGCTTCCAGTTGCGGGCACTAATGAACTATACTCTTCAGCTGTTGTTTCCAGCTCTGCCACGGCCGGGTGCACCGTCGTCGATGCGACGTGCCAAGTGTCCAAGGGAGCCGATGCGAGTAGTGCGCTGCGACGGCGCACCTGTCCCATCCTCGCAGGAGAAGCAAGATCTCAGCGAGAACGCTCACAACATAGGCTTCCTGGGCCGCCTTGGCCTAGCCTGGCCTTCAACTCATGGAGTAAGGAAGGCTAAATGTAGGGTGTGTGGAGAAAGGGTGTGGAGACAGTGGCCTTCCACGAAGCCAGTAGAAGAGGTTTTGCAAAACTCTCTGTGCACAGTCTGTGCACTACCCTTCCGTTGGCCTCTGAACAAAGAGGAAAAAAACCGAAGCGGGTTGCTCCAACATCCCTGCAGCCCGAAGCACCAAGACCTGGCCAATGCCGAATACGTGATGCGCATGAAGGTGACGGTGTGGTCCACCACGTCACTGACGCCTGAGATGCAAGACTCTCCGTCCCTTTTGAGCTGCAACCCTTCTCATGACAAGCGGCCCCATATCACATTAGTTCGTTGAACGTTTGACGACTCCATCAATGGGACCCTTTTCATTCACGCTGCTTGGATTTTGCAACGAAACAAAGTCTCTGAGCAAAAATGTGCATGCAGTTGCTAGGCCCCGTGCGTGTTTGATTGAAACCGTTCGGTTGCAAAAGTTAAGCTCTCCGGCTGGCCACATCTCTCGTAAACGAATCGATACCACAACGACAAAAAAACAACGAAGCCCGAGGAAAAATCAATTATATATCAAACCAAGAGAGGAGAAAGCAAGCAGGAACAAAGCAAACCGGGGAGAATCAACATGGCAGCTCCGTAATTCTCTTATGTAATCCCTTGAAGGTGTCTGGTCTCCTCAGTCGTAAACAATATTCATGATGAAGTCATGCTCAAAGTCTCACAGAGTTCAGCATAGTTTTGCTACAAGTTCATACTTTAGGCATATCCCATCACCAGCAACAGTGTATCGTAATATGAATACTCAACACCCAAATCAAATCCCCCAACCAACCGATTCCTATAGTGGCTTTCTGGGACACACCCTCTTCATACAGAACTCAGCAACTCAGCACTTCACTCGGATGGTTCCTCTCTCGAAGAACGTAGGCGACCAGTGCTCGTCAAGGTGCTTTGTGAATCGCTCAGCGCCGACATACCAGAGATGAGGCGCTGCTGGCGCTTAGGGATGCCCAGCACCTGGAGAAAAGGCTCCCCCACTAAGCACGGGGATCGGTGTGTCGTTTTTTGAATTTGCAGGTGTCCTTCCCATGTTGCTATCATGAGTTCCGCGGAAGAAGTCCAGGAAGACTGATAACACTGCAACCTAGGACATGTACCAGGATGTTGATCCAATTTGACAGCTTAATCCGGCAGCTCCAAATTCTAGACTCCAAGTGGTCACCTGTGTTCCCAAGCGCACTCACAAGCTGGCCGCGAGAGCCGCCAGCCCCCCCCATAATGTTGAGCAAAAACAAACATATATAAACCGACTATATATATAATGGAGAGAATTTTATACTTAAAATCATTCGTCTCCAACAAATCTTAAGTTGGACCGGCCGATTTGGGCGATGTGAGCTTTTCGTCAAACCAGCGCCACACGAGCGAGCGCACGCCACGAGCGCGTTGACCATTGGATGTTATTGGCTCCGTGAGCGTTGACCTTCGTAACTGTAATGCGTATCACGTCGTCCATGCGAGTCCATTCATTTGGATGGAGTTGCCGTCGTGGCCCAACTAATCCCAACTATCAACCAAGGGCAAATGGCTTATGCAAACCAAGAGGACTCTTGAATTGGCAGCTTGCAACGGGTGCAACAGCGAACAAGTTCAGTCTGCATTCCCCTCATGCACCAGGCTTAGCAAAAAATCAAATCGCACATATAATATATAAACAAATCAATGTGTTTGAGCATGTTCTGGAACATGCAACCATGCAACCTATATAGAGATATCATGAGATATCTAGAGATCAATCCACCTGGATATATAAGCAAATCCACCGATATAGCAAGCTCCCTCCAAGAGTGAGGGCCAGCTGCCCCTCTAACTTCAATCCAGCCAACCTTGGCCAAGGCCACTTTCAGGTCCGCAATTGTACCTTTGGGGTCAACACTGATGGTGCCTCAGTGCCGTGTCCGCGCCATGGCTGGTGAGGTTGGGCATTCAACGGGTTGAACTCTCAAGCCTAAGGGCTTCTGGCGATTTGTTGACATGTCTTTGCTTCTCAACTCCTTTGGCAAAGCTACACAGGGGTCCACTGAGGTTGTTCACTTCGATGGTAGTCATCCTCGCTCCAGCGTGCGTCGCCGCGCAGCAGCGACCTCAGCAAATGCTAAAGCCAGCCGCGCAGCTCAGCGCATGGGACGAGGAGCGGCATCACCGAAGCCATGAGCAGCGCCACTGCATTCGACATCATTCCAAAGGCCCGGGGAGAGTGCATCAACGATGGCTGCGGCTGACATGTCGCAGAATGAAAGCACCAAGTGCATTCCACACAAATGGCCCTGACGCATGCATGATACAAGTGTTTCTGCCCTCTGATTCCAAAGAGTATCATCAAAACATGGCTGGCCCACTGTGCGGTCGCTACCAGCCACTAGGAGATGGGTTGCCTGGCGGCAATGTGGAACCAATGATGTTGAACAGGAACACTAGGTCTGATAATTGATAAACGGTGCAATGACCAGGACCAAGAAAATAACGTGCACGCGCATATTTTACATATATAAAAACTTAACAAACAAGTCAACCATGTCCAGAATAGCAACAACCCCCAACAAAGCATTCACTAGAATGCTTATGGCCAAAACTATGGCTCCCAAATGCTCAGGACCTGGTCGGATGCCCGGCTTCATCCCCAACGACTGGCGAACGACATCCCCTTTTTTCCATCTCTTCGGACGCCGAACGCCGAAGCGCTACGAACACCGAGCGGTCGACCCCCAGCGACATCGGATGCGGTCGACCGCCGCCGATCCGATGGAGCGAACCGCGAGAAGCACACGCGCCTGTGGTGAGAAGCACACGTCCGTGGCCTCGGTGACGAACTATATGAAGAACTGGGGAAAGTGCCAGGTTCGGTGGATTTCGGTGGGAGTTTGGACCTGGCCACCGCCAGGTGGATGAGTTCGATTGTTGAAACCCCCATGTCTCTCACAAAATCCCCACTTTGGCTGGGCTTTGACAACTCCCAAACAGAGCGCTTCTTGATTTGTTTTGTTTGGAGGTCTGAAAACCAAATAAGTATTAAGGGATATTGAGGGACCATTGGTTCTTACAACTTGAGGCTGGGTCCTCCAACACCGTTGGTTGGTCAGCTTTTTCTAAAATAAACGGGGCTTGCACCCCCCACACGTTGAGACAAACCCGTTCTTTGGTTCTGATGATGCTGATAAGGCCTATGAGGGCTTGTTAGGAACCATCATGAGCATGCCAGAAAACCATAGAAAACCTGACATGTTCTATTGACGGTGTTTGGGCCGTCTCATGGAAACACAGCTTGGCTCATTGGCCGAACACCACCTGCAGTCAAGTTTTGCAGGTTTGATTTTGGTTCTAGACCAGAAGCAGTTTTGCAGTGTTGTGGTTCGATTTTGACTAGCTCCCGCAGTTCGACCGTCGGATGACATGCGGCTTATCGGTTACTAAATCGTCCCACCGACAAGCAAACAACGACACAACACATGTTAATCTGTCTCTCTGCTGCGAAGGGGGGCTAGTTCGGCATCGTTTTTCAATGGGGTGGGTGGACAAAAAAGGGTGGCCAGCCCACCTCCAGACGCCTGGCCAACCTCCACACTTCTTGAAGACTAAACTACAGTAAACGAATTCAGGTTCAAGAGCCCAAAAAAGCCTGAACATATCTGATCATGCTGGTCGGGTCTGCATTATTTGCTCTTGGCCACGTCTGCATTCCTCCCAAATTGCTCAGTTGGGCGCTAGATTGTGCCATGTGCGAGCAACAATGTCATTGACCCGACCCCCCCCCACACAAAAAAAATAACTAAAAAACACAGAACACAAATAGTATACCCCAATTGAAAGGGTCCTGGGCATCGTAGATCTATTCATTGGAAACCTCTTCTGCATTCTTCTGCCTCTTCTTGCTATAATATGTGTCTCCCTTGGTAGGGGACCCCAACTAAGCAAAACATTGTTCAACGGTGAAAGTGTTTGTCAACCGAGGGGGGGGGACTACAGGATAATACACCCCGAACAAAATATGTTGAACACTTATGTGAGCATATCGATGAATGCGCAATGCGAATACAATGTTTGACGACTACTGCATCCTGCTGCAAATGCTGGAACTCACTAACTCACTCCTTCGGTCACTAATGCTGGAACTCACTCAGCTTTCCCTGCTCTACCAAATCCTCCACAACATAATTAAGTATTGGCAATGACCTCATATATTATATCTTAAATAATCTTATATAAATACCGTGGTGGCGCTTCCGGACAAAAGCAAAGCGACCCCACCTTCCTGGTCCATCAGCGACACCTGGACACGGACTACCCCCAATCTGGGGCCAGCTGCTGCATAGCCCTCACAGGCCGACATCGCCATCTCCGGGCCTGGGACGCAAACCGAGAAACGTCCCAGGCCAACTCCATAGCCTGGGTGGTCTGACTACAATGATGCCCAAGGAAAATCGAAGGAATTTCATATAGAAGCAGGACAGTTGGCCCTCCAAAGCAAGGGGCTCAGCTAAGGTACTGTAGAATTCCCTGAAAGCACAAAGCACACGAAAACACGGTCAACAATTTAACCATGGCCCCCAACTCACCTAGAACATCCTATAACTATTTCCGGCATGTTTGTCAAGGCTGGAGGATGGGAAAAAAACACTTCCAGGTCTAAAGCTTCTGCGAAAGGACGCTGAGGCTTTTCAGCTCTCCAGTCCAAGAGAAACAATCGGCAGCGGGTAAAAGATGGTAAAACCGCTGGACTCCTCTGTACAAGCCCAGGGTCATTTCTTCAAGCCCGCATCTGTCGCAGCAATGGTTGTGTTCATCAAACTATTCATTTCTCTTGGTTTTGTTCTGTGGGACTTGCTCTCCCCACGGTATATCAAAGATTTTCCATTGACCAGGTTGTGCTGCGCCATTCCATTTGTGTTTCAATCATCCCACTGACTTCTACATCATCTTTGACGACCCAGCCAAACTCGCTTCAGGAGCTGAAACTCACAAACCAGTCACGGACCACTTGGTCGACCCACGGGATGAAGATCTGAGCGCGACCCAGTCCGCGGGTGGACATATTGGATGCTCCCTGTCCCCTGCTGACAAACACCAAAGGCATGTAGGGCCCGCACACAAGTGCGGATCTGGCAGGTTGGCACAAAAAAAACACTGAACGCGCGTGTTTATCCACGTTCACAAAGATGGTTTGCACCGTGTGTCCCGAATCCACCGTAGAGGCTAGGCTGCTAGGCTAGGCCATGTTTTGAAACACTCCTATGATCTCCCATGCTTGCAAGAAAGACATGGCCATGTTTTTTGTGAAAACAAATATGTGCCATGTGGCAAACGTGTCATGTCTACGCCTGCCCTACAGTCAGTGACCAGTTAGCAATGAGCAACCCATTTGTCAGGCAACCCCCACCAGCTCTTTCTAAAGCCACGTGATCCATAAGACCCTTCTCAGTCAGTAATCTATGAACATTCCACAAAAAAGAAGGGTTGGTTGACTGTTTGTGAAACCTCCGCCAGCTGCCGATCTGAAAAGCAGCCCAAGACCAGCCAAACACCCAAAACGGAGCCACCCGGGGCGCTCCACATGTTTCGTCGTGCTTCCCACCTCATTTAACCCCCAGTCCGCTCCACCGACGAGCCACGGCGTCGCCCATGAGGGGCCACGCTCCGACCTCCTTGCTGCCATCGACGTCCGAGCGTTGGGCCCCTCCGCAGGTGACCTCCTTCACCACGCCGCCGGAGACCTGGACCGTGGCGGCCGTGACCGGGGTTGACATGTGAATGGGCTTCCGGATCTCCGGGGCGACCGACGACTGAGATTCACATCGATTCAAACAAAACGTTATATATTATAATATATATTATAAATATACAATGACGTTCACACACCAAATTCAAAGGTCTGCACAAGTCATTTAATCGGAAAAGTGAAAAAAACGGTTTCTAGCCAAAGTTATGTCAAATGGGTCTGGAAGTCATGGTTTCAAGAAAGTGCCCGTGACCAGTATCGAGTCATGAAACATTCATGAAACAAAGAGCAACGACAAAAAACTAGAAACAGATCAACGCATGATGCTCTTTTCTTGTCGATGTTTCTTTGGTTTAAAAAAAAACATTAAGCATAAAACATCATCAATAACACAACCAATAAAAAATAACAAACTGAAGCAAACACATGATGCCCCGCCGCTATTGCAGCCATTTCTCTAATGGTCTGCCATTTTGGATGTCAATTCTTGAAGATGGAGGCGAGTCATGTTTGGGAGGCGGGGCAGGACATTTTCAAAAATTATTTCCGGCCAGGAGTCCAATGTTGGCACTATCATCGCATCGGTGGGCTCTGCTGAAGGCAATAGTCTTACAAGTTTGCGGAATGAACCATCGTTTGATGAGTTTTCTCATCTGATGAAGTTGATGTGAAAAGTGTGCTGCCTCTATCAGGGTTTGTTCTTTGACATTTTGGTCGCATTTTAATGTTTTTGAAACAGCCTTGACATGATGTGACAGGAAACAGCTATCAAAGAACCTGTGACATGTGACTGTCAAAAGCCGCGAACCAAGTTCAGCAGAACACACGGACGTTTTGGACCTGCGTCTTTTTCGTGTTTTGCTGCACACGGGCTGTTGTATACAAAATGGCAAACATTGGCCCCCAATGCTGAATGTTATTTTATCACATTCTGATGCACGGGCACAGGTGATAATTTAGAGTCATTGTTGCTATAAGTTGACAAAACGATGAACAAGCGACCTGTTTTAAGTGGATTTCTTCGCACATTTGGCAAGCCTGCAGTCTTCCTGGGGACTTTGCTCGGAGTCAGGTCAATGGGAGAAAATGGGATTTGGACGGCAAGTTTGCAGGATATTGTTGGGTTTTCTCAGTCGATCTGTTTGCCTACGACTTTTTGTGTTTTGAAGGATGCATTATGTACTACCAAATTAAAGAACACATTGATTTCAATTGAGCATCAAGGGGGGGGCCCCATGAAACCTGTTCTCTGACTTTCTGGTACCCATTCAAAAATAAGTCCTTTGTTTACAATTATTCAATAGTACAATTCAATGACTGACTTCATCACATAACATGACATAACACGTGTTATCTCAGTCGGTCTGTTTGCCTACTGTTTTTTGTGTTTTGAAGGCTGCAAAATTCATTACCAAATCTTACTAAAATGCACTGAGCAGCATCAAGCGTGGAACCTGGAATGGAATGGCGGAAGTGAGGCGAGGGGATAGGTGGCATAGGCGCCAAATTGGACTGGGGAGATAGGAAGCACAGTGGCCACTTGCTGAATTGGTGTCTACCTTTTGGGAGGGGTATGGTAACTGGATGCTGGGGATGCTGATTATGCAGCGCCCCACCCCTGCATAACTCGCATCTTTGTGACCACGAACCTGAGAAGCTGCAAAACGAAAGCCAGCGCTTCCCTTTCTCGACAACTGCGCATCGAAGCAATCAAATGAGCTCGCGCAGCCGCTTGCGGCCGCGTGTCAAATCTGCTTCATGTCTTGTTCTGCCCACACATAGGTAACCATGCAAAAGCCAAAAATGCACTCTTGCATCACCCGCTCCAAAATCACTAAAACATCACCTCCAAGAGTTTACGTATACCTTTCTCGGGCCACCCCCCCCCGACCCCCGACCGACTTCACACATAGATAATTTCAGCCACATTCAGATGAAGCAAAAAGCCAAACAACGCACCAAAATTCGAGGTGGCCTGGGACCAGAGGCTCGCTGCCCGAAACTATATGTTCAGGCCACCTCAGAAATGAAGATGTGCGAAGCAAGGGTCCTGAGGTGTCTCTGTCACAAGGCTTTTGTTAAAACAGACAGTTTTTCAAGCTAAAGTCATGGTGGCCTGAGACCAGGGTTTGCTGCCCTAAAACACTCTGTTCAGGCCACCTTCAAAAGGAAGGTCTGCGAAGCGAGAGCAGAGGATGCACATTGTCCTTCTGCTGCTTGAATGTGGCCTTTTGTTTACTTAAAAGTTCAAGACCTCCCAGCTGTTTCCACCTCTTCGCTTCCCAGTCTTCCCAGGGTTCATATAGGGAGCCAGGCCATTTTCAGAATCTTCTGGATTTGAGCTGTTCGAGTTCCTATTGAAGGGTATAGTTGGCGAGTGCGTCACCACCCGCTCCAAAAGCATCAA